>BMAW01044339.1:631885-865245 GCA_019974015.1 Nephila pilipes
ATATATATATATATATATATATATACAGAGAGAGAGAGATAAAGTAGCTCTCTCTAGGATCCCACCTGAACTCACAATCCTAATTTATGATTTAAATAAGAAATATTATCTTACCTGTTCACTCGTTCTTAATTCAACAACTCTCATCAACAGTAACAACGTAACTTAATATTTGGAGTAGAACTCTGTTCAGTCCACAAAACTAATAATTAATTTAGAACTTCAATCCGAATAACAATTTTAACAGCAAGTCGTTATCCTCTATCTCCCTTGCTTTTCCATTAATTCTATTTCATTTATGTATCATTATATGCAAATCACTTCACTTCTATATTTATCTAATTTACCTAATCACGTTTCATTTGGGTTTAAAGAATTGTAATTTTATACAATTCAAATTGATAAATTCCCCGAGGTTAGTAAAGAGAAAATCGCGAATAGCCTAACGTCATACAATGCAGCTACAACTTTCTCATTATCCTCGATAATGTTTCATTTTAAACCTTAAAATACAGAAAACACATCCATCCTTTCAGCAACTGAAAAACTTCTTAGATTTAGAAGGAGTTTAAATCGATATTCGAGGTAAATGTATAGTAAGAAACCGTTACTACAAATCTCTAAAACTAAAAAAAAAATTAAGGAGTCTTTAAATTGACGTAAATGTCAAAATATGTGTAGTCATGAAATAAATAATCCGTAAACAAAAAAAATGTGGTGAGAGCGTATTTTTAGGAGCGAAAGGGCAAATTCAAAGTAAGCCAGAAGTGGAAGAAGTATTATTTTCGAAAGGTTGCACTTTTGAGTATTTATGATACATAGAAAACTATTTTGAATATGAAAACTAAAATTTTAGACTCGAAATTGTATTGAGTTCGATAAAGAGATAAATTCATTCCTTTACTTTTATTGTATAGGAACACAAAGTAGTTACAATGCAAATCTAAAAACTAAAAAAAAAAAAAAAAAAAAAAACCGATTTCCGAATTAGTTAAAGTACTTAATTTTATATTTTAAAATGCAGAAAATGAAAAAAAGAAAGCATTTTAAACTCAAGTACCATTTTGTTGTAATTTGAAGTTATATAGTAAGAATAATTGGTTAAGGACAAACTAAACAGTAAGCAACTCGTGCTCGTTACATTAAAAATTGTGAGGTCATTGAAACAGCACGAAAACACTGAAGGCACAAATTCTTAAAAAAAAACAACTGGAAGCCAAGCATGTGTACTTAAATAAAATAACAGCAGGACAGAAATTAAAAATGAATATGAGGATTAAAGTTAATACAAAAACTTACCGGAAATAATAGTTATTTTAAACTAAAACAATAGCATAAATTCTGTGCCTTAAACTCGCAAGCATAAATATAGCTGAAAATCGTCAGTGAAATAAGACACCATTCAAACATTTCAGGCGCAGTTTTTTTTTTTAAAAAAAAAAGCAGAATTCAGCAGCAAGTAAAGCACGTAATTATGTAACATACCAGCGGAATAAGGATGCAAAACGAATAGGATGAACAAATTTAGTTCTAAAAAACATGCCGAAAAAAGTTACCCGTAAGAAAAACCGCCACTTACTTCTAAGAAGTTATCTCCGAAAGGCTTTGCCTCAGTAATGGCTAAAGAGCGCACACTTACAACCTCTTCTTCCATATCTTGAGAGTCAAAACGAACTCCTCTTTTTTTGAACAGATCAGATGCAGAGCCCTCGCTTATCTCACCATTGCATATAGACATCAGAAATAAGAAAATGGATCACACCGAAACTGCACCTGGCGAGAGAGTGATAAAATTACATCTGCCCTCACGTGGAGGATGGCTTTTCATGGAAGCGGAATCCAAGTGAGAATAATAAATGAAAAAGAACAGCTCATATTTAAATCACTGTAATATAAGAAAAAAAATATGTTGACAAATTTGAGCAAAGATCGATTGGTTTAGTTGTTTTATAAATTTATAAATACATCTGCCTGATATATGCATCTGTTTGTTGAATTTTTAATAAAATTACTTCTACCCTCATTTGTAGGATGGCGAGCCATAGAAGCGGAATCTTAGAGAGAATGATAAATTTGAAAAAAATATTTCATATTTTTATTATAGGTTATTTACAAAATGATTATTTTGAAAATTTTGGCAATTTTAACAAATATTGATTGGACTCAGACGTTTCATGAATGTATAAATACAGAACCCCCTTAACAGCTCGGAAAAATACCGAGTAATATAAATCAATTAAATATTACTATTAAACAAATTTAAAAATAAATTGCAGCAATTATATCAGTTGACGCTGAAAATTTTCATTTCTTAGAAATAATTGTTTTAATAAGAACTTAATAAGTGAATGAAAATAATTTTGAAACGTTAAAATTTATGAATAAAAAATAAATAATAAAATATCAAACAGAGGGGAGCAAAAATGCTTAGAATTACTGATAGCTAACTTCAAAGAATAATTAGATTGATGGATTTGATATATCAGAGATATATGGTCAAAAAATAACTAAATAAAGATTCATTGACTTTTATTAAATCAATATTTTAACAGAAAAACAGAGAACGACAAAATTAGACAGATAAAAAAAATGTCTCTTTACAGCAATTGCTCTACAAAAATTATGGAAAATATCCAACTAATTATTTAAGATTTGTATAGTAAAATAAAATAAAAATTTATTTTGTGTATTTCAATTAAGATAAGAAATAAAAGATAAATAAGCTTCTTCTTTCATCGGAAATCTTTTTGCTAAATGAATTCTGTTTTCATCAGCATAAGCTTAGATATTTCCATAATAAAACTTATCTCTTTTCTCTTCAGCAGTAAATTTTCCTTCATTCTGATAACAGAGAGTGATTCTCGTAACACATAGTTCTCAGGTTTTATTATGTAACTTAATCATACAATGTACATGCTTGAATCTAAAGAAAACACTCATCTTTTCTGTATTTTTTGTTGATAACTGTTACTTGAGCGAAGCACAAGCGACCGTTCACAAAACAAATTTGTATTTGCACGTTCGTTGCACAGCCATCGTAATATCCACAAAGATATTTTATTTTGTTGTTTTTATTTCTTAACAGATGGCGAAAGCAATTTTGAATTATTAGCTCATATAGAACTGTGATACAATTTTTTTTCAAGTTCTCGTTGCAGTGATTATAACAAAATATTATTTTAAAATACCCGCACATTTTAAAGCATATTTTAAAAATTATTTTCTCTTATGTCAGCAAAAATAATCTTTTTATCTTTTTTTTTTATGAATTACGTAGTACAATAAGTACTCTTTAATCCAGTATTCCACGTTTAGGCACCCCGATCAAGCAATTTTCTTTCGGATTTTGTCGTGTGGATTCGGGCGTTTGTTGGCAATGTCCCTAGATCGCGACACAGCGCGGTTCGCATTTTCGCCTAGTGTTTATTGTAGCAGTCAATTCTCATTTCAGTACAAAACAAAACGGCGTAAGTATGTGAATCTCGGTACTCAGCAAAAACTAGAGGTAACTAATTAATAGCATAGATAAAAAGATGGGACCCCGCCCCCCGAAATTTCATAATATGTTACTTCAATATGATTCTACAACAATTTTCATGATAAAAAAAAAAGAGAAAGAAATTGAGAAGTTTGCTACTCAAGTTGTTATAGCAAAAAATACGGAATTAAAACACTCGATGAAGAATTCAATTTAATTAACGTTCAATGTTTGAATTTAATTTTGTAGTCGGTAGCATATCACGAAATACTTTGCTGCTATAACTTTAATGATATTTATATCATCTACACATGTTCAGAATGTGCGTAAACACATTGAATGTATATTTTAATTGCTTAAATTTTTATCTAGAGAGATTTATCTTTGATATCCCCGTTAAAACTAGACTGAGGCTCGACAAACCGTCAAAATTGCTAATCCAGCATGACCATGGTTCCGATCATACCAGATTAAAGAAAATTTACTGTAATTAGTTTATTTAAAAAAATGTCGATTATCCGTTCACCCCTAAGTTTTTCAAAATAAATTTTAACATTTAGTAGACACGAATTTATTCTTTTAATTTATAGACAGATAGCTTCAAACATCTAGTGCGATCCTCAGATATATAAAATGGTTCTTTTTTCGCCCATATACCCCAGCTTTCCACAAATTAAAAAATCACGAATTTAATCTCATGACCTCCATATATATGTATAAATTCGGGAATCCTAACTCATGAGCTTTCATTAACAGAGTCATGAAACACAAAATGACATTGATTGCTATCTGAATGTTGAATTACCCAAAACTTCAAAAACTGAACTGAAGAAACTAAACAGATTTGAATGGATAATAACATGCAGAAGCATATACATCATTTCAAATGACTCGTATTAGTAATTGCTATTGATCCAGGACAATTTAATATTTAAAATATCAATATTTATTGATCATACTAAATATAGAACTGTGTATAAAATATCACACGTTCAGATAGAACAAAATAGGAAATTAATTCAAATATACTCAGGAACATCGAAAATAGTGCACCAAGAAGGAATCTTCCAATTGAAATGGCTGCGGTAACCTTGTGGTCACCTGTGGTTTTCATGCCGATGATCAAGTCCCTCTCGAACTCGTTTAACTGTGCGATATGTCTTCTCACACGTTTATATCTGCACATTCTTTGCTTACTATAATCCTCCTAAAGTCGGAATGTGCCACTAAGCGCCAGTTTATATAGGACCCACTTCCTGATTGCAGCGCCACTGTTATGCGCATTGCATCAAAATTGGATCATTTTCATATCGGACATCATTTAACTACTTTGCAAAGTTTCGCGATCATAGCTCGCTTCTGTCTTGGTTCACTATTTTCAATATTCCTGAGTGTATTTACAAAAGTAATAGCTAATAGATAACTGAAGGGATACAGCTTGTATAAGAATATCATCACGCTAATATGGAATATAGTGACAAAGAACAACTGTCGAGTAACCTCGAAGACATCAATGTGAGCTTGATTTGAGCATTCAGTAAATGGCTGCAGAGAATTCTCTTAGTTGCGTAGGGAGAACGATAAATCTACTGGCTTGAGATATCTTCTACTCTTAGTCCCAGCCGCATTATTAATATTTTCCTTAGGACAAGCTAAAACAATATCTCTAACTTAGAAAAGTATTTTAGAATCCAATGCTGAAACAAGCCCGTGATACTAGTATTTTGTAGAATCCTCAGAAATACCAGCTCCTACAAGTTGAGATTCTATTTATACAAACTATATCTCAGGATCGTGTTCCCAAAATGGAGGCCACTCTAAAAAAATGGAGGCCACTCTAGATATCTCAATATTCTCCTTTCCTTCCAGGGCCGTTTTATGAATGGGTTATTATGGAATACGCTTCAGAGAAGGATACCATCTAATTAACCTGTAAAACCTAAAATGACAGTTCATATAAAGAACAAAGGTATCCGAGATTATCGCTCAGACTGTAGTGAAAGAATGGCAAATTTCTTGACAAAGTAAACAACCCAACAGAACAATGTTATATAGTAGATATTCTCATGTGCACAATACCTAGAATTACTTAACCTGAAGCAACACTTATAGTTCGGAGTGCGGGTCACCAATGTGAAGGGGTACTAAAATGCAGAAGCTCACTTCAAATGACTCAGATCAGTAGTCGCGACTGATACAGGACAATTTAAAATTTAAAAAATGAAAAATATTTATTTATAAAATTAAATACAGTATTGTGCTTGAGAAATTTACTCGTTGAAATCGGACAAAACCAAAAATCAAGCTATGAAAAGTTATCAAACTAGTAAGAAACATAGTGACAAGTGATGCAATTGTGACCGTTTATTAACGTCAAACTGAGAAGCAACATTAGGGCTATTGGCGGCGGACCTCATAACCTCAGTCAAGTGACGAGGATGACACCTTAGGCACCTCCTTCTCCAAACTTACAAATCACGCCAAAGGGAGGACTTGAGACCCCCGTTTACATTTCTCTTGGGACCAAATTTAATGTGCATCAGCCCATACGGCGAGTATTTTGTGACATCAATACTCGAACCCACGTTTCGACGAAAACAACGCCGGATGCGAGACCACGACCATGACCATCATTGTCAGCAAGAATCGAGCATCCAGCAAACAGCTACACAGAACTCCATTAGTTAAGTAGAGAGAACGATGAATCAACTGTTTTGAGATGTCTTCTACTCATCTAAAATTAGCTCAGTAAGTCCCAGCCATCGATGGAGAGAAGAAAATTCCGGGCATGTCCAGGAGGAAAATCAAATTGTATAGTTGGCAGATGACAGTAGTCGAATCACCAAAGTAAAAACGCCTTTTCCTCTTCTGCTGTTTTCTTTTAATGTCGACATGGGTATAAATACCACAGGTGGGCACACAGAACACTCGCAATTTGTATATCTGCAATTGCAGAAATACGTTATTCGAACGTGCCGCCTCATGGCAAAGTGAGAAGTTTGCAAGTGGTTTGAGAAAGGCTGCCACAGATCATAGGCCTTCAGAGTCTTCCTTTTTCTGGTAAGTACGTGCATCATTTATCCGATGTACCATAGTGATTTTTTTCCTTCCCCGAGAGGTTTACTTTTTTTTTTTGGTAAACATTGATGATACGCTCCCGGTATACCCTAGCAATTCTTCTCTATTTTTGACCCTCCATCTTGTCAAACAATTTTTATCTTTTTTCTATTTTTTCAAACGCCTAGATCACAATTACACCTTTTTTGGCGCAACATAGCCATATCTGGCTCTTTCATCTATAAACTTCACCATCACTCACTCACGCCACATACGATAGAGCCAAAGAGAAGCAAAAAAAAAGTTTATTTGCGTCATCTAAAACATGGTAACTCGATTTAATTCAGGGCCGTAGCGGTCAAGCATTTATATTCTTTCAACAATAAGAATGGAGGACAAAGTGGTCGTTTACGAAACCATTGTGCATCACTTGGGCAGCTGACAATCGTAAATAAGATTCGAAACATGAATAAAAGATTGGTGAGGTACTGTAACGGAAATATTTCCTGTTTAAGTCGGAAAAAATTGCTTTAACACCCGTGCAAACTGTAAGCAACTCCATCGAGACTCCTTCTTAACTTAAATTTATGGTTAATTGGTTTGAAATTTAATTTTCTATTTTTGTTTTAGCCTCTTCATAGCTTTATAAATTTAAAATTGTTAACATGGTAAGAATTTTAAATCAGTTCTTTTCATTTGTTCAATAACTGTATAAATTTGAGGGGGGAAGTAAAATAAAAATCCTGATTGCTTTTTTTATATTAAAATTTTTTAAAAATTTTTATGATAGTAAAAAGGGTAAATGAATTCAATGAATGACTTAAATTCTTGAGTTATTTTTTCAATGAGCAAGGCAGCCTTGTTCAACCTGTGGCATAAGTCTACTATGAATGCGATCCATCAAAAATATCGTAAGCTTAATGTACGACTAAAGATACCATTAACAATATTACAAAAATAATTTTTAAAATGTTATAAATTTTATAAAAGATGAATTTTTGAATTTAATAAGTCCCTTAGCAATTAAAGATTCATAAAATCATACTAAAATAATTGCAGTCTGTATTCTCTCTATATTCACAAAATCACCTTGGTGCGTGTTCATACTAAACTACTGCCCAAGCGAGTAATATGTTCTCGACATAATAAATGGTGCCATAATGCTATTGCTCCCCTTTTTGCCACACAATAGATGCCTCTTTTTGTGCACAATGGGAAAACGGATATTATTTTCAATGCGCGATTGTAAACAGTCAAGCTGGCACCGAAAAAAAGCGCAGATGTCCGTTGCGTCGGTGGCGATTGGTTATGAAAACAGGTTTACAAATTTTGCATTTTTTGTAGACTTGATCATTAATTTAAATGAGTTAAACTTGCTCCTTCAAAGTGAAATTAATTCTTTAGTGTAATGTTTGAAATCGTAACAGCTTTTATAAAAATTATGTGATAATCCTTGCAAGTATATTATTAATTTTGAGCTTCGGTCAAGTGACGAGGACGACACCTGAGATGGCAAACCCCTCTCTTAACTTCCACATCACGCCAACGGGAGGAATTTGAGCCACGACATAATAAACGTGCATCAGCCCCGGCTACAAGGTGGGTCTTTAATGGAATCAAGGCTCGAATCCTCGACTTGACGAAAACCACCAGCCGCAAGTCCACGACCATGACTACTAGGCTACCACGGCCGCTAATAAATTATGAAAAATAATTTTATGCATTTAGACACATTGCTGAATATGAACCTGAGTACAACAAAAAATATGTGGCCTTGCTTTCCGACTTTATGCAGAAATTAGAGGACCAGTTTTAAGGTTTCTGTAAAAATCTAAAACTGAGAGAGAGAATATATTTGTCACACTTCGAATTGTCTACCAGTTTTCAAGCTTATGCACAGTTTAATTTCACCGAGAAAAATATCCTCATATCGCTTCACGGTTATATCTAATTTATGTCATCGATATTTGGAAGTACGTACATTTGTAAGAAGTTGTTTTCACAGGTTAAGTACTCAAAAAGCAAAATTATAACAATAAGCACCTTATTATAAAGCTATAATAAGGTGATTATCGGAGTTTTGGTAAGATATCTGATTAGCATCTTCAAAACTCAATAAAAATTTTAAATTCTTCCATTGATCAAACTATTGAAACATCAGCATTTAAAAAACTACAAGTATGTCAAGCATCTCATTATTTTTTCGTTACTATCTTGACTTATACATTTATGATCAAGAACTCGTGAAATTTAATGAAGATTTAAACTACTTAAATACGTTACTTACTTATTTTTTTGCTGATCAGCTATTGTTAATGTATTTTACATGAGGCCCGATACAACTCGTCTACTAATGTTGGAGCAAAAAAGCTAAAAAAATTTGGACACATCTTTCATCTGTATGATAATAAGCATGCTCGAAGGATAGCATTTTCTCTGTGATATATTGTTAAAAACTTAGGTAATATCGAAATAGCCATTCTTTAGAGAATTACATCACTAATTTAATTGGATCATATATGAGTATAAATGCATATAATGCATTAAATTTTTTCGTTCATATACACTATAAACACCGTTGATGGGAAACAATTGGAAATAAAATGTATCAATATTATTTTATCATATTGCTAAAAAAAGAAAATATTTTATTGTTTTAAAATATGTTGTTACGTACATAATAAATTGTCTAATATGGATAAAACTCTGGGAAAAAATAAATAACATTCTTTTTTTAAATTAAATATTTTCTATTATTTGTAGCATTGCTTCAAGACCATTAAGCTGTTTTTCTTCTTAATATTGAATAATGCCTTTAATATTGATGGATGAAAATTCTTACCGGTCTAAATGCTTGAGGTTAACAATAATGTAATTCATTTATATATTAAAAATATTTGGCAATCGTGTGTGAAAACAATCTGCGGAAGTGATTCACCGCAAACAGAAAATGTCTTTATGTAAAGTAAGCGATTGCTGTAAGAATTAAAAAAAATTTCAGGGTCAGGATACAAAAAAAAAAAAAAAAAAAAAAAAAAAAAAAAAACTTTCATATTATATTTTATTTATATGTTTATATTGTAGTTCCATAAACATCATGCTTCATTTTCTCTTCCGCTGTATATCATTTGAGAACGGTACCATGAAGTTACATCCCGTGCGAATAAAATGAAGAGAAATATCCTGATAGGCTTTTTAAAAGAAAATTTGTTCATTTTTGCGTAATCCGAGAAGAAAACATGGAAACTTCTTTTGTGACCAGTCTGATGGCGACAAAGTAACTTCTGAAAAATACACCAGTCTGTTTTTAATAGCGTTAGTCAAAAACAGCTGCTGATAACATCTACAAAATCTTTCTTTAATATATTATCGTTTTAAACCTCTCTATTATTAGGACAGCAGTAATGTAAGTATATTGGGTTTAAACGAAAAAATATTACGAAGATATACACAACATATCCATGAGAACACATATACATAAAGCAGAAAAATCTCCATAAAATCAGTTCAATACTTGTCCCGACTATTTTATAAAGACTTATCAAAATGACTCAAGATTCGAGGGCGCGTGGTTATATTTTTAAAAATTTATTGTGTACAAAGTGCGTTTAGTTCCATGAATGGTCAAGATCTAGTGGGAATAACGCGTTAACTACTGCCCATTAAATCTATGAACTTTCAAAATCCTATCGTGGTATTTTGCCGGCAGTTTGAAGAGTGAAGTATTTTTGGGTTAAGTGACACTTTCCTTACTAGTTTTGGCTTAAAATTGTGGAGTCTGTTACTTATATATAACCACTGTGCAGCTGTAATACAACGTGATTGTTGTTTCATTTAAGTTAACTCAAATATGCAAAAAGAGTGAAGTACATGTGAATAAGAATTACACATAAAATAATAAATATTTAACTCAACAATCATCTTAAACTCAAATAAACAATCTATAAATTTTTGAAAAAATTTCTAAATTCAATAGATGATATAAATTTTTATTTTTTTCTACTACAAAAAATTGTCGTTTAAAAAAATTAAAACTAAAATTTTCCCGATACTACTTAGTATTTCATCAGTGGAGAAAAAATACTGCACCGGAATTCAAATTTATGCTTCTATGTATGAATGCTTGTAACATTATTAATTTTCCCTCTTATTATTTATTCATAGCTTCAAGAGGAATCTCCTGAAAAATCTCATTAAGTCCACAAATTAATTTTAGTTATTAATGTTTTTGTGAATACTCTGAAATCCAGTATAAGTAACAACATTTTTTTAAGAAAAAATTGGGAATCAATCACACGATTGTTATACTTTTAATAATCGAAATTTTATGTACATACCTCTTTATTTCATTATAGATTTGAGACTAAATTGTTGAAATTTAATCCTGCAAACGCCCCGCAGAACATGATGTTGAGTGATTTAACTTCTCTATATCTAAATATTATGAATTTTTCTAATTTACTGTTCCAGTAAACCCGTTAGTTTTGTTTGTTTTAAAAATGCATGATTAATAGTGCGTTAAGTTTATTCAAAAAATGTGAAAATTGTTGATTAAAATATGCATTGCAATTTCAAAAATAATCATTATTACTTTTAGTTAGGACCGAAGAATGTCACACATTTTTCTTAGAGACAAACACTCTTTAGCAATAAAATTGCAATATTTTTAACAAAGCGTTATGTAAAAAGCGCTTGAAAACTGATCAATATATAAATTTCTACTTTTAAAAATGCGGAATTAAAACATTATTTTAAAATATTAGAAATGAAACAATTTTTATTGCAGTGTAATGCTTTTTTAAAATTAGTACATAAGCTGGAATTATGACTTGATTTCGAAAGAAATACAGTTCCAGAAAGTTAAGTTTCAAAAATTCAATTAAGAAAAGAAACGAAAAGTTAAGTAACTTTTAACAGAAATCAGCCGCAATTTTAAAAAAATTGTAATAATTCATAGATAATTCTATTAAATTTCTTTCATTTTACAACTTATTGAATTTATTTCATTTTTCAGTGATTGTTGACCGTTTTACTTAAGTGTTTTCTGGTACTTTCATTATTTTAAATTAGTTTCTGACTAAATACTTATGTTACTTTTACAAGAAGAAACTCTTAAAATTTTACAGAAGTCTTGATGTGGACAAAAACTTAATGTTAAAATTCAGTACAACATTATTTAAAATTTGTACTATTTCCCAATTTTTAAGTGATTTTTTTTTGTTCTTGATATTTTGTTTTAAACCATTATTCCACAATTTGATATTAAAAAAGTAGATTTTAATTTAATTACGACGCGAATTTTTTTTATTGCGCAAATATGCCCCATTATTTCTACAAACAGAAGACAACTTTTTTTTTTACCATTCATTCCCATCAACTTTTTTTCTTTTTTCATTACGCAAACCTTAAAGAAAAAGAAAAAGTGAAACAATTCTAGAGCACTTTAGAAACTCGTCCCACTCACACGCCCTTTTCTATGATTCTTAGAGAACTCTTTTATAAAACTCCCAGAAAGAACAATAATATTAGCGAAAAATTTTCCCATAAATTTAAAAAAAGCGCTCTTTCGGTGATTGCCTTGTCAACGATTAGCAGATAAACATGCTGCTCGTAAACTAGAAATATCACTTACCTCAATAATATGCTCAGAGTCGAGAGATTTGCTCTAGTCACAGCACTTCGATAGACGGTTTGATCGTAGATGACGTCACCTTGCAGTGACCGTAGCAGAGAGAGGGAATCTCTTTTTCCCCCCTAACAGTCAGCGTTGGCGCAATGGCGCAAGACTTAACAGTCTAGCAAACCTCCAGGTTCAATAACTTCTGAAGTTTCACTGCATGGCAACCCCTCTTTCTCTAATGTCCAACAGAGAGGGGAAAAAAATTAATTTTCGGTAATGTTTTAGTAACGACCTTTACAGAGAAATGTTTGCTTAATCTGGTGAACTAGTGAAAGCATGTTCTAAACTTTTGTTGAATGATTGGATAAAAAAAAAAAAAAAATCTAAAATAGGAATGGGGTGGAAAGATATATTGAGTTTCTGCAACTTTTTCTAAAAATGAAACAGTGTACCTGAAAATATTGTGCATTATTTATTTACAATTAATGTTTGCATTTTTTAAAATGATTAGTGTTGTACTTGTTTTAAGGGTAGAGTAATTTTAGAAATATAAAAATTTATGAGAGTATAAATAGTAAATGCATACTATTACAAAGTATAATGTGAGGTTGGAAATTCAAATATTGAAACAAATTTTTGTTGAAATTAAAATATCAATAATTAATTTTTGTTTCTAGGGAAACAATTTGGTTTTGATTTACTCTAAAATTGCTCAATGGATTATTGGAAATTAATGATGGAAATGATAGTTTTTTTCATTGTGTATCACTATTTTGAAATTCAAAAATATTAATCAGTTAATTAAAATTAAATAAAATACAATACTATTGTATAAAATTTAGTGTGAGCCTAGGAACTTGATATCTTCTTAAATTTTTTCATCAGCAAAATTCTCATTTGTATTTCAAATCGCTTTTGACAAGGTTAATTTATACGTTGAAAATTCCCCAACAATACGTTGCTTTAATCCTTTTTAATGAAAAACAATTTTTTTTAAATTTGCATATTTTCAAAATGTTAAGAAAGTTGACATAGATAAAAAAAAATTAATCATAACTTAATTAGGATTATCCTTCAATAGAAAATTTTGTAAGCTTTAATTCTGTTGCCCATGCAATTGCATGTATCATTAATATTAACACTGGGTTTTATATACTGTTACGAGAAAATTTAATTTCAAAAAATTATTTCATTCGTAGAAAAGGTCTGAAAAAAACTATACGTATAGAATCTGAAATACAAACTTTTATTAGAAAAATATTAATTAATAGAGCATATTTTTTTATCATACTAACTTTATGTTTATAAATATTTTTAATAACCATTATGTTTTTCTTCTGAAAATAGAAATTAAGCAAAGAACTTATATAAATAATTATGTGATTAGATATTATTGTAAAGCAGCCAAATTTGGCAGTATACCGCCAAACGTATAATAAGGAATGAAATTCTAAATCATTCGTATTATCAAAAGGAGCTGAAAATGCATGTTATAGAACGTTATACGTTTTTTCCCCCTCAATCAAAACTTAAGTATATTTTTCAAACCTCACACGATGACTCTTTCGTATAGAGTAATGAACAAACAGGTATAAAATATGAGTTATATACTGAAGATCACGCATGCAAAAAAATATTTTTTCTTTTCAAAAGGTGACTGTCAACCAGAGTGAAGACTCAATTTGAGCTACGTGTAAAAACTCATTCTGGAAACGTCACACACACAAAACATCGCTGAAAAACTAAACAAACTAACGGCAGCTGCTTTTTCAGATCCAGTTTCAACGGTACAGTATTGTCACGATTAAGCAGGAAATATGAGATTTTGACAGAACTTCACGCTTCAAAGAGCAGAGTGGTCGGTTTTTGAAAAAGGTAATCGCAGATATTGCATGGTCGTTTCAAAAGTTCCTGTTCGTGTCATCTCGAACTAATGCTTTCAAGTATTGTCATCATTTTCGAAGGAAAAAAGATTGCTAGTAAGAGCTAAGTTGGAATTAATAAATATCGGAAAATGAATGTTCTACAGTGGAGGTGATTCAAAACGTCTGCTGATACAAGTTAGAATTTTAAGAAATGTAAAAAAGTCCACCTTCTTGACAAACACTATTTTTGAATTTCTTCCGATTTTTCTCTTGGAACATTATTTTCTAATATTTTTTTGTCATTAATTGTATTTTGGTATCTGAGAAATTCCAGAATAGCGTTCTTTAACTTCCTCGTAAAAATTAAGATATGTTCTTTAATAGAGTAAAATATATACTCGTATACAATTTTATGAATTATACACATGATTAGAAAAACGATTTGAGACATTAAATAATACGTCGTTTCAAATATATCTTGAAAAGATGGCTTCAACTGAGATAATACATCAAATATAATATAGAATTTTATATTCCCTATTTAATCTTTTGTCATTGACTTCCTGAAAATTAAATATAACAGTATAGGTAAATATATATGTACATACTCGTATTAAACTCGAATTTATAAATCCTTTTTTTTTAAAATGAGCAAAAAAATTCTTACTTCAAAAATTCTAACTTCTTTCAGCCATCATGTACTTTTTTTTCGTAATAATATTCAATATATTGTTTCAGCAGACCTTTTTTATGCATAAAAACTAATAGCGAAGCGCACAAAAATTTTAGGTTAAAATGAAATAAATCGTAACTGGTGTTTGACCATTTCATAAAATATTATGCAGAAATAACTTTCAAAAATTTTTTTCAAAACATTTTGAAAATATTTTCAAAATATTTCGTTACTGAGTGATATATTTCAGAATTTTTTTTTTGAAATTTTCAGTTAAACTCTCCATATGAAGTAATTTAAAAATCGAATGCGCTTTTGTGTTTGATGTTCATTTTGATTTCATAAAACCAGTCGTTTAGCATCTCCAGTGAAGAAATAAATAATAAATAACTTAAAAAAGGGGAAACATTAATTAGAAAAATAAAATAAATGTTAAACTTCTTATAGTGACTTTATAAAATGTAACTGAAAAAGGCAATGAATAATTTTGAATGGTTTTTGTCAAGCTTAAGAAATATTATTAACCATGCGCATATGATAACTTGTGATCTCAATTTATTTTCTAAAACACAAATCATTTTTGTATAAGATAATTATACAAATTTGTAAGAGTAATATTAATCAGTTTTCTCTTGAATACACTTATTTGCTCTATTTTTTATAGTAAAATTGTTTATTGTTCGAAAAATTACATTTCGAAAAAGAAATTCATGGGAGCTAGACATCTCTAGAATATGCTTGCATTTTGTGTTAAAAATTTTATTAACTATTTGAAAGCGATGTTTCAAAAATTTTATAGTAAGTATTCGCTAAGAAAAAAGTATATTTTATATTCACGAATAAAAGATTTATTGTTACATCTTACGAACTAATTCTTTAAAATTATTATACGGGAGCATTTTTAATTTATCACAAAAACAAGGAATTAAATGCATAAAATTAAATAGTTGGAGCTTTTGTAGAAAAAACATTAAATTATGAATTTCTTAAAAGAAAATCGTTTCACCTAACATGAAATTAAAGGATCATTCCAAGTGAATAATAAAAATTCAATAATTCAAAGCTGAATGATATTTATTTACTTTTGTTGTGTTACATAAATAATTAATATTATCACCTCCATAAAAACTGTTAATCTTTCTTTTTAGTTTGGCGGTTTATCAGCAGACGAAATTCATCTCAAGCTTTGGATGCAACACTCGTAAAATTTATTCATCGTCTCTCAGTTACACTGAATTAAAAAAAGAATGAAAAATATGCGCTAGAAGCAAAGAAGATAACAAGGAAAGATACATAAAAACACACTAATAAACTACGGAAGTCGTTTATCAGACGATGGAAGACGAAGGACAGATGTAAGATCTTTGATCTTCGTAAATATAGCAGAATGTATCAATGGGAATCTTTTGAATACGCGAATCGCCTTTCATCAAGCTCATCCTTGACAATGAAGAAAGTAACATTTTTACTACTGCCTTGAAAGATGAAGAAAGGATTTTTTAACAGACTGGTTTTTGTTGAGATTTTTATTTTTACACAATCTATACTTTTACTGCAGTGTGTTATTTGTAAGTTTTTTTTTTTTTTTTAAAAAAAATAAAATTTAGTTATGTAGAATATTATAAATAGCACAACATTACGTGATTTTAATTATGGGTATATCAGCATTATAAACTTTAAAGTTATCTTCACCCAAGGTTAAAGAGCATCTCATTCGAATTTGGATCTCTTTATTTTCCTGATTCCCCCCCCCCCCCCATCAATATTAATATCAGCATTTGAGTGGTCTTGATCATGCGCTGTATGAACTACGACATTCGAGTAATCCTGAAGTAAAATGCGTAAGTTAATAGCGTCATTTGAGCTAAACTCAAATTTGCAAAGTCTGTTGCCGATAGCTCTCAATATATGTTAGTTAAAAAATCAGTATTGGAACGAGAGATACTTATTTTAATATTATACTTTATTTCCTACACTTTGGTGCAAATAGATTTTGATGCCAAATAGACTTTTAACTTTATACGTTAAAATTAAATATTCCTATTGAAAGTCCCTAATTAAAAATCATATTAAAGGTTTTTATATTTTTAAGTTACAGAACGATAAACGGTATAAGCATAACATAATCACTAGAACTTATTCTAAAGTAGGAAAACATTGTTATCCTTTAAACATTTATGTATAATTATAGTAGATTGACTTTTAATATGACACAATTTAGTTTTATCTCTAAAAATTTAGAATAAAAACAGGTAAAAATTTATTAAAATATTCCCGTTAGCAGCATTTGAGGTCGTAGATTACATGTATAGGGTGTCCAAAAAGTCACCGAACGATTTTAAAATGAAATTACTTTATGTTTATTAATAGCTGACATTTGTTCTTTTATAAATAGAAAACACACTTCATGGAAGTAAAAAATTTTAATTTTGAAAATTATATTCTTTAAATAATTTCCATTTTGCTCTTCCCACTGATGCACGTTCTTTTTAAGTGGAAAAAAAGTACCGAGATCCTCTAAACTCAGAATCTTAAGAAGTTTAAAACTTAGGCTTCATTCTGTTTTAGAAGTCAATTATACTAATTAACAATATAGTTAATTAAGCAATTGACAACATAATGTAATTCATTTATATATATATGCGCGAGTGGTAAAGGTAAGCACAAAATTAATTTTCCACAAAGTAACATTTCTATATACACACACATAAAATATAAATGATTTTTTTTTGAAATTTTTTTTTAATAAATAGGAGAAATTTCTTTAAAAATTACTGCTTGAATTGTAACTTAGATTGAACTAGTGGTGAATTATCAAGAGAAAGAAAGATTCAAAATAGTTTTAAGAAAAAGGTTTACGGTCTTCCCCAATTCGTCCATTTCATGAATTTCACTTGAGCTGTATTTATATGAAATAAACACATTTTCTAATCATTCCATAGTTCTTATGAGTCTAGGTTTTTCCTTTCTAATTTATTTTTGTTGAAAATTGAATTGAATGGATTTTAACTAAGAGTCCTTTTTTGTGCATTATCAATACAAACAGTTAAGCAGTTGTTTTTTTTGCAGGCGTTTGAAATACCGTTACAACTGGTTAAAACTGAGCTAAATTATCATTGCTCATAAATTGTTATTCTTAGTGATGAGAACTGGGATTGTCAGGTCATGTAACAAAACGATTATATAGAAATATATAATAGATGTGATATAGAAAATGTGACTAAGACTTATCCGTTATATTAAGTATAATAACAATACTTACTATTTTTTAAACAAGACTGAATTGATACCCAATAAAGTTAGATTAATAGTCATTATATTTCCATTTTTTTTTTGTCTCAAAAAGTTTCCCATGAAATGATTTCTAATTATTTCATGAATCATTACCATTTTAAGCGATGCATCGCTGCAAACGATTTAATGAGACGCTGAATTTTCTTGGTACTTGTAGCGTGCTATCAACTATGCTAAGAGGATTTAATAGCGATTTCGACGGCTCATTTGTCTCATTTATTTCAGTAGATTTCTGAATTACATTGGCTCATTTCACATTTCTGAGATAGCTTTTTTTATGAGTCTGATTTTTTTTCACTACTTAAAATAAAGCATCATACTTTTTTTTAAAAAAATTATGAAATACCCAGCATTATGTTTAGCTCAGGAATTTAAAAATGCGGGTTTAATGGTTATTTTAAATGTCATGACTTTATAAATGGTGTTGGGAGAGAAATGCCATGATTATTGTTTTCTTAATAGCAATTTTAGGTAAAAAGAAACCCATATTAGAATTGGAGAGATCATGAATTAAAGATAATCTATAATATTCAGCAATGCTGATAGATGATTTCCTAAATGTGAGTTGTAAATCCATTTTTGGGGGTAACTTGAATTACAATAATTTTTACATATCCAGAAAATAATTCCATAAAATGTAAAAATAATTGTGTTATCACTTACCAAAATTAATCAAACACAATACAAAATTATTTCTGCAAATAAGAATCATCGAAATAATGAAAAACTAATTTTTTATTTTAATTTAATGGATAGTAAAAAAAAATCAACCATAATGTATGTAAATGTTATAAATATTCAGATAAACAAAACTTTTAAGAAATTTTTAAAGTTATAATGATTTAGTGCATTTTATTATTTCAGATGTATTTTAGAGAAATAAGCCATTGTATCTATAATACATTTTATAGAATACTACTAAATACTTTTTAATTTCATACGAAGGATAAAATTGCAAAAGTAATAAAAAAAGAAAGAAGAAAATAATGAAAGCATAAAATACCGTGTCGAAAATATAGCTTTGGAAAAGGGCGTAATATATATAATTTATTATGGATAAAAACAAATTACGCTTGAGCTTTAAAGATGGCCACCTCCCTAAAGTCCCACCTCCATCTCTAATGCAACACCAACCTTTCTATTTGATTAATTCTGAAAGTTGCGTTCTGAAGACTTGATTCCTGATACAAAATATTATTTTATTACTTCTGATTCCTGATAAAAAATATTATTTTATTCCTTCTGATTCCTGACACAAAATATTATTTTATTATTAATTTAACCCCGTAATTTGACTCAGTATATGCTGCCCTAGAGGTAAAAGATGTTTTTGATCCACAGTCATATTATTCTATACTTTTATTACGAGTTTTCTCTCCTATCATTTTGTTCGTCACAGGTTGAGTAAGATCTATAATCTAATTTTTTCCATACTGAAAGGTCAGACAGTTCTACAATTATGAGTGTGTGTTCTGTTAACAAAGGATAACTTAATAACTTAAAATATCAAAGTCGATGCCGAAAATTCTGATTAGACTATGAAGAGTACATAATAAAAAAAAAATAACTTCGATTTCAAGTGTGTTAGTGGTACCGACATCTTTATTAAATCTTTTTCCATTTACATTTGCAGTATAATTTAGAACAAAGTCAACATTTTCCTTTTTCTTTCAAAAAGAATGATTGAGTCATAACAAAATAGAAAATGTATAGATTTTGTACGTTATTGTGCTTAATATTTTAAGAAGTTTAATACTGTTTTCGAAATCTATATTAGAAAGTAATGTAAAAACATTGTATTGGCCAATTTATTCCAGTCCCTTGTATGGTCCACTTGCTTAACTGTGATTTTAAAAAATCGAAAAGTTTTAAGTTATTCCTTGGACCGAATATCAAGAAACAAATACATGGAAAATAATACATCAATTATTTAACCAACAGGAATAAATTACTTGGTTTCTGTCTAAGCGATGTGCTTTTTTTTCTAAACATAAGGAAGCTTCTTTGGTTTTTGGCTTACAGATTAACGATACAAAAGCTGCTGAGAACTTTATTCAAGAAAGTGAACAATAGTTACACCTTTGTGTGGTGACACAAATGCATCCTGGAAGCTCTCCCGATTGTTGAACTCTCGGGTTATTCTACCCAGTATCCAAATAGAAGGTCATGGATGAAAAAATTTCAAAGCAAGAAGTTCATGGTGACTCATTCCAAACTATGAAAATTTTAGTTGTGTCTTAATTCTAAAGAAAGATTAAAAAAAAAAAAAAAAAAAAAACCCTGTTTGATTTGGCTCAACCCAGTGTAATCATTCTCTTTTTGTGTAAATACTTCTTTAAACACTCTAACGGTGAACAATGTGGTGACTAAGCGCAGTTTTCGCATGAGTTCTTTATCGTTCATTCTTGATTTATTTTTTCATCTGAGATGTAATCTCTTCTCTCTTGCTTTTATTTCAATTTAATCTTGTTAAAAAGTAATTTGCAGCTTATTTACCTCAGCATGACTGATTTAAACTAGGAAAGTACTTTTTTTAAGATTTAGGATTGCGATATTACAGGTATTTTGAATTGAATTCACCAAATATCGAAGATAGTTATTTTTCTTATTTTACACATCTCTATTTCTGAATAGTTTTTTACACAGAACACATCTTATAAATTTCTTGACTGGTTGAATTAACCCCATTAAAGAATCACTCATACTTTCAACTTCACAGTCAAGTGACCGTTCTTAATCATGTCAGAAGAATTTCTTTAGCAGTTCAGAAGAAATGGATGAATTTAATTATTTTATCATACTATTTTATAAGAGAGGGGATGAAATAAATTATTGAATACTCCAGATAAATCATATTATATATTTTCACGACGAAGTTTATTTTTTAAATACATTTCATTATAAAATTAAAGAAAAAATGACTTTTTGATGGGGATTAATTTTATTAATACCACTCTCAGCTGAAGGAAATACTTACGCTTAAGCTGTGTTTGCTAGGAAGCTTCAAAAATTATAATTTCAAAATTGTGCAATATAATTTACTAACCATCACCCATTATTGAGTATAATTTCTAGCTAATAACAATTTATTATTGTCATTGTATCATTTTCAGCTAAAATTCCCCTTTCAGATAGGTAAAAATACTTACTACATCGATTTATGCATCGAATACATCATTTATAATTTTTTAAAGAGTGCTAAATCAGATTCAAATACTAAGTAGCTTGAACGTTACGGTTATTATGATCAATACTTATATATTGACCCTATTATTTAAAAAAGAAGTTTAGTTACCACTTGAATATGTTTTATTTTCTGTTTCCTTACAATCCTTTCAAGGCAAATGTTTTATTTTTTTTAAATAAACCTGTAATTCACATTTCTTTGTCATTGTTTTTATGCTACTTAGACAATGTGAGTGAGTCATCTACACAATACAGATTCTCACAGAATGACAAAAAATTCATCTTCGATCAGATTCTAATAAAAAACCAAATTTAACAATAAATAATTTATCAATAAATTATTAAAAAAAAAGTTGTAAATTTAGCAATAAACTATAAAAAAGCATGATAGTTTATTACATGATAGATATTATTTTTCGAACACTAATCATTTAATAAAAAGTAAGTCTTATTACATTTTATTAAAAAATAAGTGTGTTGTTCAAAGATATTGACAACACTATTTTACTTATCAATATTACGAAAGACAATAATCTTTCTTTAAAGAAAGAATGCTAATAAATTATTCGGAGCTCTGTGTATTTAGAATCTTCTTATTTAGTATTATCTGTGTATTTAGTTTTTCTAATAAAAAGAATGATTTGAAGTGCTATTGAAGAATTATAAAAAAAATTATAAAGAAGAACTGTTGTAACTGATATTTTTTCATAATTTTTTATGATAATGGTGAATTGTGTTAGTATGTAGATATATTCATTATTTAACAAAAAAACACTTTCTCAAAATAATTCCCACGGTATGTGACATATAGGTATCGATATTTGGTTATATGACAAAATCGTATATATTTATATTATTAAAACCGCAAATATTTATGAATAATGCTAATTCTTTAAAATTTACAATGTCTCGAATGATTCAACGAATGCATTTTCCTCGTAGTTTTTTCAAAACCAGAAGATTAAAATTCAGTTTTATTTAGATTTATCATAAATTATTTAAAACATTTTTTATACTTTTGCTCTTCTAAAATGTTGTGAAGAGAGTTCTACTATGGGCTAATGAGGAAGAACCTCAGAATTCTGAATCACAATTAACTAACGAAGATGATAATAAAGCTTGTACTTGAACTCTCTTACTCTCCAAATCTTGACTCAGGAATATCTAAGATTCGGATATCCGAGTTACATAATTTGTTATTCTTTTTAAAATCATTATTTAACAAAACTGTATCATTTAATATTATCGATAGTACATAAATGTAAATTGCAAGGATATACAAATTATGTTCATCTGATAAATGCGGGATATCTTTTTAGGATACTTTATTTGATTTTATTGAAAGAAAAGTCACACTAAATTAATACAATTCAAAATGATTGATGGACCTCTTAATTTAAATGCTTCAATCAGATGAACATTTTGTTCAACATTTTAAACATATTCATTATTTGTAAAAAAGTTTTTCTTAGTGTAGATCTGTACAACACTTAATATTATACTTCCTCAGCATCGTAATGATTATCCTATTAGTAATGCTTGCATGTTTATTAATTGTTTATTATTTCCTGCTCTGTCACTAATTTCAAGGAGTAAGTATAATTTATTACGTACGATACAACTATATTAGTATAATAAGTATTAAATTAACTTTTATTTTACATATATTACACGCTATTTAATTTTAAAAGTTATTCATTGCTTCATGGGAATGGGCCACATTAATGGATTCTTTGGCACAGGTAATGAATTTCGGGAACGTGTTTTGAGATCGAAGCACTGCTTTGTGTGTGTTCAGTGGATTCCATCTGCATCGTGCATTCCATGAGCTGCTAAAAAGTTAGAAAAAATAAACCGTCGTTAAATGTTTCGATATTTTAAAGCATTGAATGAAGTATAAACTACTTTAATAAGTTACTCTATGTTAGTTGGTACAATTTTATGTTTTAAATTACTGTACAGACATGTAATGTATAACAGAATCCTAAATCAAATACTGTGAAGAATTTCTTACATTATTTAGCTCTACAACCATCTTACAGTCTAATTAAATAATTGATAAATTCAAAACTCCAATTTAGGATACGCCAGACAAAGACAACACAGTTTATTAGCTCTCAAAATAGAATCTCTCTTTCTCTTAATTCAGTTAATCTTAATTTATAATCTATTAATAAAGTCTTAGTTTACCAAATCACTCGTTCAGATTGACACAATTATTGTCTACAACAAGTTCGACACTTTTTACTCTAACTACGAGTAGCTTCAATCCAAACAATTAATTACGATGATTCAATTCAATTACACATATCTATATCAGCTTGTCGTAATCCTCTATTTCTCTTCTCTTTCAATTCTATTTCGGTTATATATTACTATTCTTAATTCATTTCATTGCACTTCTTTTCGTCATCTAATTTACCTAATCATGTTTCATTTGGTTGGCAAGGAGTTGTAATCGTATGCGATTCAAATTACCACAAACTCCTCGAGGTTAGTGGAGGGAAAATCGTGAACAGCCCAACGTCACAAGATGGTAATACAAGGGCTGTTGGGAAATTGACAACACAAGTGGATGTTTCATTCATCTTTAGATAATATGGTATCATGTGCAGTTTTGGCTGACACATGTTATTTACCTATAGTGGCTACAATGCCATACTCAAATCTTTCATCTTTAAAGCTTTTCAATAGTTCCTGTAGAATCTCATTTCTCTCTTCAAACTTTAAATTTCGTTTTCCCCCATAAATCCATAAAAAGGAATAAAAATAAATCGACGTATAGTACGAAAATTCTATTTCATAGGAGTAGAAGGTAACATATTCAAACAATTTTCTCTTCCCGCTTCATCATCTCAATCCGATTCAAATTTATAAATCAAACTTCGTTTCCATACGGAGGGAATACTACACAAAATTAATCTGTAGTTAGCAGAATTTATTATGATTTATCAATTTTTATCACATATAGGTTTATCACAATTACCTTTAATACGTGTAATTATTTAATTAAACACCTTCGAAAAATAATAGAAAAATGCCTCTAATGATTAATATTTGGTAATAATTATGAAATATAATTGAAATATTAAATAAACAGTAAAAAATTTTAATTTCAATCGAAACGTAAATCAGAAAGATCTCATTGCTTTTTCAATTATTCCAAAACCACCTCAAGTTTTTAAAAGCGATATCTTCGGAGTGCATTTCTCGAGATAAGACTAACGTTTAATTTTCTTATATATATATATGTTGATTTTTACATTATTTTACAACTAATGTAGTTTTAATTTAAGTTCAATGACTAGAAATTTGCGTATTTTGTACCGAACAAAGTTTTTAAGTGAAGATTTCGAGAAAAAAATAGTTTCATAATTAATAAAAATTCCTTGCGAGATAGAGAAAAATAGATATTATTTTTGAAACCACCATAAAAAATTTTATGATATATACATATATAGTTTTATCGACAAAATATCAAATAAGAAGGACAGGTCTATAGGCAACCTGACTTCTTAAATTCACTGCATAATCAGTTGATGATAACAATGAAACTTTAAAATTTGGTTCCATACATCCTACAAAATATTTCTTAAAAAACGTTGTTATTTATTAATTTTTCTCATGAAATCGTAAATAATCAGAACTTAAATTTATCGAAATACAGCCTAGATTTGTGGAAGAACAATTTTTGTTTAGATCTTGAAAAACATTGGATGGTACACAAGTGCTAATGGAAGAGGATGAACAATACAAATCTCTTAAGCAGTGAAGGAACTATAACTATCGTGGCTTGGAGTATAATCTCCCTGGGGTCTATAATAATAGAGAATTTGAATGATCACCAAACAAATGGATAACACAAATATTTAATTAAAATTTATTTAATTAAAATTTAATAGCTAAAGTTATTTGGAAAACAAACAATCTTAATACTATAGAAAAACAACTTACATCTAGCAGACAAACATATGTTTTAAAAAGCTTATTAATTTGCCATTTTTGATGTTTTAAGAAATGTTTTCAACTTTTCTGTCAATTAAAAAGCTAAAACTGTTTTTGTGAAGTTTGACTTCTCTTATAAAATTATAATATCAGTGCTTTTAATATAAACTTTTAAACGAAAAAAAAAAACATGGCAAATTTCTTAATAACTAAAACCCCAGAATACAAAGCTGTTTTTTATATACTTACTTATAAATATAGAGTGGACTGTCCCCTCCTCTCTTTCGCATTCCTTTCAGTTCACCACTGCTCGTAAGATAATACTTTTAAGAACTTTAGAACAAAGCATTGCGGAAATAAAAATGAAAATTAGAAAATACACAAAAATTTATTGGGGAAATAACTGTTTTCAGCATTTTTATTTGTATGGAAAAATTGTTTTGAATTAAACAAAATTTGTGCTTGTAAATTCATAGAGAAATTCAAAAAAATTATAAATTTACTTATGATTTATAGTGCAAGAAACTGGTTCATTACGCTTATTATACACAATTTAGTGAAGATAGGTTTCAGTTTTTCAATACAAACTACTTCCACTTTTGCTAGTATTAAAAAAAATGGAATTAAATATTTGGAAGCTAAAATGTTCTGTAAAAACTAAAAAGAAATACAGTATTTTATAAATTAAAAATAAAACATGTTTAAAAATGTTACCATGTAGTGTTAAATTTAAAATTTCTGAGTTCGAATATAGCCATAATAGAAAACTATTTCTGTGCAAGGAAATTTCCATCACAGTTAAGCTACGAAGTTAGTAATAAGCCATAGGTGTTAAAGAAAGGAAAGAAAAAATACGTATCAAAATAGAACATTTATTAATGACATAGCTTATGATTAGGAACACAAATTAGTTTCATAGCAACTACTTCTAAAAGCGAACGCTGAAATTTCTGTAATCACATTTTTCAACTATCCGCCAATTTCTCAACTCGCAGTGCTCGATACGAGATCCAGGACTACCTTGATGTTGTAACCACATTGCCCTAAATAAAAAATTAAATACATTTGATAAATAATGTAGTTTTATTGCGAGTAATCCAATATTTAATTTTCAAAACGTTGTAAGCTATATGGATTTTAAATGTACACAAGTTATAAAAGTAAAACTTTGTTTGGTTATACACAGTTAATAATTGGTAATACACATTATAAAATTAAAATTCTTTTTAGTTATACACAATTATCATAAAGAGTTTTTTTTTTTACTTTTCATATTACAACTCTTTATCAGTGCTTACTGATTTTTTCAAAGTGTTTTGAAACTTTATCTTTTGATGCAAATAGATGATGGACAGTAGGTGCTAACACTACACTTGGATGTTAATGGATCTTTCTAGCCGCGGCAGCCTAGTTATCATGGTGATTCAACTCGCGACCGGCGTTTTTCATCGAATCGAAGGTTCGAGCCTTGGTGCCACTAAAGACACACCTTGTAGCCGTGACTGATGCACGTTGAATCAGTAATGGCTCAGTCTTCCCAAAGGCGGGATGTGCAAGTTTGGAGAGAGGGTTGTCGAATCAGGTGTCCGCTTCATCCCTTGACTGAGGTTCAAAATTACGAGGTCCGTAGCCAATAGTCCTCGTGTTGCTTCTCAGTGTGACATTAATAAAACATCCCATCAATGAATATATCAATGGATTTTTCTTCTTTATACATTAAGTATAAGCCACATTTAAATACTTCGAAAATAAAAAAAAGTAAAAAAATTTATTCTTTTTTGTTTGTTTCAGAATGTGCGTAACGTACGCAAAATTTCTATAAAAGACACCTTGAAAAATTTATAAATTACAAGCATCCAATCAAAGATTACAAAAAAAAATGCAATTCCATCAAAAAGATGGTATTAAATAATTTTCATATATACATGTGCGACTATTTAAAATATAAACAGCTATTAAATTACCTTTGTAATTATGCTTAAGTATAATACATGGAGTGATAAAGAATTAACAAAAATTTTAGAGAGATCTCAAAGTGTCGAAGCATTTTCTTAAAAAGAATTCTAGAATATTAAAAGAAAATGCTTACAGGTTAATTGCTAGAACGTCTTTCTATTGTTCAAAAAAGCTTTAAATAGCAGGATTCCAGAATTCGCTCAAATTTTCAAAGATATTATAAATAAAAGTTTTAAGTAATGTGAACTATAGAAAATAATTAGAAATTTCCCCCTTTTTTTTGTCCCATAGCCGGTCTTAAAGAATATAAAGTTCGCATTTTGCATAAAATTCTAAAAAGTAACCAATAATTTAGAAATAAATGAGCATTTTACAATAAATGCACTTTTTAAACAAAAAATTTTAAAAAATTTCAAATAGAAAATAGCTTACATTTCATCTACATTTCCTTTTTCTCCTTGAATAATTCCCAAAACTGTTCCGTAAGGTGAAGGTTTAGTCCATCCTTTCAGTTCAAAGCGGTCACACATTTCTTTACAATACTAAATAAAAGAAAATTCAAGTAACTAAAAAGAAGAATAATCATTCACATTATGATATAACCACGAATTAATAATTTAGAAATAACAACACGCTAACAAATGTATCAGCAAATCTCAAACTGCGATGCGGGCTTCTTAAATGGTTTGAAGAGCACCGCGAGCAGGCATTAAAAATTAAATGGTAATAAAATTTTCATTACGACTAAGATATAATTCCTGAAATACTACCTTGGCAATTCAGCAAAGTAATGAGCATGGAACTAAAGAATCATTTATGTAAAAGTAACAAATGTGATACTAATTCGCTTTTTTGCTATAAATTCGCAACCACCCTGTTATAAGCTCTTAGTGAATTCTACCAGAGACATAAATTTGGTTTAACATTAATGTCCCTTACTAGAGCTACACGAGGGATATTGGTGCCATCTCTCGTAGTTCTAAACTAGGTTCAAGTGACGTGGATGACACTCATGTGAGATAATAAAAAGACTTGATTGAAAAGTAATGCCTCCATGGCTATAACATTTTTATTTGTATCCCAATTCTCAAGACTGCTTTTGTACCTGAAAACTATATATATATCCTCTATGTAATGCATTTATTTTCTTTGCTCCCAAACGTCATCGGTGTTCTGAACATCGAAAAAGGTTGCAATCCACATGGAGATAAGGTTGAAGCAGCGAGACGTTGTAGCTTCCGCAGCTTGCAACTTTAATCTCTTCCCGAAGATGACTTTCGTTCTGATGGAAAGCTTTCATTAGAGGTCTGGTTAGAGGTTTAGGAAATTTTCGTTTTTTCATGGTTTTCCATTAGCACCCCCAAAAATCTTCACCGATGGGTTCCGACAATTCACGTGTAACGCCTCTCTTTTACTTATTTCTGCAATCATTGTTAAACTTATTTAAAGTAAAGTAGTCTTGAATCAACAGTCAAATTAAGAAAAAGTCAAGCAGTGATGGTAACCAAGTTATTTTATTCAAGTTATGTATAATCAATATTTAAACCTTTAATCTAATTTATCTGTTGCAGTTACCCCTAAACGCGTCTGATTTAAAGCTTAAATAAATAAAGATTGATCCTATCAGGTTCGAAGTCTTATATGAATTAAAGACGAAGGCTCGAGTCCTTGACTCTTTGTAGATTTTATCTGGATTCATTTCTAAAGTTCCTTACTCAACGCAGGTCTGATACACTGGTTTCATTTGATCATTCAAATTTACTATCTTTATCACACACTATACTACCAATCAGAGTATTAAAAGCTTTTCTACTTATATATGCATAAATTAGTACAATTATATTCTTAACAATTCCATAATTCTAACTTGATCTACATTAGTCCCTTTTCATTCGTTAGGAGAAATTTTCTATTCAAACATCATCGTAAAAAGACACCAAAGTGTCAGTTGAAGGGAAAATCGGGATAAGAGTCCAAGTCATACACACTTTGGTGCGAATGCATGGTAAAAAATAGAGACTATATCACAAAGTGAATACAACATTACACAAATGATACATGAAGCTTTCAGGTATAACAAGAATTGGGAAAATCGAGAAGAAATATATGTTAGGGCCATGGAGGCATGGAGCCAAATATATGTTACGGCCACTTTGTAATTAAACCCCGTGTCTTAGTCCAACGTCACTCCCCATGGCGATTTTGAGGCCCCAGTTTAATTTAGTGAAGCAGCCCTTATCATTCCACATGATGAGTCTTTGAATGAATCAGGATTCGAGAACACATCATAGATCCCAGCAATCATGACCTTAACCACTGGGCTACTGTGACCCTTAGAAAATGATCTTATTATATTAGATTCGTCAAAAGAGATTAGAACTGCATTATTTATTTTTCTAACGCAAATTAACTTAAACATTCCAAAATAATAGTACAAAAAGTTTGATGAAAGTAATCCAAAGAATTATGAATTACACTGATAAACACAAGAAATTTTTTCTTGGGAAATGCTAGGAAATTTAAGTAGCTATATCTTTGTAAATTTAAAAAATATTTATAAAAAATGAAGTTTGTTCTTATTTCAGAGATATCTGTAGGGTTATTGCCTTTTCAAATGCTTTATTTCTACAGACGAATGACCATAGAGGCGGGTAATACAATACAACTAAACTCAATAAGAGGGGTTTCGTCGAACATTATGAGGCAATGAGGATTTTATCGTTATTTTGGAATAAATATTTGATCAGTGTAGCGTTTAATAAGTTGAAGAAAGGACGAATTTAAAATGTTTCGAAAGTGTGTTAATTTTAGTGACAGTTTTTACTGTATTTGAAGCGAATATCTAAGCACTACTCGCTGAAGAAGCATGATTTCATTAGTTAAAATTGCCTTTAAGTATTACTTTGAATGCGAAATTGGCAAACAGGATAAGTCGAGGACGCCACAATTTAGTTGTTTACGTTGTTCAATCCAATTTCGAGAGTGGATCAAAGGAAATGAGACTTTAATGCCTTTCATCACATTAATGATCTGAACAGAACCTTGAAATCATTCATAGAATTGTTATTTTTATATGCCTCCAATTACAAAAAGAATTAATTTTAAGGTGCAGAAGCATGTTCAGTATCCTAACATTGATTTTGCAATAAGGTCAGTATATCACAGAGAGAGAGAGAGAGAGAGAGAGAGAGAGAGAGAATGTAAAGTTTATTGGCGCAAGAGCCAGATATGGCTATGCTGAGCCAAACAAAATTAAACTGTGGTCTAGACGTGAAGTTGAAAAAAAGATAAAAAGTGGTTGACAAGAAGGAGGGTCGAAAACAGAGAAGGATCGCTAGGGTATCCCGGGAGTGCGTCACCCGTGTTTAACAGAGACTGTAAACCCCATGAGAAAGAAAAAGATCACTAAGGTACCTCGGGGTCATGATGCCCGTACTTACCAGTATATCACAGAGACATACATTCTGTACCACAGTCAATGATAACTATCTTTTAGTTGATGAAGAATGCACGCGATCTTATAGTCTTGAAAGTGAAACAGACATAGATTACATTCCACCTGAGAAACATTCGGAGCCTCATATGATAGCGCAAGCAGAGTTGAATGACCCTGTGCGTGATTTGGGGTTAAATAAGAACAAAGCTGAATTGCTAAGATAAAGGCTTCAGGAGTGGAATGTGCTAGCTAATGATGCATTTCCATATAGCGTGGCAGACATGAAGGCTAATGCTTGTAATAATCACTTTAATCATTTTTATATTTTTGGGAATGCAACTCGGTTAAACAAAATATTGATGCTTTATCCGCGAATAGGACAATCGAACAATAGATAAACATTACCATTAACAAAAGTGGCCTTCTCGGAATTCTAAAAACCCCCGGTAGTAAAAATGTACATAACCGACCTCTAGTAGCATCATCATCATAGTTGACTCAACAGTCCAGGATGGGCAAAGGCCTCCTTTTGAAGATTCCTCCAAGATAACCTGGGTTTTGCTTAGTCTGCCAGTTCTTCTCGCCAATCATCTTAAGATCCGATTCAACAGAATCAAGTGACCGTAGTTTTGATCTTCCTGTTTTCCGATTAGTAAAGGGCTTTGCAACAAAAATCTTCTTTACAGGATTTTTCTCATCCATTTTAACAATATGAGATGCCCAGATTATTCGTTTCAGTTTAATACATTTAATGATTCGTTTCAGTTTAATACATTTAATGATTCATTTTAGTTTAATACATTTAATGATTCGTTTCAGTTTAATACATTTAATGATTCGTTTCAGTTTAATACATTTAATGATTCATTTCAGTTTAATATATTTAATGATTCTTTAAACAGGCTCATTAAAAATTCTATATATTTCAGAATTAAAACGTCTTCGCCAAAGGCCATTTTCTTTGACGCCTTCGAGAATACTTCTGAGAACCTTTCTTTTAAAAACTGCAATTTTTTACTCTCCCTTTTTAGTTAGAGACCAAGTTTCCGTGTCATTTTAAAACCGGCCTAATGAAAGCTTTATAAGAAGCTTTGTTTTTCTGGAGAAAAACATGACCTCAGTTAAGAGTGGAGTCCCAAGAACGTTTTGTTCGCAAATGAAATATAGTTTTGGATCTTAGAGATAATGTCACATTTTGCGTTAAACAGAGGTCCAAGATAATTAAAACATGATACAGTTTCAAACTCATGAAGGCCAACTTTTAAATGATTGGGTATATCGCTTGATGGTCTTCTTTACAGACATGGTTTTAGAATCCTTTATTGTCAATCCCATACTATTTGCAGCAATCTCTACAGAAGAGAGCGCTTCTCTCAAGCCTAGGGCCCTTATAGCAATGATATCAGTATTATCAGCGCAATCCAGAAACTTAACTGATTTGTAGAAGTTTCCGCTAATGTAGATATTTTAATCACGAATAACTTTTTCCAGCGCAAAATTGAAGAGAAAGCATGAAAGAGAATCACCCTGTCGAACACCATTATTAACACTTAAGTCCTCTGAAAAGGCATCATATTTCAATTTTACAGATGGGGCCACTCAATGTACACATGACAAGTCTAATCAGTTTACCTGGAATTTTAAATTTATACGTTGCTTCCATTTGATGTTTCCTACTTTCAGTATTAAATACGAACTTAGTCAATAAACAGATGAGTGTTAGTACCATATTCAACTGATTTTTCAAGAATCTGACGCAAACTAAAAATTTGGTCAATTGTGGATTTTTCCTCTCTAAACCCACACCTCTAGTAGCATCAGTGAATATATTACTTCCACCACTCCACATCAAGCTGGGATTGATAAATACTTTCATCAAAGATCTCAATCGGGACAGTAAGGCATTGACATTTTTCTGAAACTTGTTCCCATCGGTATCGGATGCTAAAATATAAGGTATATTCATAGGTACAGACTTTCGGAAACTTGAGAAAAATTATCAGCTTAAAGCTGTTCTTACGAAGATAGAAAAAGAAAAGAAAGGTAATTTTTTTTCCTGGCAAATAACAAAGCTACTAACTACAAGAGACCAGTTCAAAACATTGAGAAAAAAATTTGAGAACTTAAGTGGTCAAATGTTTTTAAAAATTCATTTCTTTCACTCGCACCTGAAGTTTTCTCTAGATAATACGGAAGCAATTAGCAATGAGCATGGTGAACTACTTCACTTACATTTATCTTCTAAAGAGTCTTGTTATCGATCGCAATGGAATGCAGTAGTGCGTGCCGATTACTGTTAGTCCAATAAAAAAAGACGCCTGGACGATAAAAATGGAAAAACAGATTCTAATAATTAATACGCTTCATAGTGTGCACAGTTAATTATTTAATACTATTAATTATTTACTAGTATTAACAACTTTCAGTAAATTGATGCATTTTAAGTGTGTTCTGCTATGTAAAATGTCGAAAAGTATACTGTGGATAAATTTAATATTTTATAGTACATTTTCCTATAAACTAATATTGTAATAATATATATATCCCTCATTAAATAAAAGTAAGAACTAACTATAAATTTCTGTTGTCATTTGTATGTACTGTAGAGTGTATCCTATTGAAATATCAACTTTAAATTAAAGTAAGAACTAACTATAAATTTCTGTTGTTATTTGTATGTACTGTACAGTGTATCCTACTGAAATATCAACTTTAAATTAAAGAGAAAAAATAAAAAGCTTTTACAGTATCAAAAATAGCGGTTAACATTTTGTTTTCAAAATAAATCAATATTTCTACGTGTCTGGCTAGTTATATCATTGAATATCAGGGAAGTGTCAACTATAAAAATTCGATTTGGGAATTTAATTTATTGAAAAATTGAGCTCTTCCGATTTATACAATCACAAATAACAATCTTGAATGAATATTCTGTCACTTAATTCAAATAAATAAAATTATTGTAGTTAATAAAGGATCCTTTTATCAGGTAATCCTTTCATCATACAATCTTTGATTTTATAAATTCTCATATATTGTAAAAAAGGATAGCGGTTTAACAATTAAGACTTTTTTCTAACACTTTGAATCAAACTGAGAAACCTTTGGAAATTGTAAAAGATTATCATATAAAAAGTACTCTCGAGAATAATATTTTTTATATGTAAACCTTTACAATATTATTCCATTGCAAATTTATTTTTTATCATGCATGTCCACGGCCAATATTTTTCCACACCAAACAATAAAGGGTACGTAATATACATTTGAATAACTTTTTGTGAATTTTTAGTTTTTAACTATACATAATTATCAATTCGAATTATTATATTCACCAATGTGATTCAGATTTGAAGGCAAAAATTAAAGAAAGTATCTTGCTTAAATTTTATTAATATTTGTCAGTCTGGTTTGGCAATATTTCATATTATAAGCAGTTATTTAGACAAATGAAAGGAAATAAATATCTAGTTACATCCAAAATTATTAGCAAGCCCCTTGGTTAATTTAAAGCTAATAATTACGACCAAAGGATTTCCTTCGAAGTTTGAAATACTCGTTTGAAAGAAAAGGGTCAAAAGAATCCACAAGTTTTATCGTAGCTCTTTTTCATACTTTACTCCTTTTTACTTCGAAAAAAAATTAAGTTTCTATAAAAATTAAAGTGATTTTTTGGGTAAGTTTAATTTTCTTTGCTTGGTTCGAATTAGTTTTTAAGTTCAATATACATGATTAATAGTACCACTTAACTTTAATATTTTGTAAGAAAAGTGTATATTCTATAACAGGCCTGGCCAACCCACGGCCCTCAAAGCTGGCTCATCTGAATAAAGATTTAAACTTTTAATATATATAAAAGTGCTAAAGAACATTCCACCATAAGTTCGTTCGATTATACTCCATTACAATGGGAATATCTCACTACCTGACTCAACTATCGTCATAATTTTTTCTTCTCTAATCTTGTTTAGAAACAATAACAAAACTCGTTTTAAAAAGCGCACAGGCCATTTTGTGTGAATGGGCGATACACATTATATACATTACCAGCAAACTTATTGAAAAGCACGCGTGTGCATTACTTGACGTGGGGAGGGAATGCGATACTCAGATCATGTGAAATAGCAGCAGCCAGTCTGTCTACAGGAAGTCTAATAAATTTGACGCAGATGCGTTTTATTTCAGGCAGATTGACTGCTCGGTGTCTCTTGATAGCTAATATATTTCATGTAAAGTAAATAAGTACTATTATTATTGTTACACCAAATAAAGCTTGAAGTCTTCTTTTAGAACCTGACCTAGCTGGTAATTTTGAGCCCTGGTCAGATGACTAGGTTGACACCTGAGCTGCCACTTCATTCTCCACACCCACCTTCCTTTCAGTGTGAGGACTATAAGCCGTGTGACAAATTTAACGACCATCAACTCTCTACACGAAGGACTTCAGTGGAATAAGTATACGAATGCGAGGCTCAAATGAAATATCAGCATCCACAAGCTAGATGTCATGACCACTCAATGATTACCAAGGTATTAATTAATTAATACCGATCATTATAATTACAAATAATTTACGTTATTAATAATTAATCTTTCAAATTAAAGAAACAAAAACTATAAGAGTATATAGGGAAGCTAAATGTTCAGAATTATTAAAACTGTAGCAGAAGACAAAAATTTATGCAAATTTTAAGTTAAATGTTTTATGCATTTCCATAGAGTTTGTTTTTAACCCAGAAACTTATCATTGTAATTCAAATAATAGTTTCCACTTAAGAAAAAAACTATTCACTTTATGGGTGGCTAATTTACTCAAAGAATAATTAAAAAGTATAGAAGTGCACATCTAAAAAATCAAAAAAAGTAGGACTCACCTTTGTAAAATGAACACCTGAAAGAGATAAAAAAAACACCAATTAAAAGCTTTTAAAATAATTTATATATTATTATTATTATTAAAGTAGCATAACTTCAGTAATCTGAAGATTCTGACAGTGAATGTAGTTATATTAAATTTCTTTCTATTAGCTTCTGTAATAATCTTGGAACTCAGATTATTATCGTACGATTAATTTAGCGAGATGATTAACTAGATTATTAGTTGATCCTGTGAGTTATCCTTTTCTCAGTAAATTTGTGTTTTTTACAAATAGCTTCAAATTAAAAGATAATACACATTAAGACGGTCATAGGGAACCAAAATTCCAAAGAACTCTAATAGCCGTCGGAAAGGATTATGAAGTTGCTGAAATATTCTCTGATTTTTACTAATTTATTTTTATTTCTTACTGATTTGTTAACAAAGAAACATTACTTGATTTCATTGCCCTACATTTTTTTGTTACCGAATTGTAAAATAGTAAGAAATTCAAATAAATTTGCTGTGTTAATTTAAAACATAACACCTATTTCCCTTTATCACGTGAATAATTTTTTTGCGATTACAAAAACATTTTCTTAAATACGTATAAATGATCTGAAGACTTACACCTATTTTTCATTATACATATTCATAATATAATGTTAATTGTAGTACAATACACTAATGAACTACGCAAAATAGACATAAGATTTATCTCAAAACATTTATTATTAATTGTTTAAAAAGATAATTTTTATAAATTTAATGTAGCTGTTTAGTTACAGTTAAATTGCAATTAAATTCAAAATGCTTTGTAGTTAATTAGTTCATCCACTTTTTTAAAAGTTCATAATAAATGTTAACAATTAAAGGTTTCATTTTGTTTTACTTTAAAGTTAATTAACAAAATAAGCACATATATTGCAAGTCATTTTGAAATATTTATATATGATTGAAAAAATGGTCATCATTTTTGCTATAAGTATACCTGATTAATTAAAAATCACAATTGATCGTGAAAATTTTTCGTTGATGTTGAGTGGTATTATATAGTTAAGAATAAATCGTAAATATCTATTCATATATAACTAACACCTAGGTGTTACTTAAATATCCAATACACCTAAGGCAATATAGAGTAAGTGATGTTTAAGAAATATCCCAAATTTAATTGTAATATGAACATTAACTTCTTTTAGCACTATTGCTAAGAGAAGCTATTTAGCACTATTTTTAGCACTATTGCTTCCAAATCGAGATAAGATTGAAGAATTTTAGATTAACGAGGAAATTTTTGTGATTTACGAGTAGTGATGGTGCAGTTTAATAGTGCAAGAGCCAGATATGGTAATGCTGAGCCGCGAACAAGGTATAACTGTGTTCTAGACGTTTGGAAAAAAAAAAAGATAATAGTTGGCTGACGAGAAGGATAGGAATTTTGAAGTAAGTATACATAGTAGCAGACTTTTTCAAAATATTGCACATTTCTAAGCATATATAATTTCTCCAAAACTACGTTTCTTAATTCCATATTTTACAATTAAGGTGAACTCATTGAATTATAAATAACTTGAACAGATATATTTCTCGTCCTGTTTCAGAGCAATGCAAAGTATTATATCCATACATGAAAGAAAAATATAATTGTATGAATGGATTTAAATGATCAGAGAGAGAAGAAATTAAATCTTGTAAAAGGAGTCTCATTTTACACATTAATTTATATTTGTATTCAACAATTAAACTCTTTTTTGTGTGTGAGAATATACATATATTATTATTATTTTAATATTTATTTTAATTTTACATTTAGATTTATTGTAAACAAATCCGTATAGCCGTAGCCTTCGTTCACATTATTAAAAGAAGTGTATGACAATGAATGTTTATCGCATACATTTGTTTTTGAGTGGTTTAAGCGTTTTCAAGAGGGTCGAGAAAGCGTTGAAGATTATTCACTCTCGGGTCGCCCTTCCGCTTCAAAAACGAATGACAATATCGAAAAAACCGTAAACTGGTTCGATCTGACCATCGGTTAAGTATTTGTGCGATTACTGAGACTGTAGAAATTGACAAAGAATCCGTAGGGCAAACTTTCCCACCAAGGTAATGCGCCGGCTCATTCCACATTGTCTGTCAAGAGGTTACTGGCCAAGTACAGCATCCCAGTGTTAGATCATCCGCCTTTTTCACAGGATCTTGAGCCTTTCGATTTCTATCTGTTTCCTAAGGTGAGATCTGTATTAAAAGGAACAAGATTTGAGTCGTTGAAGTAGTGAAAGAGAAAGCGGACAGCGTCCTGTAGGAGCTGGCAGAAAACTTCCAGCACTGTTTCGAACAATGGAAGAATCGCAAAGAGCGTTGTTGGGATAGAGAAAGGGTGTATATTGAAGGCGATGAAAAGTAAATATATATGACATCAAAATAAAATATTTTACAGCGTCAGTCTCGTTGTTTAATAGTCACACCTCATATTCAAGTTTGTATATTGATGGTTCCAAGTAATACAGAAATTTAAATTACTTTATTTCATTTTTAAATTTTTTTTCTTCTTTAATTTTTAGTTAAATCTCTTTATTTTAATATTTTCCTTACTTTTATTGAATTATGCTACGTATGTTTCAATAAATTTATGCTTTATCTTGATAAAAATACAGCATTTTTTTTTATAAGTTTTAATTTTGCTCTTTAAATTTTGTTAGTTTATTTTTGCTACACAATTCTGTGATTTATTATTTATGTACATTTTCATTTAGTAATTTATTGAAATTTATTAATTACCGTAATTTTTGAAAGAAACCCCACGATGTGTTTTCCATTTTATAACTCAAACTTTTAGTGGGTGCGGTTTTTCTATCGATATGCGCTTACATGTTCTTAAAAATATTCCGTAAAATGCCATTGTAAAATACATGGATCACCTTAGTGCTGCCCCCTCTCGGAAAATCACTCTGTTGCTTTCTGCGAACGTTATAGTACGTATATTCTTTCCCTTGAACGGAAGGACGTGCCTTATTCACCCAAAATGAGGTCTCGGAATAATTATATACTTACCCTCTTTCAAATCCGCATACCCACGGTGAAAAATCAGGTCGAGAAGAATCAGATTTTGATGGCTTCATATGATGTACGGTCTACCGTAATTACTTTCTTTAGCAAAAGTAAAAAAAATTATTCTATCATACAATTGTTGGCAAAAGTAAAAAAAAATTTCTATCATACAATTTAATATTTCGGTGTTGCGACATTTTATATATCATAGTATAAGTATTACGTATATGGACTTGTTTAGTGGGTAAACATAAGTATATTCACAAAAAACGTAAGTAATATATATTATCAATATTTCTCATCCATAATTTATTTTTGAATTATGGTTTCAATTCATGCATTTTTTCTTAGCTTACTCGTATGTGCCATATATTACGACATAGGTCAAGAATTTGTGACTATGATGCTCACAGTATATATATATATATATATATATATATATATATATATATATATTTTATATATATATATATATACATATATATATTGTGTGTATATATTTATATATACATATATATATATTGTATATATATATATATATATATACACATATATATATTGTATATATCCTATATAAGCGAAATACCACTGACTGACTCATCACGATATCTCTAAAACTATACAACCGATTGACTTGAAATTTAGTATAGTTACTCATTTTGCGATGTAGACGCTCACTAAGAACGGATTTTACGAAATTCTTATAAAAAATGTGATTTTCATCCGTTAATCTTTACTTATCCATCAATTATGTCATTTTTGGCGACTTTATCGCCAAAAATGACATGACCGATGCCAAACGGAATATATTTTTTTTTTATATGTATTCTGTGCATTGCTACCAATTAAGTTTACTTGGCGAGATTTGTGCGTGCGAAATGGAAATAATTTAATATTGAGGCGCTGATGGGGGATTGGCAAGAGCGGTATTTTGAAAAATACTAAAATCGCGACTTCTTACGGAGTAGCGCTCACCCAAGACAATCCACTGAGTAGGATGCATTGTAGGTTTATCATATATAATGTAAATGTTGAGCCCCGAAATTCCTACATTTAGAGATTTATCACCAAATATCCTCCACCGCCAAGTCGAAGCATTTCAATGACCTTGCATTGTGAATTTTAAATAGCTATACTATGGTAACCCCAGCTGATTTCTGTCCGTTTTGCTAAGCAAACGATAATTTTTTATTGTTGTGGAACCTAAACGTAAGTTTCAAATTTATGAAAAAAGTATTTTATTATTAATAATGATTGATAAATTACATTTGTAAATCTAAACGCAATCTTACGGAGATATTGAAGTTGGCTTTTAACAAATAAATAATAACGGTATGTTATTCATGTCATTGATAAAAAAAATAAGTAGCTATCAAAATATTTATTTCGATGTACGCATTAATTGTAACCTAATGCTTATGCAAAAGATTTTTTTCTGTATTTTGACTATTTTTAGGTTTTGGTTTCTAGAAAATAAATGTTTTTGATTTTTTAAAATGGCCGAATATTTTATCATTTTCAGAATACAGAATTATTTTAAATGCTATGATTTTTAAGAGCTATTCTGTCTTATTCAATTGCAGTTCCAGATATGCTGCTAGCGTAATAGAGTTATCTCTTTGCAAAAAGGATAACGTAATACGGGTGACTTTTTGCTAAAAAATTTTACTATACTTTATTTTTTTGTTAGTATTTTTTGTTGAATTTTTAAATAATTTGATATTTAAAATTTAATTTCGGTTATATTTTTTAACTAGAGAAGTATTTCATTGTAGGTTAATACAAATTGATTTTTCATATTTACTTTTCAGTTATAATTTTTAATAATGGATGTTGAATATATTTGGATAGATAGAATACCTACTCCTTTCAAAGTTTTTAAAATTCTTGGCAACGGAGCATGTTTATTTTCATCTCTATCTTTGCTGGTGTTTGGTGACATATCGATGGCGTATAAAATGAGAAATATTGTTTCTCACGTGTTTAACAACTGGGATCAGTTTAAATGCTGCATTCAAATGCTATCTGGGGCCTCTATTAATACTAAAGATTTATATTTTACCGAAATGTGTAAACCAAACACGTATGGATCTATTTGCAAAATTATAGCGGCGGCAGAGCTATTTCCCTATCAGTTCGAAGTGTATCAAGGTGGCTGCCTTATAGCTTCTGTTGGGGAAACAGTTCAGGGGAAAAAAGATTACGTTTTATGGGAAACTGTAATAGTGGTCATTTTGATGTTTATATTTAAATAGTTGGATTAACAAATAGAAGTAAAGTTAATCCTGGTTATGATAATGTGAAACAAAATGAAGAAAATGAGTTATTTTTAGAGTTTCAGCCTCAAGAAAATGTGTCTGTGTTAGTTTCAAAGACTCAATCAATATCTAACATTGATTTTTCAAGTTCAAGTTAATCAATTATTAATGATGTAATATCTCTTCAACTAAATAAAGGTAAAAAAGGAAGAAAAAGATTCACAATTTCAATTAGATATAAACAAGTAAGACAAGCTGCTACAAAATATACTCAAAATCATCCTGAAGAACATAGAGCAGCTGCTTCAAAATATACTAAAAGCCATCCTGAAGTACATAGAGCAGCTGTAAGAAAATACTTTTCTAATAACCCCCACGTGTTTCAGGCAGCTGTAATTAAACACAATGAAAAAAGATCAAAAGTTAAATTAGCGCCATGGACTTCCAAAAATTTGTCTGGTTTTAAATATGAAATATATATTGACTATTCAAATGATAAAATTGTCAGTATCGGAAAACGTTTGCCCTGTTCGAGGTGCCGTGCTTTAAAATGGATAGAAGAACCTCCAGGAATGTGCTGCAGTGGTGGTCAAGTCCAGCTTCCTGCTATTAGATCCTACCCTGAAACTTTGCTTGGTCTTCTTAGCCATAAGGATCAGCTTTCAGAACATTTTCTTTCTACAATTCGTAAGTATAATGGATGTTTTCAGATGACGTCATTTGGAGCAAAAGAATTGAAGGAAGGAAATTTTATGCCGACATTTAAAGTCCACGGGCAGGTATACCACAGGATAGGTAGCCTTTTGGCTGAGCTTCCTCAACAACCTTTTCTTCAGCTTTACTTTCTCTGTGATGATGAACGTGAAAAACACATTCATTGTGGTATTTTACCAGGTGTTAAGCCAGAATTAGCCTATTACAAAAGACGCTACATGAACATAACAGGTATATTCACGATTTCAAAGCTGCTGTTGATTCAGTTCCTAAAGACCAAAAGGAGTTCAAGGTTATAATTAATGCCGATAAAAAAAACCATCTGGAAAACACAAAGGTCGTTTCAATGCTCCAATTTTCTTGATATTTTATGTATAGGTTCCAAAATATAATATTATCGTCTGCCCAGCGAAGTGGGCGGGTATCAGCTAGTATATATATATTGTATATATATATACACACACACACACACACATATATATATATATATATATATATATATATATATATATATATATATACATATATATATTGTATATATATATATATATATATACACACACACACATATATATATATATATATATACACTGTATATTCTGGCGTATAACGCGCATCCATAATAATTTTAAATTACATTTTTTAATTGTTCGGTATATTATTCGTTAACGTACTCCCTTTTCTTTACGAAGAAACTTGAAATATATACGTGCGATGTTCTTATCTTTTGAAATCGTTAACTCGATTGATTTTCCCAGGCTTTCGAAAAATGGTGTACTAAATTGACAACCAATAAGGGGAAAGATGCTTGGGGAGTAAATAATTTTGTAAACAAGGTGGGTGATGCAAATTTGCACAAGAATGTTATTCCAGATTTTCGAGAAAAGGGGAACACAATTTGCTGACAGAACGTATTTCAGACTCGAATGAATTCGTGGAATAAAAAGTCAGATGTTTTCTCTTTCTCCAGTCATTTAGTGCCGTGATTTTGAAGTGAACATTGAAGACTTTAGTAAATTGCATTTGCTTTGGTTTAAACGCAGTTGATCTTGTATTCCTTTTAGAAGTAAATATGGATCCTGCCAAACGAAACAAACATAGTGCTGGTTTCATATTCAAAGTCATTGAATTTGTGACAGAAAATGGAAATCGTGCTACAGCAAGGATGTTTGGAGTTGGTGAAAGCGCCATATGTTTTAGTGGAAGAAAAACAAAAACACAATAATTAATATACCGACGAATAATTGAGCTTTGCGTATAGAAATACACGAAAGGCCTATCCTAGAAGGAAGTGTAACGAACTGGGTTCACTGGTCCCGACACCTCACAGTTAAGTCAGAATGGCGTAGATGGAGAGCTACTCCCCAAGCTGACCACCTGGTTTCCATCTCATCCCTATGATTCTTCCCCTCTCGAACCCTGACATTTGTTCATATTGTCTCCGATGGTGGCGTAATGGCATCTTTAGTTAAAAAAGCGTCCCTCTGCAACCGATTAAATACTCGCAAACAAATTCTGCTTACCTATTTTATAATCAAAAGAGAACGAAGTTGAGTGCCCTCTGGTGGCATAACACAATACACATTCAAGTTACATTTTCAATCATTTACATGTCTGTCTGACACGTACCCTCATGCCAAGTTTCGTAACAATCCCACTCTTACTTCTTGGTGCTAAACGTTTTTTTCAATGAGTGCATATTATTTTTTTTGTGACCAACAAGGACAAAATTTATTATCTGTCGCATATCAGAAATATGGATGAAAATCCAATAATGTTTGAAAGGAGAGGAAATAAATTATTTGATGTTAAAGGAACAAAAACGGTTCACTTAACAACAACTGGTCACGAAAAATCTCACTTCATCATTATATATATATATATATATATATATATATATATATATATATATTCCATTTTGAAATAATTTTGTCTGAAATATATTCTAAACTTCATTAAATTAATATAGTTATGTTTATGTAAGTATCAATTATGTATCCCTCTTTCTGAATAGACTAGAATAGTCAACATAAATTGAAAAAAAAATATTAGAATTTATGAAAGTGTTTTTATTTTATATCATCTGAATTTGTCACTAAGAATTTATCTACGACAGCTTTTATTATTATTCTATATAACCGCGAAAAATTATGTGATTTTATTGCATTTTACAATCAATAATTTTTTATAATGAATAAGTTAAGCAAATATTGATAAAAATATATTAATATGACTGAATGTTATTCAAACCTTGTAATCAGAATGCATGGAAAACAAGCTGAAGAAGAATTTTCCAATTTTAAAGGAAAGCGAGAAAGGTAATTAAGATTAATATGAAATGACTGAATAGGGGAAAAAATGTTTACTTTTATTTTTGTATTATTTAATTATCTATTAGCTATTACTTTAACTGTACATTTAATTTTAAAAATGTACAATATTATGATTCAAAGATATAAACAAATTTAATTTATTTTCAATTAGGTTTTGAAATAACCTTTGAATAAGCTGAAACATTTTATTCCTCATACACAGTAAAATATTTAGACAAAACATCCTTTAAGCATATTAATTTATAGCTCTAAAGAATATTAGTTTTCTCAATACGTCATACATGCATCTGAGAAATGTATTTCTAAGTTAGCTCTGAAATTCACACGCATAATGAGATTAATGACATCCAGTTTCTTATTGAAAACAAGCAGGGGGAGGGGGTAGTGACAGGCATTAACTTTTTAGTTAGCTCCAGTTTTTTTTCATCTTCTTGAAACACATGATCCTTATCATCACCTTTAATGTTGCCAAAAAAAAATCATCCTTTCGCACATTGTTCATCTTTTTTCCCCTCTTCTCAAGAAATTTTTTTTTACAGAAGCTACTGAAATTGCAAACATCTTGATGTAACGCTTAACCCTTTGGCTTCCATGAGTTTCATTCTTTCAAAAAAAGTCTCGAATTTCAAAACATTTCTCAACACGCTCTTTTCAAAGCAGTGTTTTAGGTCAAGTTTTCAGCCAAACAAGTTGGAATGTGAGGGGAGAAGGGGTGAATGAAAAATCATTTTTTGTATCAACCGCAACGTTTTTAACTTTTCTTAGTAATTAGTTTTAAAAACAGATATCATATTTACAGTAATTTTTATATATATTAAAATATTAATTGACATAGCCAGATTTAATATCCATATCCTTAGTGAACTAATTTACGTTTAGTACGCTTATGAAGTACGAAGAAATTCTTTTAGTGACATTTTATTAACATATTTCTTAGGAGCTCGGAAGAACTGAATTTATTTCTCGCGATTATAAATTTCAGGAAAATAACGGTTCAAAAAGTTACCTATTATGATTTATTTATTTTAAAATACATATTACACTAACATTAATATATCAAGTTATTTCTTAATAGTCTTAGAAACGTTACTGTGACTATAACATCCTGTAACGATGGTGGATTTTACACTTGATTAGAAATGAACATGTGATACTCTTGAGACGAGTTTCCTTCCTTATTTACCTTCTTAAAGCCTAATTAAATAGTCAACAGTCAATAAGTTCAAGACTTCAATTGAAGATACGTAAGAGGAAAACAATACAATTTATTAATTCTTAACATAGAATATCACTCTCTCTATCTATATATCTCTCTAATCTCTGTTAATTCAGTTAATCCTAGTTTATATTGTAATAATGTTTAGCTTATATACCAAATCACTCATTCAAATTCACGCAATTTTTGTTTATAGCAGGTTCGACTTGTATTACTCTTCAATTAAGAATCACTTCAATCCGACCAATTAATTACGATGAATCACTTCAATCTACACATCTATCAACTTGTCAAAATCCTCTATCTCCCTTCTCTTTCCTTTCAACTCTATTTCGCTTATATATCACTATCTCTAATTCAGTTCACTCACTTTTTATCTTCATCTAATTTATCTGATAACATTTCATTTTCGTTGTGAAGAATTGTAATTTTATGCAATTCAAATTACCAAAAAGTTCTCAAGACTAGTGAAATGAAATTCGCAGATAGTCCAACGTCACTCTCTCAGTTGTCATTGAAAACTCTTATGAGTTTGATTAGAAAGGATGAATGACTTTTAATATTAACGATTTTGTGCTAAAAGAAGTTCTTAAAATTTTTTGAGACTTATTAAAATATCCTTCTTAATTTTATCAAATACTAAACTAATTTTCCTTTTCTTATTAACAGCAGTTCACATTTTTCTAATTAAAATATTTACTGATGAGTAAGGAAATACTTATATTTTTTATAAAACTTGTCTTGTAGGGGCAAGAATCAATCACCAATTGTTTATTTATTGAATAAAATTGAAAGATAAATCGGTCAATGAATGTATTAAACATAAAACTTAAGAACTTAATGTTTCTTTCAAAAAATACAGAAAGTGACTTATAATTGTATAAAATTATACAGTGACTTTTACAATTGTATAAAATTATATTTTGATCATTTCTGATGAAGAATAATATATCGGGTAACTTTTTAAAAACAGATTGTAAATTACCTTTAATTTTTCATCTTGATGTTCTCATTATATTTTTATAATGCTCACCGAGATTAATTATTTTAAAAAGTTATGTTTGATAAAATATTTTATTACATATTGTTGATATGACCTGTGCACTCAATGAAAAACATATTTTTAATGAAAGAAAACATTTTATTATAATTCTGAAGTTTTTTGTTCTTGAAAATTTAAACACTTTAAACACTACTTTAAAAAAATTATTTTAATCATATCGAAATTTCAAATAAATAAATAAAAATTTTAAAAGTATAATGATTTAGATTTATTTTGTTACTCCTTAAAAATATCATTTTTGCCTTCAAGGTTTTTTTAAATGTTTACAAATAGTTTTGGATATTATTTGTATATCTTCGTGAAAACATTAAAAAAAAAAACTGTTAAGAACAACTATTTAAAAAACTATTTGAAGTATCCTTAAGATTTTTGATGTTAATAAATTCCAGTTCCTTGTGATTTTTTTGAGTCGAACATATATCAACTTAAATTCTATATTTATTAAAATGTATGCTGTAATATGAATTTTTAAAAAGGTTCAACAAAGTTCAGATACATATTACAGAACCACTTTAAAAAATATATACAAGGGAACAGACTTAATAAAACCTCCTATTTCAGAAGAAGAAAAAATTCTAACATAAAATGACCGAAGGATCAAAAAGAGACAACTTACCTTGAACTCCACCAAATACCTCGAATTCTACATGTACAATAACCGGACCCCCGGCCCTTTGTTGTGGTGCTTGAATGCAAGTTGTCATTGTCTTCTGTGGCTACCAGATGCTCGAATGCGAAAAGAACTGTAGTGGAAGACGGACTTTGTCGACAATGTTAAAAATAAACAGATGAATTTGCTATCGCAGCATAGAGTACGATTTAGGTCACGATCCATACGAATAAAAAGAAAGCATTGGCTTATACCACTGCTGTATCTCAGGTGAATGCTTTGTCTCGCTTAATTAGCGACTTTCTCAGGGTGAAACAAAAACTACAGTGGATTCGCCTTGGAAAGGCCACTTTAAGCGTCTTGTTTGTAAATGATAACAATACCTATTTATTAGAATTTTTTTAAAAAAGTCAAAAGCTGTGCGAGCTACCGAAACATCTTTGGGAACTAATTGTTTTAAAATCTTTAGTTGCTTGGAATAACAAATTGATTCCTCAAATTTGGATGGTACGTATGTGCTAATAGAAAAACATAATGTATCAAAAAGCCGCACTATTTCAAAAATTAAGATTCTGAAATCTTTGAGATTTTTTAGGAGAACAGATATCATTTTGATAAAATTTTGTAATGTATGAGTAATTTCAAATGAATTCAAACTGTTTTTGTGAGAGTTTATATATATTTCATTAGGGTTTTGCTTACAGAATTGTCAATACCTTACTTTTAGGACAAAGATATAGTTATTCGTTAATATCAAAGGCCATAAAGAAATAAAATTTATGGCAGGACCGCAAAATATGAAAATGATCTATCATCTGTTACTAATATTTATCATACTAGGTGTTTATAATAACTCATCTTTTTGAAGAGCTGCAATTACAAAGTTAAAGAAGTTACAATTTGTTAGACAAATTCAGCTAAAAAGTCTTTAAAATCTATAAAATTATAAACGTTCAGGGAGGAAATCATCAGACACACGAAGGAAATCCAATCGATATTGAAACTCATTTTACTCTTTTTTCAGCATGTTCGGTTGGTTAGTTTTACTAACGTCGCACTAGAAGCAAAATGAGGGCTATTGGCGACTGACCTCGTAATTTGGAACCACGGTCAAGTGCCGATCACCATGTTCGGCATTACTGATTGAATGGCTGAAATTATTCGTGTTTTCAGTTCCTGAATGTTCACCGGCCATGGAGCGAAAAAAAAATCTTGTAAGTAACCCCAAAGAAAAAAATATCGTAGGCAGTTAAATTAGGACTTCATGTGTGGGAAGGGGGAACACACACTGATTAAGTGCTAGGTCGTCATCTGCTCTATAACCAATCCACCGAAGCGGCAATCGATTGAATATCGTTCATGTTTCTAGTGTTGATCGCACTGAACATTTATAATTTTATAAACTTTTAAGAATTGTTTTTATTTAATTTGTCCAAAAAGATAGTAACTTATTTAGCTTTGTAATAGTAGCTGCTCAAAATTGGGATACACTTTTGTAAACACCCAGTATATTAACAAAAAAAAAGATCGTAAATGGTAAATAAAAATTATTTTGATTCGTGACACTGCAATAAATTAACAGTCATTTTGATATTCGGGCTGATTTTTTAAAAGCAAAATTATTGCTACATTTTCAGAAGTCAAGTGGTTCTATTTTTTCGATTTGTAATAGTTATAAATAAATAAAAAAGATTTTTCAGTTATACATTCACCAAAACACGCATAAGAATTTTCCAACATTATTCAGCAACGATTCATAGTTTTTTTTTTATCGACAAATGATGGTAAATTAATACATTCTCTTTATTCATATTTTCGCAGACAATTTTAGTTTTGAATTTCAAGGAGTTCAAGTTGTTCTTGATTCAGGTACAATTTCAAGCAAAACGTCAAAATAGTTGTTAAGTAAACAAAACAAAGTTTTATTTCTTTATAAATTAAAATGTGCACATGATAATGTTATAAGAATATCATATAGTGCATTAAATTTGATAAGGAGACATGGAGTGCAACACACTAAAATATCTAACTTTTGTTCTATCGTGTTCTATCTATATTTTCATGAAATTTAGAATGAGTATTACTTAATATATGTTTGCATCTCATACATATATATTTTAAAGATGCTCCTAACATGTTGAGTTATTAAAATTTTGCGTCTTTTTTCATTTATATTTAGGCTTATTTTATGATTTAAAATTTTAAATGTTTTTAAAAAATTCTTACTCATATTTAAGCTCAAAATAAAGAGATTAGTTATGAGTTTTTAGATTTCATTATTAACACAGGAAGGAAAATAATTGTGATTTACACTGCATTTTTTTTAATAAAAACTCCAAATGCTTTTCCAGTTGGAAAATTTTAAATTAACTATCAAAAAAGGAGGGGGAAATGCGTTCGATTTGCTTAAATATGCAATAAAAATGTAATTTCAAAATTCTGTGGCTTTTGAGTAAAATCTTAAGATAAAGATGCTAGAGACATTTGGATTGGAATAACTTTGCCAGTTAATGATAAATATGTACTTAAAGTATCTTGTAAATAAAAAAAAATCGCAAATTTAGTCCCTTTTTTGTGTCTCACACGTCTCCTTAAAGAAAAACAAAAAACTGAATTGCCTTTGTCTTAAGTTACACAAAAATTATTAGGATATCGTATTGATTTACCCTAATATATCTTCTTAGATCTTTTATTGAAAAGACATGTGTTTCTAACACAATTATCAAAGCCCATTCATATAATTTTAAAATGGCTATTTCAGGGAAACTACTCTTGTTTTAATTTGGAGCAAGAAACTGAATTTGCTCCATAAATAATTCACAAATATCTATGTTATCAAATATTAGTTTTCCTATTTTTTTCTTTTAATCTGAAACAATTGGGGAATCATATTATATCGAATTATGCTGCGTGATTCTTTATTTAACTTTCTTCTATTGCTTCTGTTTATTTCTTACTTTACCAAATTTATAAGAGAAAACATAACAAAAAACAAAACTGATAAGAAAATCCACTGAAATTTACAATTTTCTTCTTTTAACCCTTGAGATATCACTGCAAAGCAAATGTATTCCATCAACATATCTCGGTTTTAACATCAAGTAAGATTTTAGGCGAAAGTATGTAGTAGTATTGTTGCCATGATTTTCAAAATTAAGGATTTTTTTTGCTTCTTGTATCCTTCATATTAGAGTACGAGAAACAAGAGTTGCATCAACAGATTTAAATACATTTGGAGAATTCTATACATATTATTAAATTACATAAATCAGTGATTTGATTATTTCTCATCATTTTCCCTCTTCCTAAATTTTTTTATTTTTGGTTTCCGTAGATTATGTATTGTTTGTTAATACATATATGAAGACGAGACATTCTTGATTTATCTTCTAATATATACAAGTCTGATAATACTTATAACTGAATATACGATAAAATATTTCGGAAAATCATTTCTTATAATGTCTCATAACAATTATGCAAGTAACTCACGAAACCATTTTTTATATAAAGTTAAGGAAAATGTACCAATAGTTTCATGTACAAATAGTTTATTTCTGCTATAAAAAATACGTGTCATTACATGTTAAAACTGGACACATAATATTTTACATTTTGAATTTCTTAAGTTTCAAATATATTTATTGACATTATCAGGTAAAATACCAAAAATTTTAATCTAAAATTTATTTAATATAAAAATTAAAACTATAATACGAATGAAAAGCAAATATTACTTTTGTTCATCAAATGCTCTTCGAACTTTAAACACATCAGAAACTTTTAAAATGACATAGAATATTTGTTAAGATTAAATTACTTTCTTACAAAATTTGCACACAATTATATATATATTTTACAGTGCATTAAAAAATATCAGCTTTAATATTTGCATTTCGTGCCTCGCATTTAAAATCACAGAAGATGCGTTTCACTTCATTTCACCAGCGTGATATCATCTGTAAAAAAAATGCATTTTCATTACTTATAAACCGTTAAAACTCAAGAAACTTTTTGCATATGTGTTTTGGAAATCTTCAGTTTGGACTAAATACGACACTTAATAATATACTTGAAAGAAAAATATCAAGCAGTCAGTACTTACTATAATTATGATAGAATATCAGCTTCCAACATTATTATATACAATAATCAGCGTTATACCCAAAATATTAAGAATCGGAGGTAACAGATAAATTTTTGAATATTGTTAACTTATCTTCATGATCTAAAATGCAAATTAAGGCTTATAACGTTTAAGAAGATTTTTTTTTACGAGAACCCTAAATTGGTATATGGTAGACTAATAGAAGTGTTTACTAAATTTAAATACAGTCTTTTGACGATTGTTAAAACTTATTAATAATTTTTTAAATAAATTTTTTTCCAATTAAAGGCAAATATAGATTCTTTACTGCTCAGATTGTAAGTAGAAGCATAACAAATGTTTCTTTTCAAAAGTCATGCAAACTTATTTTCACGAAAAATTCAGGGATTTAATTCAGATATTTTGTATGAAAATGTACAGAATGGAATTTACCATCATTCATTCAAGGAATAACATTTAATCTAATTTAAAAATTGTTATTTTTTTTTTTATTTGTATCCTTAGGGGGGAGGGGTCCGTGATTATACTGAATTACTCTTGCGAAATATATTCAAGGTAACACAAAATAACTTAAACATTTGTAATAATAAATCTGTATTTCGATGGTTTAGAATTGGTGTCACATATCTTACCTTTTGGTAGATCTGCACGTGTTACAGGTGTTAATAGTTTTATAGGATAAGATATAGGTTCTGTATTTGTAAGGCAACATAAAGGTAACTTTTTCAAGTTTTCGAAATATTTTCTTTTCTATAAGAAAAAGAACAAATAAGCTCAGGATATATTAATTTAGTTTTGTTTCCCTAATAATTAAAGTATATGAGTTAATCCTTGTTCTTCGTAAATTTTATCATATAGATCTCTCATTGCTTTTCTTGGTCAGCTTAAGGAATTTTAGGAAAAAATATTATTCAGTCGCATTTTAATAGTACTTTTTAAAATAATTCATAAAGCTCTTGTAACTTTCATTAAAAATATTATAATCAATTTATTGTTTTACTTAATTCTAAATAGCCACTGTAAATTTTGTAAAGAGTCATAAAATTACTCCATTGAATAAAAACTACCTTTCAAAAGGAACATAAAATTTCGTTAGAAAAAAGATTTCTTTTTATGTGTAGCAATTTATCAGTCAAAGGAAATAAATTTATTTATATGAAAATAAAATATAATTAAAATCGGTACTGCATTTCATTTAATAATTTTAAGAATTGAAATATAAAAAATACATCAGGTGAACAATTAAATTACATTAGTACTCTGTTTTCCCTTGGAAGGGAAGAATGCAACTGACAAAAAGGAGATAAAATCAGAGACAGAAAACCCATTTTTTTTACGTACAGTCTTTTCAGAAATAATCATTCCTCTAAAAGCTGAAAGAAGGCGTAGAGAGAAATTTTTCATTGGGGAAGAGGGGTCTTCCACTTCAACTTGCATCTCAAAATTAATTTCAAATTTCGTTGCTTACTTTCAAGAAGAAAAATAATAATTATGTGGAGTGCGAGATTTTAAATATTAATTTTTTCTGAAAAAAAAAACTGTTTCAGTTTTAAAATTTCAGTATACTGCAATCATTTTTTTTTGGGGGGGGGGGGTACAACCCCCCTACACCCCGTCGCCGCGCCATTGACAAGAGTACTTTATTATAACCCAGTATCATAAAATTTACTGCACATGAGGTATCTTAAACTTTAACAAAACATAACTCGATTCTATATTTTCAGATGGTAAACTTTAGGAACTGAACCATATTACAAAGTGTGGAGAGGTCATGATCACTATACTTGGTACTATTTTTTTTATTTACAGCCATTTATTTTGTCATCATTCTCCTTTAGAAAGTTCAACGATCCTGACAGTAAGCTTAAACATTGAGCTAGACAAAGAAGTATTTTTAACTCTGCATGGTATCACAATTACACATTAACTATCAAATTAATAAAATTTAACATGCAAAAAAATGAAAGTCTCCATGTCTATTTGTACTGTAAAATTATTACTAGCCCAAAATATTAACACTAATCATTCAATACATTTTTTTTCTTTTATTGGATGATTCCTCACGAATTAAATTAGAATAACAATGGTGGGTTTCTTACATAAATACTGTCACCCTTTTTATATAAATACAAAAATAAATAAATAAATACATTAAATTTTAAGATCATCTAGTTAAGAAGAGAAAAATCAGCTTAAAAAAATTTGAAAAGTATTTGTAGCTTCTGAAACAACAATATTAAATGAATTTTTTAAAATTTGGAAATGGTAGATAAGAATTGTACCAACATTTTTAGTATCCGATAGATTGACTATATTCCTCGACCGCTTGGTTATCCAGTAATTTCTTGACGTATCTTCAAGATTTTTTGAATCATCATTGGCAGCTATCGACTTCTGCAATGTATCAGTATCACTGGATGTATTTTGAGTTTTACCTTCGAATATTTGTTCAATATGAGAGTTCTCGGCATCGTCTGAAAGACTGATTTTTCGCAATTTTGATGTGATTTCTAAGATACTCTGAGCATTTTCATTGATGTGCGCATGGGGTTTATCGGTTTCAGAACAAAAGCTTTTTTGAGGATCATAAGGTATTAAATCATTGATATTATTAGGATTTGATTCATTTCTTTCCAGTATAAAATCCTTTTGACTATTTTTAGAATCCGTTTCAATTTCAGAAATGGATATATCCTTGAAGAATGCTTCACTTTTCGGTAAATGAATACTTTCAATTGGAGAACTACACTTCAAACGATCTTCTAAATCTGAAATAATAAAATAATGTTATAAAACTATTTAAATATTAATGTTAATTAGAAAAGATTTTTTAAAAGGAACAAAAAGCATACTAAAAATTACAAATTATAATCATCAAAAACCAAGTTTTAAAAAATTTATTTATTCTACAAAACTAAAAATACAACAAAATTAACTGAAATAATCAATAAAATATCCAAATAATCAAATTAAAAATGCTATCCTAATTTTAAAAATACAAATCATTATAGTGAAAAAAAGCCATAGATTTACTGAAATAAAAATTATACATAATAGTTTCGATTCAAAACAAATATAAACCATTAATAAAAAAATACAACCAAGTTAAATACAATGCTATTCAAAAGTTTTTGCAAAACTGAAGTTTTTGTTTATAATTCTTAATAAAATTCCTTCTTCACTCTATTTTGCTTTTTAATTTTTAGTTTTAAACATATTTTTACAATTTTTCTTGCATTAGTACTATTATCATCATGTATCCATTTGAGAAAAAGTTTTGTGATGATTTTCTTGCTCTGTATGGCGTCTCATGTCTGTGTGTGCTATCTTGTTTAATCTTTGCATTATTACTAAAATTACTCTGTTTCTATTTTCATGAGAAATATATTGTACACATATCTCAGTATCACGTATTTTACTTAATTTCTTATTTTTGCATCTCGATATTTAATATTTCTGGTATTATCATTCTCGCTTTTAACATTTTTGTGTTTGGGAAAGTTTGGAACTAGTAAAGTATTGTTTAACCAGCATTAAATCTGTCTTAAGCTAGTTTCAGAATTTAAAAATGTTGTATTTTTCATTTTCTTTATGGTTTTTCTTTCTAATTATTATTGATTTTTCAAGCTTTGCTTGCACTTTTTCGTGAGTATACTTGTGTCTTTTGGCCATCATTTATAAGTTTAGTAATTTTTGTGGTATGTTTGTCTCTTACTGAATTATTTTGTACTGTTATTTTTATTTTTCTTGTTTCATATTTTGGGCATACAAAAATAATCTCTATGTTTCACCTTCCTATTTTATTTTTTTTAAATTTTTAAAACATTAATTTGTACGATTTCTTCTTGTCATAGAAAAAAAAGGTTTTCTTTACTTTTCATTTTTACTCTTCTATGCTATAGCTAACGATTTCTTTCAGTTATCCTTTTATATTTTTTACTTTATATATACACACTCTATAACAAACAAAACGACACACCAAGAAGGATTTGCCGAATTATAATGAAATTTCGTATGCAAAGACATTAAGAACGAACATGCAAATGATTAAAATTTGGTGTCCAATGAATGAATAGATGGAGCTACAGCTCATCGGAACTGCGCTCTCAGCAGGTGTATATAAGAAACGATTCTTAATCTGATGGTCTAATTTTATGTTGCATTGCGATTTAGGATACCTTTCAACGACTGAAAATATGCCTCCCGAAGGATTCGAATTCATTACGAGCAAGTGTCAGAGTTTGAAAGAGATCGTATCATTGCATTGAATGAGGCAGGTTGGGCAAATTGGAAAATCCCTCGTCATATGGGTTGAAGCGATGCGGCGATTAGAAGATTCTGGCAAGAATGAATGAACAATGGCACATTTCAGCGTCATCATGGTAGTGGCCGACCTAAGGTCACAGCAGATCGGGAGGACAGAGTGATTGTCAGGTCAGCTGTCACAGCGCCTGATTCATCGTTATCAAACATCACACGTGAGTCCCGCAAACGAGTGTCCACCATGACCATTCACAGACGGCTGATAGAGCGAATCTACGCTCGTACCGACCGCTATGCCACCTGTCACTCAGGCCTGCACACTGTCGAGACACATTACAGTGGTGCTTGGCTCGATCAGGTTGGAATGAAGCTGACTGAGGACGTATAGTGTTTAACGACGAATCTCGCTTCCAAATGTGTCCTGAGGATCATCGAAGACGTGTCTGAAGACGCCCAGGCCAGCGTGCCGATACTGCTTTCAATATTGCACGCCACACAGGCCCTCAACCAGGATTTATGGTCTGGGATGCCATTTCCCTTAATAAACGGACCCCTTTGGTCGTCATTAGAAGCACACTTACAGCACAGCGGTACGTCGACGACATTCTGATACCTATTTTACTACCGTTCTATTTGCAACATCCTGGTCCTATTTTTCAGCAAGACAATGCCTGACCACATACGTCACGTGTTACTATGAACTGTCTTACAGCTTGTCAAACACTTCCTTGGCCAGCCAGATCTCTCTCCAATCGAGCATGTCTGGGAAATGATGGGTAGGCGACTGCACCTACCAGGGAATGTTGAAGACCACCTCGACAATTGGAGCAAATTTAGCAAGAAATACCACAGGAGACCATGAGGGAGCTTTATCACTCTATGTCACGTCGTGTGGCAGCTTGCATCTAGGCTAGACGTGGGTCAATACTTTATTGAGGTCGTTACATTGTAACTATGTAATTCTGAAATAAATAATTCAATTTTTCTGAAATTTTAATCATTTTCTATTCTGTACATAATTGTCTTAACAGCCAATTTTTGTCTCCATCGAACAACTCCTTCTTGGTGCGTGTATATACCGTGCAACCTCGATAAGTCCAACCCCGATAACTAGGATCTCCGGATAACCTGAAGTGGTCAGCGAGAAGAATCCTTTTTTCTTTAATTTGAGAAACTAGTTGCATATATCCATAATAATAATTATTTATTTTATCCACCTTTTTTGAAAAAATTTTCTCCTTACTGAAATCTTTTAACAACTATGAATGTATGAAAGGAAAGGGAGAGAAGATGAGATCTTACAAATATTCTATGCAAAGTCAAAAAAACCTTAGTCGCATCCTTTATTGCCATTGAGAAATGGTACACGGTGCTACATTGTTTAAGTGAAAAACTCAGTAAAAAACTGTAAACCCAGTTCTAAATTTAACAAAGTATACATTTTTATGTTATGAAAATGTGATTTTATACTCAATTTTCTCAATATATAGACAATTTCCTGAAATCATGTTTTATTTATTTCTCTCAGCCATTTTTCGGATACTCCAGATTTTCGATAACCCGGATAGGCTCTGGTTCCAACTAATTTTACTCATCAAGGTTTCGCTGTATTTATAACTTTATTTAGAAAGTTACTTAGAGTTTAAAATAACTTAAAATTTGGTTCTTTTTATATTAAATGTTTTGGTGTGAATTATGTTAGTTAAATTTTTCTTGGCTTTTTGAACTAAAATTGCCTTTTTGACCAGCCAGGGAAGTTTTAGAAAATTGTTGATTATTTTATTAAATATATAAGAAAATATATCAATTCATTACTTACGCTTAGTTTTCAATATCAAATGTAGCATATTAAAAAGATTACTGCATTTTTAAAAAAAGAAATACATTCTGGGGAACTCATAATTTATATTTAAAAACACGTTAATTAAAACTTTTTACAGAAGTAATATAGAAATTTTAATAATGAAAAACTTAATATTTTTTTCATAACGCTGAAAATGAATTAGTTTAAGAACAATGACTCCTAGGGCAATAATTATTTATTTTTAACAGAATTATATTCTTAAGTCATGTAACAAATTAATGTTTATTTGACACATTTTTCGTTGTAATTAAATTATATGTTTAATAAAATGCAAATGTGACACATTTTACACATTCTGTTTCACACATAAGTTCAGTTATGTCTTTTTATGAACAGTTTCTCAGATGTTGCTAAAATTTGAATTTTGTCGTATTTCTAGGACAATACACTGACGACTAATAAGATAATAAACTAATGATTTCCAGGATAAAACCCACATGATTATAACAACTATAAAACAGGACGTGATATCAATAATTCGTGCGAATTCAATTGATTATATTTCCACATATATATATATTTGACAAGAAAATTTCAATATTTATTAGTTTCTGATTCTTTACAAATATGAACTGAAAGTAAGAAAACTACAAGTTCTTTATCAAACAATGCTGAAATTGTAATTTGCTTATTAAAATGCACTTGTCTTTTTCCAGTTTTATTGGTTTCTTTGCTTATCAAAAAGTTACAATCAACTATCACTAAAAAACAAAAAAGTAATAAGATTTCAGTTTTGGTGTAAAACTCCTAAAAATATCAATATTGATTCAGAATAAAATTATGAAATTGCGTAAGGACACTTCAATACTTAGGATTATGATGTTAAAAAACACAATTCATCATCGTGATTTAGAAGCTGAGGGAATATTGAACACATCTGAAAGTTTATTTATTTTCATGGCAGAATCAAAAATTTTCTTGGCTGTTTCTTCAATCTCTAATTCTAACTTGATTTTTACATTTAGAGGTCTGACACACATAATATTTTTTTTCTTGTGATTTTCTCTCTGTTAAATCATTCTAAAACTCCCAGTTTGACTACTTTTTATTTCTATTTGTTTTTAAAAGGACAACAGAAAGATAATTGAGATTAGTAGATTTTTTTTTTTTTTTTTTTGATAATTGTACATAGCAATGTATTCCAATGATAATCTTATTTCTAATTACGGATATTAAAAAAAATCAACTTCGTAAATATTCATACATTTTTTCAGATTTGCTTTCAAAAACGCAATAAATTTCCTTAATTAAAACTATAAAAAAAAAATACAAGTTCACAATTAAAAAAAAATTATCAACCTTTAAAGATTTCTTCATCATCAAATGCCGTTGAAAATGGTGCATCGGATATTCTTGGAAGCTCTAAAAGAATTTTCTATTATTTCATAAAAAATGAAGAAATAGGGGATTATAAAACATACACAATGATTGAGAAGTAAATACTTCAACTCGATAAAGTAATTTTCAAGCTGTACTCTTTTTTTATGCTATATATATATATATATATATATGTCATTACAAAGTATTATAATTTAAAGTCGTCAATTATTTAATGTATTTAATGCCTCTCAATAGCTTAACAGCTGGTTACGGAGGCTCATGATTTCTTAAAAATCTCATGATTTCGAGCTATTTTCCAATGAAAACGACAATACCGAAACATGCTTCCCTTTTCAGAATTCGACATTATAATAGGCAAAGAAATTTTAACCTAGAAATTCTGTTTCAACGTTGAAGGACAAATTCCACCTCTTAAATCTTAATTTCTTTTCTTCTTTTCAAAAAAAAAAAAAAAACTCGTAATATTTTTTTTTTTCTTTAACTATTAAAAGAATGAAAAAATGAAACAAAGCATTTCGAATAACTACTTTATATTTGTTTGATTTTTACATGAGAAGATGTATTACAATATGATTCGTGTGACAAAACATATCAGATATCAGTACAGAATATGGAATATGTAAAAAAAATCTTCTAGCGGGAAAAGTAATTTTCAATTTTTGCCTTTTCGTTAAGTTTTGTCAAAGTTTAAAAATAAAGATGCCTTATCCGTATAAACTAAATTTTTACATTCTGCTTCATACTGATATTTTAAATTACGTAGCTAATATTTTAATTTGACGTACCTGCACAAGTTATTTTGGCATTTCTTATCAAGGTTGATGAAGCCTTTGGATGCATTTGAAAACATTCTATTAAATAAAATTAATACTGGAAATCACACATTGATTTTAAGAGACTAACAAATTGTACAAACAATCTTTGTTAAATACTTAGATATCGCAATATTAAAGAAATGTTCAACTTAGTTTTTATTATATTTATTGCTTTAATAACTCACTCTTAAGAGTAAAAATATTGATTATATAAATATTCAATATTAAGCAAGTAAAATCAGCTGATAAAGCTCAATTTCTTACAGTATAAGAAAAACATCCCTTGAAAGCATTATTTAATGTTCTAATGGGAAAGTTTACAGAGTTGGAAATTATGAATTAAAACGCACTTTACCATGGTGATTTAGAAACTTAGTAAGCACTGAGAAAATTTGAAAGTCCATTTATTTTCATGGCAGAATTAAAAAATTTCTGGATTTTGGGTGGAGGGGATGAATTCAAATCCTAGCTAAATTTTTGCATTTAGAGGTCTGGATGTATTGTTTTTTCTTGTGGTTTTCTATCTGTGTTTAAGTCCTTCTAAAACTCCAGATCCGACTACTTCTTATGTTTCTTGCTTTTAAAAGGACAATGGATAGATATGTGTGATTAGTAAAAAAAAAGGAAAAAATCTCCGATAATTGTGTACAGCTATATACTCCAATAATTATCAAGTTTCTAATTTTGGATATTAAAAAACGTTTTTTGAAAATATTCAGATATATCAGATTTACTTTCAAAAATGTAATCAAATTCCCTTCATTAAAACTCTAATACTGTACAAAATAAAAGTATATATTTAACAAAACAAAACAAAAGGTTAACCTTTTAAAATTTCTTCTCCATCATCAAAAGTCTTTGAAAACGGTATATCGGAAACTCTTAGCAGCTCTGTAAAAAATATTTATTATTTCATAAGAAAAATGAAGAAACAGGACATTATAAAAAATACTCAACGCTTGAGAAATCAATATATCAACTGGATAAAATAATTTTCAAGCTGTCCGCTTTATTTTGTAAAGCTATATATATTTCATTACAAAGTATCATAATTTAAAGTTGTCAGTTACTTAATACCTCACGATAGCTAAACAAATGGTTGCGGTTACAAAGATTTCAAAAAATCAACGCATTTTCTAATGAAATGACAAAGCAATGCTTAACTTTTTAGATTTCTACATAATAACATTCAAAGAAATTTCAACCACTGAAGGATACATTTCACTGCATAAATCTTGAAAAAAAAAAAATAAGTAATGGAATAAAATTAACTAATTAATTAAATAATAATAAGGAAGAATTGAAAAAATAAAGCTTTTCCCCCCTCGTAGCATTGTTGTACTTAACTATAAGAAAACAAAAATTATACAGTTAGTTCCGAATAGTTACTTTATCTTTGTTTGAATTTTACATGAGAAAAGATACTATTATATGGCTTTTGTGTGACAAAACATATGCAATTCTAAAGCAGAACGAGGAATTTGAAATAAATTTTCAAGCATAAAAAGTGACTTTTGGTTTTAGTTTATTCGGAAGTTTTGTCGAAAATTAAAAATTTAAAAAAAAAAAAAAAAAAAATTGCCTTGGCTGTATAAACTAAATTTTTGCATTCTAGTTCATACAGATATTTTAAATCACATAGCTAATATTTTAGTTTGACATACCTGCACAAGTGTTTTTGGCATTTCTTATCAATGTCGATGAAGCCTTTGGAAGCATTTGATCAAAACATTCTATCAAATATAAATGTTAGAATACACTGATTATATTTAACTAAAAAATGTACGAAAATTTTTTAGTAAATATTTAATACCGTAATTTTAAAGATATGTTGAACTTAGTTTTTAATGTATTTATGACATTAATAACTGGTTTAAGAGTAAAAATAATTATCATATAAATAAATTATTTTAAGCAGGTAAAATAAAGTACGAAAATAATAATTATATTTACACATATATATATATATATATATATATATATATATATATATATATTTGCAGTACAAGAAAAATATCCCTTAAATGCATTATCCAATGTTCCAATGGAAAAATTTACAGTGTGTAATGAGAAAAAGATTTTGAATATTTAAATAAAATTGTTGAGTTTCCTCTATTGCATGACTAATTAGAACTTGAAAATAACTATATCAAATTTATAAATTAAATTATTATCGATTCGTATACATTATATACATATATGTATTGTATTCATACACATCGCTTACAGGCTTTTAAAATCCCCACTAATTATTTGAAAACCTTTTCATATAAATGCTATTGCGTACAAATAAGCATCTTGAATTTTATTTTTGATTTCAACTGAGATACAGCTAAGAAAAAATTAAAAATATCATAACACATGAAATTCAAATTTGATTCAGAAATAAATATATTCAATAGAAATTTTGGTATATTACTTATTAAACCCTGTATTTATATTAAAAATATTAACTTAATTAGTATAACAATAAAGAAAAATAAGAAATTACATCAAAACAATTATATGTTTTTACATGTACGAGTATTACCTGTATCTCCGAATGTATCACATTCCTTTACATACATTTTAGGACGTTCAATGGCTGTAGAATTAGCAACAGGATTACGGTATGGGCAAAAGTCATCTAGAAAAAAATTTAAATAAAATAGTATTGGGTTATTGTATTCAAACTGAAACTCATTACCCCTCCCAGAAAGTGTAATATCACAAAGATTCTATTGATAATACCATATAATTTCAGATCATCTTTAAAAACTCTTAGCACGCAAATATTTACTATCTGCATCTGATAAATTCATTGAAAGGAATAAGAAAATTATTTTAAAATACACAATTTTTGATGTTTGAGACGAATTAAGTCTTAAAAGTTACGATTTACTTGATACGCATCACTGTTGTAGGAAAAAGGAAAAAATAAATTTAGTACAGGAACAAATATTATAATACGTACTACATAGCTCAGTATTACCAAGGGATACGAAAAAAAAAGTGTAATTTGACTTCGATAATTATAAATGCTGATATTTAGAAAAGAACATGCTACACAGGCGGAAAATAAAATTCCAATCCCAAGCAGGAATGGTGATAGATAAACAGAATTAGGGAGGCTTTTGATGCACATCTGGAAGATGAAGTTTGTTCAAATTTCGCACTAAACGAATAAGAATGGTGCTAACAGTACCACTACAAACATACAAATCACTTTTGCTTAAAATGTGTGATGTAAACTTCGTGACCGTTATTTGCTTTCCGGATTAGTCACACTCATATTGGGAACCAGATTTGAGTCAGGAGACGAAGGCTGTATCAAAAGCTTATTCAGTTTGAACGGAAGGTGGGTTTTCTTCCCGTGATAATGCAGATAGATTTGGCATGGATACTTCCATGCCAAATCTATGTTTAATTGTTGAAAGACTGGAAGATACTGTATCTAGAAGATCAGGGCCACAACCGAGAGGAAAAACTGCCGCATGGCTGTAGAACATCGTACTGTACCTGTAGCAGAAATTCTAACTTCTGTTGACACCTGAGTGAGACAGAGAGCTGTAATAAATTGACTACTTGAGTGATAGCTCCTTGCTAAGCTGCCCTGTAGTGTTCCCGACACTAACTCCAAATCACTGATTTTCTGTATCGTTAGTGATGTCAAGCTAGTCCTCATTGAAGGGCGGAGTGGATATATGTTGTCTTCAGATCAGACGTTTCTTTCTTGATGTCAGCGACGGCCATATGTTGGTATAAAAGAATTCAGGTGAGCGCTTAGAGCCAAGCTGTCTTTTGTATAAACACAATAGATACAAACCAAGAGTTATAGTTTAGGGAGCGATTTCCTGCGACAGCAGGAGCACTCTCCCCGTTATCCCAAACAACTTGACATCAAATTTGTACGTCAGACTGGTGATTGAAGCAGTGGTGCTGCCGTTCTTGATCACTATTCCAGGGAGAATTTTCCATCAGGATAACGTTTGTCCCTTTACCGATGCTGTCACCTAATGAGCTTTACAGAGTGTTGACATGTTACTTTGACCTACGAGATCACCATATCTTTCTCCCATCGAGCAAGTATGGGACAAAATAGGACGATAAATCCAGGTTCCTCTGCAGCCGTCGCAGACCATCGCTGATTAAATTGATCAAGTGCAGCAGGTATGGACCTCCATCCCACAAAATGACATACAGCACTTGTATGATATAATGCATGCACATTTGTATACATGCATACAAAGTCGTGGTGACTATAGCAGTTATTCATGTACGATCATTTCACATTTGAAACGGCTTTAGTCGTGCATACTTTAATCTGTGTTCTTGAAACTTTAATTAAATAAATATGTTACCAGATAATTGTTTTGGCTTAATTTCATTCCTCTAAATTAATTTCTTCTTGGAGCTGGGATTACATTTTGCACCTGTGTATATTCCCATCATTTTAGAATGCATTTATAAAAACTATCTCCGATTTTTCTCTGAAGCATAATATAAATAAATTCCAAATATAAAGATTACCTGAATTTATCACTGAAAAAGTGTAAATCAAATTCTAGTTTGATTTGAAAGCATTCTGCACCTACGATAATTTTAAGTCACTTTTTATGCAATTAAAAATAATTATTAGATTTCGTAATTAGTCAGATCTTTTCGTTTTTGTGAAACAGGATAATGAAAATATAATTAGTAGTTATTTGTATCACAAGAATTTTTAAGAAAAATCCCAAATAACACAGCTGCAACATTTTCTCAAGGATACTCAATTTTTCCTTTCTTTTCTGTATATCGTTTTGGTTATTTTTTTTTTTTCATACAAAATACAAATTCTTCAGCATAAAGCTATTTTCAACCCTCTTTTTTCTAATAACGTATAAACGACAGCGTTTTACTCAAGCATGATGTTCACTAGTTCAAATGTTACTCTTTTCTTATTTAAATGTTTAATCTTGAACAAAAATGAGTTTATAAAAGTAAGAAACTTAATTTTAACCTGAATCAATTTCATCCAATATCATAGATGGTACAACAACAAGTTGATCAATGGATAATTCATCTGTGGTAAGCTCTAGAAAAGAAAAAATGTAAATTTTATTATTAGAATTGATGCTCTTAGGGAATAATTTAGAATACCGTTTACAATTTTAAGGGGAGATAAAACATTTTTATTCGAGTAGTTTTTTATCTTACAGTGTCTAGTCATGTTATGAATTGCTAATAGCTTAGTAGTTACCCTCTAAAGAAATGAATGCACAAGAATGAAAGAGGAATTATGAAAAAAATAAAATTTTATGGGACAACTTTACTGAATGCATTGGAGAATATATATACCTTTACATTTTCAGAGTTCAGGAACTTTTTAGCAAAACGACCGTCAACAGCTATCCAGGCTTCTTACTCTCGATTTAGTGATTGGTATGCATAGGGGAACACACGAGCCGTTTCTTGCGTTCGCTAGAGATAAAAGCGATCCAGAAAACCAGGTTATCACTGAAATTAATGGGGCATTCATCGATGAAAATTTTCATTTGTTCTTTAATGAAAACTGTAGAGAAATGAAAGATGGCGTTTCCAGTAGTCTTTAGACTACCTTAGCATTCCCAGCCGCAGCTCAATACATGAAATGTATATGCTCTTTTACCTGATATGGATAACGATTCATACTCCTTGAAATCCACGGAAGAAAGAACGATGAATGTGTTATATCTGTCGGCTGAGGAATGTATCTCATAGATTTTATCTTGTTATATTTATTTACGGTGCACCATAAACACTAAAATACAAAATATTATGGACATTGATAGTTCGTTAATCATAGTTTAGAATGAAATAAATTCAACTCTGATATCTTTCCAGACATCTTACTCATTATAGGTGTAGGAACTCATGTGCTTTAAGGCCATTATACTAGAGCTCGAATATAGCGGCAGTTACATACAGAATTTTCCAGCTCATTTCTCTTTTCACCGCTTCAATTCAGATCCAAAAAATAGCCTCTTCGCTTCAGTTCTCAATGATGTAAAGATAAATGAAGTAAGGATTTGAAGGTTGGTGGCATGACAGAATACGAAAAGCAGTGTTATTGGGTTCACTGAAGAACATCTCTATACAACGTGATTTTTAAGCGAAAAGGGCTTGTTTAGGTATGTTTTCAACCACTTCTTAAAGTTTGAACTAAATGTTTTGAACTATTATGTAAATGATGATGTTATTTTCTATGTGTGTTCGTAATTTTTGTCTTGTTTCCAAAAAAAATCTAGTATTAAAAAAGTAAAGTACACGTGCAATAGTAAAAAAATTTTAATGTTGCACGTGTAGTCAGTTTTTAAAACATACCTTGTAACAAGTATTAAATATTGTGCTGTATCACTCAAATGTATGTATATTTATTTCTTACAATTTACCATAAATTACTACATATATTTAAAAAACGTTAATTAATTTAGTTATCACAATTCCCTGACATCGTAACTTATATTTATTATTAGTTCGAATTATTATTTCATTAGAAGTTTAGGTGGTGCAAATAGAAATAAATCTAAATTTAAAAATAATTCTTTATGAATATTTGAGTTTTAGGAACAATATCTCTATAATTTAAACTTCCAAGAGAACGTCATATCCTACGAAAATAAACTACAGTTTAATTTAAGTTTAAATTTCTGTCACTCTTAAAAAAAATGCGTGGCTGCAGTAGCCTAGTCGTAAGTTCGATCCTTAATGCCACTAAAGAACCGCCGTGTATCCGGGATGATGCACGTTAAATCTGTTGTGGCTCAAAGTCCTCCCGTTGACTTGGTTTAGAAGTTAGGAGATGGCTGTGCCAAGCTTAGGTGTCATCCTTGTCGCTTGGCCCTAGGTTCAAAATTATGAGGTCCGTCGCCAATAGACATTGAGTTGCTTTTAATTGCGACGTTTATAAGCAATAAATCAATCCCAAACCCTGTATGATAAGAATATGTTGGTTCTTTTGTTAACTTTTGTTCTTTCATTAACTTTGTTTCAAAGTCAGTTGATGCAAGTCGAACAAAAAAGGTCTCAAAAATTATAAGGCACTTGTTGTGTGACTAGCTGAAAGAAATTAAAACATTAAGCAATTTTATTTATTTACCAAAAGATCGCATGTTCTCTACGGATTCAAACGATTCCCATTCTGCATCATTTGATTCCTCAGGATCTAAATGAGAAAAAAATGCTTAAGATATTATTAATTAATTATAAAAGTATGCTGTAAACTAAAATTATCATAAACACTTTCAACATATGAATCAAAAATTCATCATTACGTCTAAAAAACTACATATTTAAAGAAATCAATAAAAAACTAAAGTAAAATTAAGATAATTGATATAAAAATTACTATAATTAATTAAACATTCTGAAATTAAAAATTTAAAAATAATAATCTATTGAGTAACTGGAAAATTATAAGAGAGATCCCAGTGAAAGAAAAGCTAAATTTAGAATAATGGAAATAATGCAATTAATACTTTTCCATATTTTAGAATGGAATAATGTGTATTTAGAACGTTATTACTGACCAAACTATTACACTACAGTGAATTACATTATAATAAAATATGGTAACAAACCAAAATTTAGCAAATTCAGAAAATCAACCATAGAAAAGAGAAGAAAGTAAACACAGTACCAATTTAATCAAATTCAAATAAGCAGTTGACGGCAAAAATATAAATAAATAAATATCTACCAAACTGTAAAACCAAAAAAATCTAAAAAACTATTCAATTAAACTAAAAACAAACACTCGCAAAAAAACAAAATGTAAAAGTTATCAAAAATACACCATATAAATAGCATACATACTATTTAAAGACAAATACCATCAGCTGAAATTAATAATTATAAAACCATATAAATCAATTAAACAAAATGCAAATAAATAAAAAAAATAATCATTATTTTAACCAAAATATTTTAAGAATAAGTAAAACATTACAATATTCATACTAAGCCTACTACTATTCACAATGAAAGAATTTACTGCCAAAGTAAACACTGATTGATTGATTTTAAAGAAACCATACCAAGAATTAGATTTTTTTTTTTTTTTTTACAATTACGATTAATAACCAAAAATAAAATATTTAAAAAATATATTAAGCATATTTAAAAAACAAAGTTAACAATAGATAAGAAAAGATTATATATATATATATCCGTTGACAGGAATTGAAATTCAGGACAGAGAAGAGCTAGGTTTAAAACATTTAAAGTTCGTTTTAGAAGAAGCTCGTTTTTGTTTCCGAATTTTGCTGGTATGTAATCAGAAAATTTCTAAAGTGGTTTAAATTTAACAATTATTCAACAATATAATAACTAAAATTTAAACATCCTTCATCTTTAACATTTGTAAGAAAGTGTAACAGATACTGCAATAATGGACATTTTAACATTCAAAAAATTAATAATAATAACTTGAACTCCTTTTTAAAAATTTGATAACATGAGATGTTCGGAGGGAACCATATGTTTTTCCGTCTCATCAGAAAAAGGATGTTGGTTGACCTTCAGCGATTGGGATGATTTGAACCTTCGATTTGTCGGTCCAGAGAAAGTTCGTGCGGTCATCTTTCTGGAATGCTTTTATCAACTAGGAAAAAAGAGTGTCCCCTTTAAGCTAGTTATTAAAATATTTTAACTCTTCTGTCGTCGTTGTTAAAGAGAGATGCCGCAAATGCTTGAGGTTGTGTATTAAAACAGATATAAAAAAAATTTGACAAAACCTATTTGACGATTTTCTTGCGGTTAATGCAATTGCTGCAGCTCTCTTCAGCAAGTCACAATTAACAACGACAAGAGTGAAAAGCGCTTAATAACTGGCTCGCCGAGAAATTTTTTTCGTATCGGTTGTCTACCATGCTGTTAGGACCCACGGGAAAAAAAATAATTGGATCCGAAGAGGAGTACTTCGAACTTGCCCAGTCGTTCACTGTCAACGAATTTCACCGGCGACGACAAATATTCTGGCATGGAGTGAAAAACAGTCTCCCAAAATAGCAAAAACAAATCTCCACCGAAGTGGTGACCCAGGACTAAATATCAATATAAATAATATCAAATAAATTTTATTTCACATTCAGAAAATGCATTGACTAAAATTGCATATGTCCCTCTCAAGATTCTTTATTTGAAAAATCATTCGTTTGATACTGAGCAACTGAATACGTAACAAACTATATTTATAGGATTAAAAATGATTCTCTAATTAACTCGTTTCATTCTAATTATACACATTTTGACAACTTTATCTTTATATTTATAAGATAGATTTAAATTTAACACCTTCGTGTTTTAGGGTAACATACAAACGTCGACATTTTATAGATTTTTAAATCTTTGTCAAAAGCTGCATATGTACAAAAAAGTTATCAATACTTAAATTAAACTTCCTAAATTTTCCAAAATTTCTTCCACCTCCTAATATATTTTCTTTTGTATAACGAATTAAACTCCACATACCTAGACATGTATGTTTTTCTTCTGATGATAAGCCATAGCATTCTTCCGTATTACTACTGTTCTCTTCATCTTCACAATTTATTGTATTATCTAAAATTTCAACATTTTAATAATGCATTAAATATATAGAAGAGATATATATATATATATATATCGTTCTAAACCAATAAATGTTGAAAATCTTGATATTTTACATTTATTAACTTAACACGAGAGAGAGGCTATTATATAGGGATAGCGGTGGTCGCAGGCAAGTCACGTTCACTCGATCCCACGAATTACATAATTAAAATATGAGTAATCTGGATGCATAGTTTCGCCATCGGGGCAAAGTGATACAGCGTGAAATCTTCCTGCTTGGAATTTATATTAAAGAATTTCTTCAGATCACGTGGTAATGGATGAAGGGATCTTTAAGTATTTTAGCTGAGAATAGAAAGTCTATTAGGGATTATCCCTACTGCTTTGAAGCATGTAAACTGCCGAATGAAAAGATTTTAAAAGAGCTGGGTTACATAAATTAAAACCTAACTTGGATTGGTATCGGAAAATAAAGATGAACTTCTTATTGTGATAGTTAAAGTGTAGAACAAAGTAAGAAATTAAATTTAAGTGAAATCATTACATACCCATTATATATATATATATATATATATAATGGATATGTATGTTTTGATAGAGGATGTCGATGGTACTTGGTATATACGTCATATGGACCTTGAGGAAAATAAATCTGTAATAAAAAATAATTGTTCAAACATCGACCACCATATGAGAAAGGACGCATGAAGAAGAAAAAAAATCAAAACTATTTAATCACTGCATATATTTAGAGCATCCTATTTGCTTCAAGCACGTGCTCAACGCGTGCAATAGCGCGTTCAATAGAAGCGCGAAGGGTTTCTCGATCAATTGCAGCAATATGCTTACTTTCATTTTATGCAAAGTCCGTATGCTTTCTCCATAAACACTATCTTTTAAGAATTCTCATATCCAGAAGTCACAGGATTTCAAGTTCGGAAAATGAAGAGGCCAAGCCATGGGAAAACTTCTCAAAATATTCTGATCATCTTCAAAGAGAGTACGAAGCAGTGCCGTCACTGTTCAGGCAATGTGAGGTGATGCGCAAAGACGATGATCTTGCCCGAAAACAGTAGTCTCTAAACACTCTCAATCTTGTAAGGTAAGAACGACTTGCTGCAGAAAAAGATTACAGAAACCGGCATCCGTAATGAAACATCCATGAGTGACATGAAGAGAATACTCCTCAAAGAAAAGGGCTAAGAATGAAATCAGCAGTAAAAATACATAATACAGTAATGAAATCATGATGCAGAGACAATGAATACACAACATTAGGACTTACAGTGCCTCATACGTGAAAGTTTTAAGTATTCACTTCTCCGTCTAAGGTAAAATGAGCGTTGTCAGATTCCAAAATGTTCCAAAAAAAATTTGAAGAGACTGGAGACTTTGGTGTATTGCCAGGAAAAGGGTGGAAACCGGTTGCAAATGAAACTGTCGAAGAAGTCGCTACTTCTGTGGTTAAAAGAGCCTCCAGTTCCAGCTATTCTTCAGCAAGTGCTTGATCCGTGTCACGAGAGTTGGCGATTCCGTGGTCGACAGTACGAAAATTCTGCGATCCATTTTAAAATGGTATCCGTATAAGAGCCACACAGTGCAAATGCTGTAACCTCAAGACCACCAAACACGCTCTGATTTTGCTTGTCGATTTTTGGCGAGAAAGGAAGTTGACGCGTGGCCTTGGGAAATTCTATGGTCAAATGAGGCATACTTTTCCTTAGATGGAACTGTGAATAATCAAAATTGTCGCATATTTGGTGCTTCACCCCCTAATGTTTTGCACCAACAATCATTGCATTCTGATTACGCGACTGTTTGGTGTGAATTTAATGCTGATTTTATCATCGCATCGTTTTTTGAAACTCTTACTCCTCAATGTCCTAAAACGTGTTCCGTCACAAGTGCATGATACAGTGAGCTAATTCGACAGCAGGTCATTCTTGCTTTACAGGAACGGCAATGTTTGCAGACCATTGTTTTCATGCAAGATGGAGCAACTCCCATATTGGGCGACAATTCAAAGAACTGCTTCGAGCTAACTTTGGCTTGAATCGAGTAATATACAGAGCTTTTTCGAATACCTGGTTTCCTCGTTCACCCAACTTAAATCCCTGTGATTCCTAAAAGGCCGTATTTATGCAGGAGGAATTAGGACTTTATCTGAGTTGAAAGTAGCATTATACGCCATGTTGTTGGAATCCTTCGAGAGTTACTTCGTGCCACCGTTGAACACGCTATAATGCGGTTTCAACACGCAATAGATACCAAGAGAGCACACGTTGAGCAAATTCTGTGATTGAATAAATTTTGATGATTCTGACAGGTTTTTTGTCCTTCTTTAGGCACCACAATCTCCCCTGTTGGTCAAAATTTGAACTATTCTTATTGCAGAAATCGTTTCTCCATTGTCCATATAACGTAACCTCACCAGGAGTGATCCATTCTCCTGCCGGTCTCAAGCCCGGATAAAGAGGGAGAGGAGAATGAGATTTTTAACCCACCGGTCTCTTCTATAGTGGCATGATGCAATTTCATTTCAAACATTGATAAATCAGTCCGACTTGTCTGGATGTATTCCAGTTCCTGGAACACCAAGGTACATCATCATGTGTGCATGTACGTCCTGAGGTTATTGAGGCCGCTAGCCATAGATAGACTGAGAGCCCTCCTACACAAAACCTGTAGTGCACTATGTGCGAAACGGGTGGTTGGTACTCGAATTGTGTCCATATAACGTATATACCAAGTTTCATCAAAATTTAATAAGTAGAATGGGTTCTAGATGGGTCTAGACCAGGTCCTTTAACTAATTATAACACTGCCATATTATATATATACTCTCTATATCTCTCTATAATTTAAATTGGTAGGATTTAAATATAAATTTAGCTTGTGAAATCATCAATCACTCTCAAATGTATTTTTGGTAGTTAAGGCAATCTTGATTAAAGAAAAACAACATTATGGCCTTAATACTGATTGAAAGTTAAAGAACATTGCTTTTTATTGCTTTTGGAAGCTTAAATTTTATAAATCGTCTTAAGTTAAAATTATTTAATATTAATGATAATTATGTAGATTTTTTTTTAATGTGAGGGGTTTACTTTAATTTACTTCGGTTAAAATGAATTTTTGATTCCTCTGTTAAAAATTTATTTTTTCTTTGGTTGAATTATTGTTTTGAACTGGGATTTCTGCATAACTTTTTAATACCATTTTGTTAAAATGTAACTCATTGAGTTTGTGGTGGTTAGATCTGTAATACTAGTATCAACGCGCTATTTTTAATCCGAAGTCTGAGACAGTATTATAGAATTATATTATCTTCCCATAATTTTGAATTAAATTTCTTAATTCCTTTATCTTGAAATATGTTTTGTAGGTCTTGGTAAAGTTTTGGTATATGAATATTGTTGCAACTTTTGAATTTACTCGTTTTATTTTTTATTATTTACATTTCTAGTATGAATTTTTGAATGTTCAATATTATTATATTTTCAGATATTGAATGACATTTTACATTATGATATTTTGTGTATGTTTGTGTTTCCTTTAAATTATAGAAATTTTTTTAACTTTAATATATTTTTATAAAAAAATTTAATTTATACTTAATTTAATTGTGTGATACTTGCAATTAAAATTTATATACATTTAAAAATTATGTCTATTTAATGCACACACACACATATATATAGAAAAATTTATTTACCTGTTAATGTATCCGAGTCGAAAAAAACTTTACTTTCTTTCGATACATACTCTGAAAAAAAGTTTTTATTAAAAATAGTTTCTAAATAAAGGTAAAACAGCGACAGTTTTATAAAACTATTTAAGGAGACTTGGCACCTTTCAAATGCCGAAAATCGATGAAAATATCGATTTTTCAATTTTTAGCTCAAAATGTACCTTGATACCTCTGGTATAACTGTGCGAAGTTTTGAAACGATCTGATTGAAAATATAGTACAATTTAGATTAAACATGTTTTACTTTATGTTATATTAGATATTGAAATTAAGTAGCAAAATAAATTTTAAAAAATATTTTAATTTTCCATTGTACATTTCATGTACTTTTACTTTATTTATCTTATATATTTCATTTATTTTTAAATATATTTCACATATGTTTCTTTCAAAGAGCAGTCAAATGAAGATTTCAAATTTTTCGCAATTTCGGGCTCAGACAAACTTTTTATAAAAGATTATATTTTTGTTAAATGCTTTCAAATTGAAAAATATTATACTTCATTTTAAAGGTATATATCTATACATTATATTGACAAATTATTACAAAAATTAGACATTGTTTTGATACTTTTGTACTGATTATTATTCTTTAAATAGCGTTTTCTCAGTTTGGGATTTTTCATGAAACCACGGTCTTTAAAACTACAAAACTTTAACATATATTTATTAAAAAACTTGAATTTTGGTGTGTTTGCTTGTGATAATGTGCTTGATAAAATTAGGGATCCATTTCTCAATATTTTGAATAGAAAAAATATTATAATAGAAAATGTAGCAGAAATCATGTTTTTTTTACCTATTTTCCATAGATGTATGCTTTTTAATTTTTTTCTCAAAAACTAATTTGTTTATTGAAAAATCGATCCCTAAAGTTGTTACATATATTCTTATGAGCCTGAAAAAAAATTTGGTGTCAAAATAATGATAATTGTGAAAATAGAAGAAATTTTTTAAAAAAAATTAATTTTTAAAATTTTTATCAAATTAAGCCCTTTTTTTCATAGTAAAATTACTTTGTTTAATAGTAACTGTTAATAAAATGCACAAAAGATAAGTTTAAACACTTAAATAAAAAAAAATTGGTCAAAAGGTGTCGAGTCCCCTTAATTATGTAAACTTTTTGTACTAGTAATGGAAATTACATAAAAGGTTTTAACTGCAGTGGTAAAAAATATACAGGAGTTATCTACCTTTTATTAAATAGAATAACATAAAATATTGGGGAAATGTGATCATTACGTCGAATATAATATTTCAGAAAAAGGTTCATCTGTATTTTAATTAAAATAGATGTTATATTTAATATGAAAAAGATGGAGTTTGCCCAAAGTAAAGGGGTGAAATTTACTTACTCTTTGAATTTGAACCAGGATGTATAGCAGTTTTTCTTGCAATCTGAAAATAAAGTTTGTCATTATTACAGTTATAACTTTATTCCAAGTTTACAACAGGTTTACAAAAAAAAAAAAAAAAAAAAAAAAAACCTAAGAAACAATTTGTGACTATCTCAAAATTTAAACTAATTGTGCTTAAGGATATCATTAAGGTTTTATCATAGAAATGATGGAGAAATCTTGATAAAATTTACTCTACATATTAATTGATACTTGTGAACATTATGTTGTAAATTCCAGCTATTGACATCAATTTGATTGGTTTCAGTAAGCCACATTTTGAAATAACCCGCTTTAATGGAGAAGATAAAAATTCACTATCTGCTAAATTCCACAATGACGGTCTTCGAAAGGTCAAGAAATGTGGGGAGAACTATACAAATGTAGACGGTGATTTTGAAGAATACAATTTTACGATACTGCGGTTGCTTCTGTCTACGACTTCCTGAAACCAAACTAATCAACATTATCAGGTGTGATTTACAATATTATGTACATAAGAAACAATTAATACACAAAATAAATTTTATTCGCATATTTCAATTATTACTTAGAGATAATTTTCTTAAAGATTGCTAAAAAAATATATTCTAGGTGCCAATGCGTAAGGAATAAGTTGCTTTAAAGTAAATTAATTCTTTTATATTTTATTCATCACATTACAGAGGTTTAAATTTTTAAAAAGTTACTTATTTTCCTTGAAGAGGATTATTTTTTACTAGAAACTTTCGTTACGACTCCTCCAGGAAATATTTCCTATTTAAGTAAAAATCAGGTGATTTTGATCATTCGTAGAAAGGAAAAAAAAGGCAAAAAATTTAGCTAGTTTCTTACTCTCACAAATATATATATATATATAAAATCAATGAATAAATAGCATCAAAACTCAAAGTGAATGCCTTTTTAAAAAATATGAATGAAACCACAAAATTTTATACCAAAAATATTTGAATTTTACCTTAACGTGAAGGATAACAGTTCTATATAAATAAAATGGTATTTAATGTTGATGATTAAATTAATAAGTCGGAAACTCTTTTGATCAACTCATATTTATATTGTTTAATGACTTAGAGCAGATTTATACAGCGTTAAACTAAAATGAAATCGATACATCAAATTTATCTTATTAATTACTAAAATGATTATAATACCAAAATCGTAAAAATTTTAAATACCTTTAATATAGAAATCCAGCTAAACATATATATTGAAAATTCATATACTATAACTAAGCATTTAAATCTTGATGTGTATGTATAATAACCATAAAGTTGAATAAACTTACCGATTCGGTTGTTAAGTGATATGGCTTGGCTACATTTTTTGGAATTGACAAAGATTTTCGAGGCTTTCGGAGAAACGGATTGCTGTAGATAGAAAATTTCTATTTAATTGGGAAAATAAAATTATTTTTGCAAATATAGTAATAAAAATGGTGCAGTAAGAATGTAATTAAGGATTTAAAATATAAGATATTCATAGCAAAAAGATAGTGATGATTATATAAGCTATAATTTTCTTCTAATTAAACATTTTAAACGATAATTTCAGTCCTATTTTTAGTAATATCCACTTTAAGAAACAATATTGTATTTGATAAATAATTATTAAAACATACTAAATTTCTACTGGTTCCATTACTAAAGTCATTAAATTTATATAAGCTCAATATGCATTAAAATAAAACAAGTTACTTTTAAGGCTTAGTACTATAAATATAATAATTTGAAAATTCCCTGCATGGACGAAATTTGGTCTGCATTATGTTGAGAAAGTTTTCAAAGGGTTATTAAGTTATTAATCACTAGTAAAAAATAGCAAAGCTTATTACTTATAAGCAAATAATTTTCGTTTCATAAAATCAGTCAATCAATCAAACTGTTTGGCGGTAAAAGCTTTCCTGGTAATAAGTATATCGAGATATAATGGGAAAACAGCTTAAGTACTCGTATATCATTTGTTTTGCTTATGAGGTAAAATATTTTTAACTCTTTTTTTTTAGTTAAAACTATTTAATAATGCACAATAAGTGCATAAATTAGTATAGTTTATTTTTAATAGATACGTTAATTTAGGAATTTTTTTCCTTACTTTACTTTCTTTTCTCTTTGGTTGAACTTTTGTTTTGGGATTTATGCTTATTTTGTTTTAATACCTTTTTGTCATATTCTAATTCTCTATTTATGGATCGGATCCGTAACAGTAGTATAAAGACACTTTTCTTAGTCCTAAGTTTGAGACAGCTTAGAATTAATTACTTTATCTCTATTTTTGAATTTCATTTCTTAATTCTTTTCTCTTGAAACATACTTTGTAGGCCTTGTGATTAGACTACAATTACAAAAGTTACAATTAATTAAAATTAATTGAAACTTTTTAAATTACTAGCTTTATACATTAAATTTTAATTATTTACATATTTGATATGTGTTTTTGAATATTATGCAATATTATACTTTGTTCAAATTAATAACTGTTTTACATTATAACTTCACGAGTTTTAAATTAGAAATAATTACAGATAATATAAATTTAATTTTAATGTTATGAAATTCTGATTATTTTATTTTACTTTATGTTTTATTAATTTGTGATTTAATAAACTACTGACCATTAAACTTGCTACACCAGGAAGAAATGCAAATAACAAAATAATATTTATTGGACAAATATATTATACTAGAAATAACAAGTGATTACATTTTCAAGAAATTTGGAAGCATAGATCCTGAGAAATCAGTGTCCAGAATAACCACATCTGGCTGCAATAACAACTCTTATACGCTTGGGCTATGAGTTAAATAAACTGGATGCATGTACAGGTACAGCTGCTCATGCAGCTTCAACATGATACCGCAATTCATCGACTGTAGTGATTGGCGTATGGTGACTAGCCAGTTGCTCGGCGACTATTGACCAGACGTTTTCTACTGGTGAAAGATTAGGAGAACGTTTCGGCCAGGGCTGCAGCTGAACATTTTCGGTGTCATGGAAAGTCCGTACAATACCGGCAACATGCGCTCGTTCATTGTCTTGCTGAAACGTAGCGTTTCGATAGGCTCATAGAAAGGTAGAGTTACGGGCTTTAACACGCCAGAAATGTAACGGTCACTGTTCAAAGCACCATGAATGTAAACAAGAGGTGACCGAGACGTGTACACATTGGCACCCCATACCATCACTCTAGGAGGGGCAGCCACACCTTTTTGATCATCGACCCCTAAAAATTTTATCATTCTTTTACAGAACCCCTCTATAAGAATGATTTTTTAAAAAAAAAATAAGAGAAGAAAACTTACCTGTTTCTTAAATTATTCATTTTATTTTGACAAAATCGCATTTTTGCATAAATTAATGAGAAGGATGTGCTTGATGACGCTTGGCTAGATTAGCAATGTTTGGTTCGAAATTTGTAAGTTTCAGTCTGAAATCGCCTTGGAGCTCCACATTCAATTTATTTATCTGCTTTGTTAAAATAGAATTAACATGACTGAAGCCAGATTTAACCATATATGAGCTTGGCCATGCAATTATAAAAGGGAAATGACGTGTTACAAAATTCTGGATATTTTTGCTAATATTTATATTCGTTCAAAATTTACTCACAGTTAAATTATTATAAAGTATCTTTGCTTAAAGGTCAGCAAATAATTCAATGACTTCATCTAGCGAATGACTGTCGATATTTTCAACTTTAGCAGAGAGTGGTGCGATAGTCTATTCTGGTATATCCACATACTTTCAATATGTCCAAAGCGTAATTTAAAATCATCGCTTAATTTTTGGAGATAATTTGTTTATATTACCGGCAAAGTTTGAAGTCCGGCATTCTAAAGAATGCCTAGGCATTGTATATAATGCCTAAAACTTGCCAGCAGTGTATGTAAAATGATTCATATTTCACACATTTCCTAGGCATTTTATAGAATGCCAAATGAGAAACCGACAAAGTAGGAAATACATCTCAAAGTATAAATTTATCAGTTGCACTTTGCGGTTTGTATGGGAATGTCAAAATACGCAATTGTACTTAAATTTGTTCAACAAAAAATTATTTTTTTTATTGTGCTCATGAAAATGGGAGAGCAAGCTGTATTGTTGGAGAATGAGTCATGGTCTGTAGAAATAAAACAACGATTCGACGATGAACTGTGCAAAATTCGAGTTATTGCTGCAAAAAACAGTATTTCTTACCAAAACTACTCACCAAAAGTTAATAAATGATGTACAAAATGCCAAAAAGGACTACTTAAAAAGGAACCCTTGAGGTATGTGAAAAGAAAATCTCGAAAAGCCCAACGTCATATTTTAATTTATCGAGGGAAAAAAATTGTAGCTTTAGTTTTGTCGTAGTAGCTTTTCAAAGTTGGAAAATTCTTTTGTGAATACCCTGTATAATATATGAATTTCAACAATGGACCTAGTTTCACGCCTGGATTTGTTTTCAATACTCTCTTGGGAAACTAATTTGTAGAGGTTCTGCTATATATCCTGCTTTAAGTTCCTTTGACTTATGTTTATCAGCCGCCCATTGGTGACAAAGTCAGGATCGTACCAAGACACTACTGCGTTTACGGCATGTTTAATGAATATTTCTCGTTGCCCGAACTGCTCTTCAAAAATCTTAATATTTTTTTATAGCGTTGCTCTAACACTTGAAGAGAAATTTTCTTACTATCTCTCTAATATGTTTTTTTTTTTTAAAACTGAAAGCTGATATAAATGCTTTTCTAAAAATTAGTATCTCTTTTAAAAAAAAGTTTTTTAAATGTTTCAAAAATTTCAAAATAACGCGGACTAATAAATCAAATCAATAAACCTGTAAATAGTAAATTTAAAAAAAAATTTAGATGATCTCTAATAAATATGTCATTGCTGTTGTATTCAACATATTTTCGTTTTATTCAACTTATTTCGTGATGTTGATTGTAAAAAGGGTATATTTTGGTTTATGTAACTAATGGTAAATCATTTCACATATTATCACGATTTTAGGAAAGATGAAAGCAGAAGAAAAAGAAATACTTTTGTTTTTATGAGATCAAATTGATCCACGTTATCTTCATTCACATGAATGCAAATTATAAAAAATAAAACCTTTGCAAGCCTGTCTAAAATAATCGGCAGCCCTATATCTCAATTAAAAAAATTGATTGTATGTCATAAGAAAAAGATTAATAAACACTCATGCCGAAAAAGATAAGAAAACTATTTCACGAACAATACTTAAAAGAACACTACATTTGTTACTCAAATAGATGCATTAGCTAAATAGTTTTCATTTTGACTTGGAAGCATTTCGCTGCGGAAGAAAACTAACCTATACCACCGCGAATATCAATTCGATATTCCCAGAGAGACTAGAAGAGTACAGTAGTGCCATCTCTTATTTGAATTTTAAATTAAATTAAATATTCTCTTTAAACACATGGCGCCATCTCTTGCTCATAATTACAAACTGAAAATTGCTGCGCAATTATTTTGCAAACAAATTGAACATCATGAAAAGCTATTTTTAATTAATGTACGCGTAGGAATTTAAACAGAAGAAAAAATTCGTTTAACCATTTTTCTTTCTTTTTCGAAAAAGCATGGAGAAATAAATAACAATTTACCTGCAAAAATATACAGGAAAGCAATATCAAAATGCCAATATATAGGAACTCTCACATAATCGAAAAATTATTACAACTGTTTACTCCTTCTGCTACTTTTTGAAACGTTAATTTGATTGGAAATTATTTGATACCTCATACACATATTTGGAGCAATTGTTGAAAATTTGAATTTTTTTTCTGCTGAACAATATACCTATTTCTAACGCTAAACCTAATGCTAAATCTCTAATAAATGATCATTATATTTCTCAACTATTATACTTCCTAACATTCTTTAACCATACTACACGCGAACACACACACACACACAAAAAAATATCTCATCCATGCAGTGCCATTGGGATTCGAGTCTTTCCTTTTTTTTCTATAGTCTTCATGGTACAAATCTTCTAATCAAGTCAATTAAACTAAGCGTAAATAATAAAAAGAAAATTAAATTAATAAAGTTAATTAAATTAACTGAAAATATCGGAAAATAACTAGAAAATGTCAGAATCCATGGGTCACCAATCTGCCAACTGTTTAAAACTAAAATTAAGTAAATTTAATAAAAATTGCATGACAGGAAGGTCTATTCCAGATATCCAAAGAAATTACATATAAGATAGTAGGGATGAAGCTTCAGGGGAAACGGACATCCTACAAAAGTTCCAGAAATTCTTTTTTACATTTTAATAAACGAAACGGAATTTATTTGTTCATTAAAATTACCAATTAATCGGTAGAACTTTCGCAATAAATTGTGTTAAAGAGGCAACATTTTAAAATCAAACTGTGAAATTTTCTAAAATTAAAATAATATTTATATTACTTATTACTATTTTTTAAAATTTACAACTATTTACTTATTATTTACTTACCACATTTATATGAATACTGTATAGTGATTCGAATAACTATTATAAGTTTTAAAAGTTTTTATTTTTCATAATAATTAGAGAGGCATATAATAAAAAAAAAAAGCTTAAAGTGTATCATGAAGAATCCATGCAATAATATTAAAATTAAATTAGTACAATGAATTACGTTATAATAAAAATTAATTAACATACATCATTAAATAAAGTTATAAGTAATTAAATGCATGTTATTAAATTACGCATAGCTAAAACTTTATTAATTATTACCAGAAATTGAAACCGGACATTTCTGATTAGTCTCCGGAACTAAAAGTCGATGTTTAGACTTCAAGTGCCCTGAAAAAAAAAAATTAAAAATTAACTAATTTTTATTTAATTTTTGATGATAAATAACTTAGACATTGGGTTGTCATTGGGTCTTGATGATTTTGTCATCAAGAATGCCACGCCTCTGTTTAAAACATTTATTTTAGACAAACAATGATAGTCTTCATTCTGACAAATCTTTCAGAAATAAAAGTTTGTTCGAAATATTTTTATTACGGGTGTATTCATGCATATAATTATTTAGAATATTAATTAATACTTTTGTATTATTTATCATTCTTAAAAAAGCACTTATACTTCTGTAATATAATTTAAAATTATCCTGTTTGTTTTTAATATAACTATAATTCATGTGCAATTTTACTTTTTACGAATATATATATATATATATATTACTGAAAAAGCAAAAATAATACATTACAAATGCATGGTTGAAATGAGCAGCCCCCTTTCCCCCCCCCCTTTAAGATCATATATTCATTTGGTTGAGAGAGAAAGAAGCAATAAGCAAACATATTTTGAAGGAAATAAGGCAAAAGACACAGCTCAGCCTTCTCAATTACATCAGAAGTACAGAAGAGAGCACTTTCACCGTGTAGTCGACTTAATGAAAACGGTACAGCAGATTCAACAAATTTTATGAGCGAGTGATCTAATGAATAAAAGGATAATTAGGAATTGGATCAGATAATGAGAATAACTCCTTACTTTTGCGTTGGAGCATGGGAAAACTTAGTTTTATTAGAGATCATTACACACACACAGCAAACACACACATAATTTTCTAGCTTCGAAAATCCATAAAAGCGATTATAATCGTATGTAAGTAATTATTGTGTTTCTAAATAACGCAACACAAACCTCTTTGAAACAACATTTATTCGTGAACAAACAAATAATTTATGCAAGTATCATAGAAAAAAGCGAATCGAGTTGCATTAAATCAATGCTACTCCATTTAACAAACTCTTTTGTTTCTTTAAATTTTCATTATCTTTCGTTGTAACTTCATTTGAATAGTTTTAAATTAAATGTACGAACTACTCTAACTTCAATGTCTTTATAGCTCTGCCATGAATGAAAGTGATTTATGCCATCCTTAAGTAACTCACAAAATATCTGTGTGTGCAAGTTTGTGCATCTCTTCTATAATTCAGAGATTATGGGTATCATAAATAATAACATTAATAATAATAATACTTGGATCTGGTATCTTTAGAATCAATCAATTACTCTCATCTTAATTTAGATATAAGGTTCATTGATAATTTAATTGTTGAATTCTTCTGGTAAACGGTTGAAAAATGCTAAGATTCGCATGAAATAAAAAAAAAATGCTAAGATTCCAAGCTATAAGCCCTTTTCTGGCGGGGGTGGATCTCTGGAATAGAGGCAAAAACAGAAATAATAAAGCTTAACTCTAAGGTGTTAAAAAAATAATCGTTTATTTTTCATAAATATCTTCAATAAATTTTTTTTCAAAATGTCTGTTTATTGATGTTTTCATATAATAAAAAATAACGATATGTTATGTAGGCTCGAGCCAGTAGCGTATCCATAAGAAAATTTGGAGGGTTGGATATCGTCATTTCCATGACAGAAGCAAATTTTTTGTTTCTAATTAGCACTTGGTAAAGTACGCTACAACAATTTCATTTCTCTTAATTAAAACTGCGTAAGTATTGATAAAATTTTATCAAATTATAACAGTTTAAAAAATATAGACCATAAAATAATTAAGATTTCATGAGAATAAAATTTACATTTTTGGAAGGTGCATTTTCTTAGGGATGCGCCCCCTCTCCTCATTCGTCAACAAACATTCATCAATCAAAACCTCAATTCATCTACAAACACTGAATCAGAAGCCCTCTTTCAGAGACAGCAAAGACTTTTCTATTATTTTCTCTGTGATTGGCTGAGTTGAAATCATTTTTTTTTTTCTCTTCGTGATAAATTTTTTTTTGTTTAAAATTTAGAGTATCAATAAAAGTATATTAAAAGAATTATCCAGAAATATTTCAATTTCGACTAAAAATCTTGGGGGGTGCATACGTCCCTTTGCACCACCCCCTCCCGGATGCGCCACTGGCTCGATCACCCGCACACAGAAGGAAATTCTCTAAGACAAGGTTTTTGGAGGTTCAGAAATTCCATTCAAGCTATTTAAGTCAGAATTGAGTTGCTAATCAGAATTGAACTGATCCTATGCAGAGCATCGAATCTTTTAGATACTCCTTTCCCAATACTTCATATAATTAAGTTACACTTGAATATAGTCAACCAAAAACGATTAATTGGCTTTTATCTTTATCTACTCATGATATCGGCCAAGTCAAGATTTAGTTCAAGACTTGAAGGAATGTTCCAAGCTTTAGTTGACGAATATTATAACAATAATAGTAGGGATATGGTGAATAATATGCTCATGTGTTGCTAACTACAGAACAATGAAAAGTTACAAGTAAAACTGTTATCTATAAATAGAGAAAGTCCCCTTTCATGAAGATCTATATATTACCTATGACTGTAAGAAAAATCTAACCTACCCGAGTTTCGGATGAAATCAGTATTATCACTGTGAGAATTCTGTTTCGAATATTTTAAAATAAGCTCATCAAAAGAAATTAGATAGACAAAACGATAAAACTTTTTCTCAAATATTTGCTCAATTAAGATAAAAAAAAAAATTTATGACCACCGCTATGGGTAATTTTGATTGAAATAAATAAAATAAAATAAACTGAATTTCATATTTAAATTCGTCAAGAAACAATTATTTTTAGTTTTGAAACACGATGGTTTTCTTTCTACTTATTATTTCTAATTAATACAAATTGCATAGTAAATTGGGGTACAGTTATTGAAAACTTCATTTCCTACATATAATAGTTTTTTGATTGACTTATTGTTTATTAATGGAGAAGCAACATGAGGTCTATTAGTGAAGGGCCTCTTAATTTTGAATCTCGGTCAAGTGAGGACGACGCCAAAGCTGGCACCTCCAAACTTCCTTGCCACGCCAACGGAGGACTTGGGACTTCGACCAGATTTAATACGCATTAGCCCCGATAAAGGCATGAGTGCTCGAACCCACGACTCAATGAAAACAACACCAGCAGCGAGTCTGTCATCATAACCACTACAGTTTATCCGAGAAATTGAAAAGGAAGGAAGGCAAGAAAAATTTACTTATAAAAATGATTTATATTTTTCCTGAAGTCGTTTTTATTATAACAGATGACATCTTTGATTATTTCCTTGTTATAAATGTAACTCGATACAAAAAGGACATATGAGTCTAAAACGGCAACATAATTTTAAAAAAAAAATGTTTGAACTATCGTGGACGAAAAATAAGGTCATTTCTTAGGATTGGGCACTCTTAAAAAGTTATAAAAGTAATTCAAATCACATACAATGGCTTTAGCAAACTTAAATTCCATACACTTGTGTTATTTTTACTGCTCAGGAAAAAATTCTTTTAAACGGGTTTAATTTTTTTTTTTTTTTTTTTTTTTTTTGTTCTCTTTCTCTCAAGCTATAAGATATCACTTGTAACATTGGGAAATACCAAAATTACAAATGAAGCGCCCTTTTCCTTTCCAGAATACTGTAGCAAACATTATCTGAAAATGCAATCTAACACACATTTCCAAAAATTGTTTTCCGCCTTTTCGAGCTCGAGGGTTGGCTTAGACCAGGCCATCCTTTCCAAAGTTCAGACGATCATAATCAGTTAAGGGCGCCAGTGGTCATCTTGGGTGCCTGGAAGAAGGCGAAACAATCATCACGCAGGGAAGTTCTAATTATAATATTTTAGAGCCTCGTCTAAAGTAGTTGAGAGGGTTTGTTGTTGTTTCCGATAGAAATTTAAAAATATATATATAGGAAACAAGAGGTTAAAATTAGTATATTTATTACTATGCAAGTGAGCTTCGCTGCAGTATTAGTTAAAAAGAAAAATCCGTGTCAAGTATCTCTTGAGTCATGTATGAGAAGTAAAAGGAAAACGTTTATATATGTACGTGTTTAACGAAAAAGTAGACTAAAAGTAAAGAGGACGAATGTGAACATATCGGAGTTAATGTGTTTAAGTTACTTATTATTTGAAAAACTGAGTAAGTTTAAGGAAAAAATGCACAAAATTTTATTTATATCTTTATTCCTCACTCTTTAAAATAATTTAAAAGTTAATTGCGTAATTTAATATCTTTTGTGCAGTTTTTTTTTTTTTTTTTTTTTTTTTTTTTTTTTTTTTTTTTTTTGCTTGACGTAGTCAAACCCTTTATAGGCTATATTCAGTTACAAACCGTAATGGTCTTGTTTCCAACACATTGTAATTAAGTGTCGAATATTATTTTTCAGTGGATGAGATTTAGTTAAGAGAAATTTTCTTTTGAAATACCTTAAAGCAGCAAATCTGAAACCGTCGAAAGAAACTTTACGATCTGTAAAGAAACTTAACCCAGGTCTATCTTGGCTGAAAATGAATGTTTTTTGTGTGTTATTTTTTAAAAATTTGGTTCACAGTAATATCCAAACAAAATATAATTAAATTAGTAACATGATGTTCGGTTAAGCCCACTCGATTTATGACAGCCAAAATAAAAACTTCTTTGCCTCCACGCAGACTTGCAAAAGCTACGGAAAATTAAGAGCTTCCACACATTAAGCAAGTGGTTAACTGCGTAAAAGATTCTTAGGAAATAATTAACATCAAATACTTCTAATAATTACGTGAGCAATGTTGTCCTACATAATACTTCCTCTATTTGATGTCAATATTTATCAAATTCCGCAAATTATGAAATAGTTGAGAAAATAGCAAAGTTTTCGAAATTTATTTGATATAGTAAATAAAGCAAATCAAAATAGTGAGAGAAATGCGTAGGTTCAATAAAATTAGAAATAATAATAAAAAAATAATGACTTAACACACTGTAAAGTTAAGATCTGAAAGCACGTCATAAAAACACTGCTTCTTTACCATAGCAGTATACAAGTATACACAAAAATAAAATATTTCTTAATTTTCTTGTAAATTAAAGTAAATTATACTTTCAATAAAAATACATGATTAATGATATTCTGAAAGCAACACTTTTTGAATACTTTTTAACTAAATGTATTTTTTAAATAAATTAGATATTCTTAATAATAATCATTACTTTAAAAATACAATCGAAATCAGTATAAGTCTTTTTCGGCTGAAATGGTTCCAACATTTATTTTTCGATGTAATAAATCAAATTTTTATATAAATTTAAAATACCTCGCGGTTGGTTTTATTAACATGCTAGGGCTATTTATTATTATTATTATTTATTTATATATATAGAGAGAGTATATAAATATATATATAAATATATATACATATATTCACAGAATCTTGATACCTTACACAAAAAGGAATCTGATCTTCAACAATATTATCCCAAAGGGGATTAAAAGACGTTTAATACGAAAATCTTCCAATTCAAATGAAATGCACCGTCAGCTTGCCTATCATCTAGGAAATAAGGTTGGTGCGAAACATTTGCTAATCATGGCAAAATCTTTGCGAAGCCATGTATATAAAATCTGAAAAAAATGAAGCCAGCACCGCGTATTGACTGAAAGCACGAACTGTTTCATCTGTAATGCTACAAAATCTTTGCGAAGCCATGTATATAAAATCTGAAAAAAAAAAAAAAAATGAAGCCAGGACCGCGTATAGACAAACTGTCTCATTTGTAATTTGTTGACGAAAATATTACACGAGATCGGAAAGATTTGTATCGAAATATATTTTCCCCTTTAAAATAAACTTTTTTTTTTTTCAACTCTTTACATAATTTTTTTTTCAGACAGTAACGAGTGATAAGAAAAAGTACAACCTTGAGTTCTCTAATGGGAACAGACACTACTGCAGAAAACTAAAAAAACGAAATCGTGAATTTCAGCTGAAGAAATTTCGAAGGAGTGTCACTCAGGATATGCCAGCAGCCAATGGCAAAACAGCTAAATTCTGAATCCTCTCAATAAAACTAATATTGGAAAAATCTTTTAAAACCACTTCTATTTTTTTAAAAATTTAACTCCTACAAATATAAAATTTTTAAATTCTTTTTTTTTAAAGCATTCTTATTTTATTTTGTTTTTCTTAATTTAAATCAATCATGGGCAAGATGCAGTCGAGGTAAAACTATAACAGACTATCCTGTAAAAGGGAGATTAAAAGCTGTGAAGCTTATGTGCTCCTGTATTTCTCGTCAACTTATATGTCAGTTGCTGGAATTTGAAACTGGCTTTCAAATAATCAAAAATGGCTTCCCCTGACTATATTTAGATTTTAGAGAATAATTTATACCCTTTCATTTGAAAATGTAGTCGAAACTATTTTTTCGACACGATTCGGTTTCTATTGACTCTTCAAGGAAAATCAAAGGCCGGTAGAAATCACTTGAAATCGAATTCTTTGCATGAAATGTGCCTGATCTAAATTTAATTGAAAACGTATTTGACTCACAATCTAGATGAGACGAGTTTTCTTGAATAATGAGCCATACAATAGACATAGAAGATTAAAAAATATACTTATTGAGGGCCTATAGTTACATCTCTCAAAGTAAAATTGATAATTTATATCTGTCTGCGAACTATCGAATTTTTTAGCTTATTAAAAAACAGGGAGGTGGGATTGGTGATTAAAAGTAGCTTTTGTTTTTTTATTCACTTCTGTTGAAGTAAAGTTTTTATAATGTTTTCTATTTATTTTGAGAGCTAAAATATATTATTTTTTATTATATATTCTGAATAGTGTAAAAAATTATTACAAGTAATGCATTAAATTTAATTTATTGTATCACTTGTCATAATTTCTGTTATACAAAACTACATTGCTTGAAATTTAGTAAAAATACTTGTAATATTAAAATTTGTGATTTTTTTTATATTTAGATGAAGCACTGTATTAAGGGTTTATTTTTGTTTTCACTAAGAAATAATTCAATTAGCTGTTGTTCAACAGAAGCACGAAAATTGAAATGAAGTTTGTAGAGTGGGCTATTCACGAATTTCCACTTTAACTAACATTTGGGTTAACTTTCTGATAATATATTTAAATTTCCGACTCCTTACCAATCGAATGAAATGTGCCCTATGAAAATTAGATAAACGTTAGAAGTGTAGTGAATAGATTTAAGGAAATAGATATAAAAGTGAAAGAAAATTGAATATTTCAGTTAGTGGTGAAATTAGAAATGAAAACTCAGTTGACGTATACGAGTAGTAGAAATTTCAATTTAACCAGCGATTATCTGTAGCAGATCGACTTTGATTAGGGATCCTTTGTGGATTGATTTTATACAGGAAGAAGTCAAATTTATTTCTTGGATCTTCAACCTTTTGATTAAATTCACTTAATTCCGAGTGAATTTGTAAGATTTAACTTTTATATTAAATCTAAACTATATTTCAAGTGTGCTGATAGTTTGTATGCCGAGAGAGACCATTTACTAAACATTCCTATCTTGAATAAATAAAGTGAATTAAGATTCACCCAACGTCTCTTCTTTGAATTGTGTGAATTTACATTACTTTGACTTTCATTTTGTGAATATTCAACATAGAAATAGTGAGTGACCGCAGAGTTAAATGAATGAGTGCTTGTTATTAACATCGCACGGAGAAGCAACACAAGGGTTAGTGACAAGGGTTTCTTTCCCGCGTTCCCGAGAAATCATAAGATTTCTATACTTTTTCTATTCCCGGGAACGAAGTAAAAGTTGATGAAGACGATGTTAAAGAAGAGTTTAGCTGTGAAAAGATGGTTTGTTTGGATACCAAAACACGCTGGAGTATTTTGTTGGTAATGCTTGAAAGATTGTTAGAAATAAATTCAGCAATTTTAAAAGCATTAATTGACATTAAAGAAGAACAAATGATGGCCAATGTAGAGTTTGAAACTGTGATTTCAATTGTAACTGGCTTAAAGCCAGTAAAAATTGACTTAGAAAAATTATGCAGTCGAAATGCAACTTTGCTAATTGCAGAAGGTGTATTTTCTTTCATTATTGGAGATTTGAACGAATAAAATTCAGAATTTGCGAAAAATATGAAATATTCTCTAATCCAAAAAATAAATGAGAGACGCAACGTTAATTTAATAGGATTAATGCAATACCCGAATTATGGGAGAAAATACGAAGCAGCTGCAGTTACTGTCAATATTTCGCGATTGTCTAGTAAAAATTGTTTGGTTAGACAAGCCCAAATGATAGGGACAAGGCTTTTCTGCGAAAAAAGAGGACTCAATATCCAACTCTTCACACTCAGAGGAAGAGAGCATGGAGATTTTGAAAGAAAAACCTATGACGTTGGACGAAAAATTAGAGAAAGCAATTTATTCTAAAACAAAAGTTTTATATTGTTCAGCCAAAAAAAGTACTAGTCTCAACAAAATCAGGAAACAAGAGTGTAGTTGTTCGACTAGACTGAAAATCCATCACTAAACATTATAAAACTATATGAGGCTTTAAAAACAATTTCTCCAACGTCAGTTGAAGCCGAGAGAGCATTTTCTGCAGCCGGATTATTCGTCACAAAGCTTAGAACAAAGCTGAGTGATAAAAGTATAAATTGCTTATATTTTCTGAAATCCTATTTTAAAAATGAATAATCAATTTATTACATATTTTTTTTATTTTTTAGCTCATTATATAAATAAGCATTAATTTTGGAATTTATATGTATTTTTATATATATATATATAATTATTATTGATTTTATTTAAAAATAACTTGTTTTTAAATTTTTTGAAATTTTGATGTATTCCCGGGAATTCCGGGAATGACAATTACATTCCCGAGATTTCCCGGACATTTCCGGGAATGGAAAATCCCCTGGAAATCAGAAACCCTATTAGTGACAGACCTCGTAATTTTGAGCCTCGATCAAGTGATGAGGATGACACCTGACTTGGCGCCTCCCTTTTCAAACTTCAATTTCACGCCAATTAGAAGATTTGGGACCTCGACCAGATTTAACGTGCATCAGCCTCAACTACACGACGGGTCTTTAGTGGCCTCATAGCTCGAACCTATGACTCAACGAAGACTATGCCGACCACAAGTCCGTGACCATGACCACTAGGCTACCACGGTCATTAAATGAAAGAGTTACAAGTTCAGTTATAGAATAGAAGTACTCATATGAATCAATACATCCAAATTCAAATATTAGAGAAACATTTGTAATAAAAACGCTAAGAAGAAAACTTAAATAAAAGAGAATAGAGAAATATTCATAATAAAGAGAAACATTTATAATGAAAACATACAAAAACATAGAGAAAGAAACATTTATAATAGGAAAAAAAAAAAAAAAAACACAAAAAAAAAAAAAAAAAAAAAAAAAAAAATAAAAAAAAAAAAAAAAACACACAAAAACAGAGAGAGAGAGAGAGAAACATTTATAATAAAAATAGAGAAACACAATTATAATAAAACCCCTAAAAGTTGAAATTCCCTAAAACGATATACTGGGCCTCAGAAAGCATATTATGTCTATACCTGTATGGTACAATGTACTTTCTTTTTGTTATGAAGGTGATGGTAACAGTCGAGTTCAATGGCTCCAGTGCCGGATGTAGTTATGTTGCGACAAATAAGGTAAAACAATGAAAAACGGAAACAGAAAGAAAAAAAAAAAATTGGAAAAATGTAAAAATTTATTGGCAAAAAGAAGGTTCGAAAGGGTAAAAAAATATCGGCAGGGTATCCCGGAGGAGTGTCACTCGTGTTTACCAAAGACAGCAAACCCCACTAGAATACCGCGGAGTCATGGATTCCTCCACTTACCTAAAGAAGGTCAGCACCAGTGAGGCTTCCTTTAGAATGTAAGTGAGAGATAGAGGAGCTTAATGGCTCAAGAGCCAAATATGATCATGCCGCGCCAAACAAGGTATAACTGTGATCTAGACGTTTGAAAAAACGGAAAAGAAATTGATTGTCAAGAACGAGGGCCGAAAATAGAGAAGGATCACTATATTATCCCGGGGTGCGTCACCCTTGTTTACTACGGACAGTAAAAGAAGGTAAGCTCCTGAGAGCGGCTTTCTTTAGAAGGGGTTGGTGTAGTGATACACTTATCCTTGAAGGTATATGAATGCCTTCCAAGGCATATATGAACGGCTGAAATAGAATAAGCAACAATAGCAAAGAACAAATCTTTGCATATAATTACTGGACATCTTATCACGCGGATACTTTCAATCTTCGTTACTAGTCAAGAGGTACAAAGGCAAAAAAAAAAAAAAAATTCTACAACTTTCCAAAGCCCAAAAAAAAAAAAAAAAAAAAAAAAAAAAAAAAGAGAGAGAGAGAGAGAGAGAGAGAACTACACGGTTAAAAGAAAAATTCACAACACACACATTTAACTTTATTTTAATTCCTTCCCCACCCCCCCCTATTTTTGGGAAATTTTTAAATTTTCAATTCACTTATCTTAATTTTCTTCCTCATATCTCATAGCTATTCATATTAAATTAAAAAACGGCAAAATTGTCATGAAATAGAAAAATAATTTTCTTTAAGTACAATAATTGCTTCCATTGTTTTTATGGAGATTTTGTCGGGTCCAGAATATATAATCACTAAAAAGCAATAATCATTTAACTAAACGCTGTTAAATGGAATTTTATTATTATGTGTTAGTATAACTATATCTCCTGACTATTTGAGTAAATGTATCGGTTATTGATAATATAATTATAATCATTTACTCTTTTATCTATTCGAAATCATTTAAATTTTATATACCAGATTAATAATAGTATTTATTAGCAACGGTAGGTCAAAAAAATTCAAAAACAAAATCAAGCAAACTTTTCCTAAATATTTTTACTTAAAAGTTCCATTATATATAACTAAGCAATTATTTCATGTATACCAGGTGTCGAAAAGTAGCGGGCCATAAATGTTTTATATCCAATCCCTGGTCTCGATGTTTTTCTCTAAAATTCACTTACTCTAAATATTTCAAAAAAAAAAAAAAAAAAATTACGAATTTTTTTAAATTTGTAATTTAATTTACTTGTAATGTTAGTTAAAAAAATTTTAAAAGGCGAAATTGTTTGTATATTTTTACTTAAAGTTTATGTCACTCAATACTGACAACACTAAACGTAAGACATATGTGTGGATAAATGATTACTTCCAATTATGAAATTCGTGTCAAATTTCTAATTACGGATGTAATATCATCTGTAATAAAATAAATTCTTCACATTGAAAATAAAAAAAAATCGATTGCGCAGCAAAGTTCAGCAATAAAAACAGTCTAATTTTTTTTTTAAAAAAATTGCATTTTAAGTAATTTTTAATAATGTAAGGAATAAAATATAATCAAAACTCATATTTCCCAAACGCAATATTTTTAAAAATATTTTTTTTAAAAAAATGATATCAATAGGGAATCTAATTAGAGTGTATTTGTTTATGTAAGTCAAAGAACCGCCAAAATAGGAACCCGTGCTTAAGCCCCTTTTTTACGTTTACAGTTTTATTTATAAAATAATATTAAAAATCCGAAATCTATCTTGAGTGATCTTTTGTTGGCCTTGAGTTTAAAAACTCCGATGTAAATGGTAAGAGTCCAGGAACAATTTTTCTTCTTCTTTCGCCAAAGTCCCTAATACAGTAATAAATAATAATGGACTTACTATTTGTTTACAAGATATTTGAAATGGAAAACCGGGTGGTCTTCTGTTTGAAAAAGCCTTCTCGTCTTTTTTCACTTACCCGGGTAACCTATAATTACGGCATCTTATCCGTCGGTTTTCTTAGAAAATTAGAGACTTACTTTAGTTGCTACCCTTTCTACCTAAACAATTTCCAAAACTCTTCGTACTCAACGAAAAAACTATTTTATATTCTTACTAAACCTTGATTATTTATTTATAATTAATCGAAAAACTTAATAAGTATGCTCTAAAAATCATTTAATTTTTGCGAACATGTAAGAAACATATGAACACCCTTTGCTTTCCTGAACTTATTGCTACAGTGATTCACCAGTTTATAAGGAAAAAAAAAAGAAGAAGAAGCCTGCATATATTTAACAAAGAAATTTAGCACAATCTGCGGAAAGTATGGTCTTGTTTGTATAAGATTTCCTTAAACAAGCTGCAGGTTCTTCGACATCCTTGGAGAAAGTTAATAACAGAAAAGAACGATTTTAACAAAAGTCTTTCCAGAAGGCTATTCTAGTATTTGATAATGAATTCTGAGTCGACTTAAGTATAAGGACGAAATTCTTGATCGATCGATATGTGTAAAACTATATGCATACAATTACATACCATGATAAAATATTAGATAATAATTTATATATGCTATAGTAAAATATTAGATAAAAACTTATACACAGCAGTTTTTGCAAATGAGTTACCTTTAAAATCTAATAAGAAAATGGCTGGGTCATTTACTATAGCCCTCTTATATCAAGCAAGACCACCTAAGAAGATGAATTGTTTCTTTCTCTCCCTGTATTTTCTTCCAGATAATTAAATGAGCATGAATGAGGGTTAAACCTTACATTATGTTTGCTTCCAATTACAGGGCTTGACAACTTAATTAATAGCTATAAAAATAAATACCAAACTATGCATTCAAGCTAAGCGTAGAATATACCATTCTGATTTATTTTCTAAAAAATTGATGTCTAATTTCTCATTTTTCTTTAGCCATAAAGTTAATGAATATAAATATGATATAACGTTGTTTGCTGAATGTTATTATAAAGGCATTATGAAACACACACACACATATAATTGCATTATTTAGATTTTAATGAATTTAATTCATTTTGTAGTTTTCTCGCTGTTTAATTTTATTACAAATTAAAAAAATAAAATTATTTCTATAATTTTCCGAAGGCTAATATCTCCCAAATTGATTTTCTAAGCATTTTTTTTTTATCAATCTTAAATATTTCTAACACTAAAAGAAAGAAAATTTACTGATTGATGTCACAGTTATTACTTTACACAACATGCAAAAAAAAAAAAAAAAAGGAACGCCTAATTCGTGCTACAAAAGGAAGATAGTTTTCAGGCACCTATATCAATGACAAACTTCCTGGAACATTATTATTACCGCTTTGATTTCACCGTTATTTTGTTAGGGAGGAAGTATATCACAAGATTACTTCTAGTAGTTGAAATGACAACTTAGAATTTACAGCTTGTTTTAACCTGTGTTAGAGAAATGACGAGCTAATAACTACATAAAATAGAAATTACGAGACGATTCAATTACTTTTGAAGAATATTAATTTAAACGAAATATGTTTTTCAAACACGTTTTGCCATAATTTTGTCTGTGCCAAATACAAGCTTACTTGCTTTTTCGTCAGTGAGGTGTCTTCATTTAAAAATGTTATCAATTTTGAAACTACTAAGTAATAACATTAGTTGTAAGAAAAATAGTTATATATACACAAAAATATCAGTTTAATCTTGAATCTTTGTATCTCTTCCTTTTGCCCTCAAAAATGTTCCACATCATATGACAACATCCTGTCGCCCTATTTAGAATTCACATTTCTTAGCTTCCGTTCTTAAGCTGCTGAACAAACTCATACATTCAAACTGTTCCACGAATATCAATGAATTTCTTCCCTCTAACTTTACGAATTCAAGCCATCTGTATCATTTTTTTTTTTGTTTTGTTTAATTCTGTCATTTTCATTGACGCGCTTTATATTTACGTGACTGATGTCTCGTTCTTTTTCTTCAAATAAGTCACAATCCTGGATTTTGCCCTTGAATTAATTCCGAAACCAATTTCAAAATTTAGAGATTTAGCTATACGAAATCAAGCTGTCGTAGCAAATGTTTTTTTTTTTTTTTGTATTCAAAGCATTAATGAAATCGTAAGCTGCCAAATTTAAACAAAAAATTATAAATGTGATTAAAAGGTTGTTCCAAATTTTTTATTTGTCAAGCGAACGAATTGACATTGATGGGTAACACGCTTCAGTCGAAATATAGATTAAAAGGTTCTAACTCAGCAAAAAGTGATAGATATCTTTCAGACAGATGAGAAAGCTGACAAAATATAAACAATTAGTAACATCAGTCATATTACTAATTCTGATTTAGGATCTGGAAATTAATTTACACTTGTATTTGGAAATACCAATGCAAAAACAGAAAATGAATGATAGTTTTTACCGTCAGTATTTATCTATTAAACAATATCAAAACAAATTTGACACTAATTCATAGGTTAGTTTGGGTTTGGCAGTCATTTTCTCCAAATCAAAGTTTGATTGGTGCTGCGGTGAGTTGTCACCGTCCATAAGACCTAGATTCGTCATTATACGCCGTAAACTAACCAATAATCTAAATAATATCTAAATAATGGGTTGCTTCTGGTTCAACTACTCCAAAGAAGACAAATATGGTCTCATAGGCCGTAAAAATTATGGCGACGATTTTGTGGGTTGCCTGGGGAATCATACTTATGGACTACAACTCTTTAAAACATAACAAAAATGCTAATTCGAAATGGAATGTTTTTTGATTACTCGTGCTCTTTTTTTTTTTTTCAAGCGTCATTTCTTCCTCTTGCTGATTCAATAGTAGAATTACTTGAGATTAATTCGCAATAGTAGTAATAATTATTGTCTATAATAATAAATTTTATTATTATTATCAATGAATTTAAGTTGGGTTCGAAGTTCTATAACTTAATCAAATATCTGACATTTAATTTCCAAAACAAAGGTAAAAGACAGTTTTAGTTTAAACAGCTTTATTTATTTATCTTTTTATTGCTTATCAAAATGTTATCCAAAATGATTGCCATTTTAATGTTTTGAAGTTATATCGTTTTACTTTATGAATCACTGACTACGTTTATTTTTTCTCTAGAACTGTGTAAACAAGAGAGAGAGAGAGAGAGAGAAATCTGACAGTTATTTCTCTTAAATCATAGTTCAATATTATTCCTGTTGAACTTATTGTACATTACTGACGCTCGATTGAAATGTCATGCAGAAGCAAATCTCGCTCGTCAGTTAATTACGAATAACAAATATCACAAATTCAAACATTAAGTTTTCTAAAGACAGTCGAAGAAACTTTGTAAAATAGCTCATATAAAAACAATAATCACACGACCATAATTCTTAGTTTCATTATTCACAATGACGTATATTACAAGTTGTTTCAAAAAGAACTTGGGTCATAATGAATTGAAATTATTATCAACAAATAAAATTAAAATTTGGACGTAAATGTGATTGGTATACTCTGAAAAGCAATACCTTTTGGCATTTGGAATGGCGAAACCTTGTGCCAGTTTCACTTAAATATTATTTCTTTTGCATTATAAGCAAAAGACTTCGCTTTTTAAGAAAAAAATACTTTTATGATTGTGTAATCAAATTGCAATTTTTTTAAACAAATAAACTTAAGAAGAGTTTTTCAACTGTAACTCGCATGATCTGTTTTCGAACAAATAAACAATGTTATATTAGATTTATAAATTGTATGGTACTTGAATTATACACTTATAAGGCATAAATGCTCTCTATGTTTAACGTTTTCACTCATAAAATCTAACAAGGATTGAAACAGCTTGCCAACCGCGTAATTATTACCCATAATCAGATTCTCGAACCCACTGTTAAGGTCTAATACAAAATTAATGAAAGAACATGGAATTTTAATCTTTAGACAACTGACATCTCTTAATCTGTTTTACTTTCTATAATAATCAAACTTATGCATTCATAAGTAACTCGTAGATGGTGTAACTCAGTGGGCGTTACTCAGTTTAGTTCTTGTGTTTGATTACATAGAGTCAGCGCCCGAGGCCTTACAACACCAACTACCGTTCCTGATAAACGAAGAAGCCCGTAAAAAGTACCTATCAGTTTCTATAATCGCCGAAAATCGACCCTGACTCGGTGGACCCAGCCTTGAAAATTAGAGTAGATTAGTGCTCTTCCCACCCTTTGAAGCGACCTCCACGCTTATTTATCTACCCGGCTACCCACCCAGATCGCTTCATTTCGGTTTAACGCAAAGCACATGTTCGCAGCTCTAGTAATTCAAACGGAAAAGTAACACTAATTGTGAACACTTGCCATTAACAAAACAGAAGAATTTATTGCCCGTCATGCCCACTGTGATAATTGCCGTGCCCCACCGTAATGATAGCCGACTAATAAAACAGCAGGTCTTGAAAAGAAGTTTCCGGTCTTGAAGGAAAAAAAGGGGAAATCTTGCTGTGAAATAATGAATCTCGGCCCGTAATGCTCTCTTTTTTTAGCATCCTTTCCGTAACATGTTTATTTTTCGAAGAAATGAAGATAAGACAGAGTAACAGTGTTGCTGAAACGAGATTTGGCATTTTTGCTTTACAATAACCAGTCTTTTCTGTAGGGAATTTCTTCATCAAATAGATTATCTTCTTTTAGCGAAGATATGAAATACACGCAGAATTTATTGAAACCAAAAATTCAATAAAAAGTTGTAAGAAAATATTACGCAAACCCATTGTCCCATAGATAAAAATAACATATGACAGTGTTAAAGAGCATTAAGCAAAATATTTGATAATATATCTTATTTTGAGATTACGAGAATGATTATTTTGCATATTTTTATTGTTACGCGTTATTCTAATCGGTAAATTTGGAGACAGAATTCAAGAACTTTTATAAAATAAAAATAATTTTTTTTGTAAAAACTTTCTACTTTTCGTTCTTTTTCTTCGTACTTCCGGGTCCGATATAATCGAATGTAGAATCATGGTATATTATCTCGTTGAGACAGCATGCGGTTTAAGTTAGAGAGCATTAAATTCAGATTTTCAATAGCAGCTGTAAATAAAAGAATAAGTATCTGAACCTCAGAGCCAAATGCGGCATGAAAGAAATCTCACAACTGGGGGGGGGGGGGGGACCTATTGAAAATTGAAAAAATGCAAATAATAGTTATCATTTTAACAAGTCCTTCGCGAGTGCTTATGAAATTCAAATATAATTAGTTTGCTTATCGTTATTTACGTCTCACTAGAAGTAAACACGAAGGCTCGACCTCGTAATACTGAACCACGGTCAAGTGACGAAAATGATACCTGACTTGGTGCACCATTATCCATATTTCCGCACCATGCCAAGATGAGAGATTTGACTTACATTAACTCTATTACACAATAGTCTTGTGGCCGCAGTAGCCTGGTGGTCATTGTTGTGGACTCGCGGCCGGCGTTGTTTAAGTTAAGTCGTGAGTATGAGTCCTGATACCTCTTAAGACCCGCCGTGTTCCGGGGATGATGCACTTTAAATATGTCGAGGCTCAAAGTCCTCCCATTGACGTGGTGTGAAAGTTTGGAGAGGAGGAATCAGCTGAGGTGTCGTCCTCGTCACTTGACCGAGGTTCAAAATTACGAGATCCATCTCCAAAACCCTCGTGTTGCTTCTCAGTGTGACGTTTATAAAACAAGAAGTCAACACAATGGTCTTTGGACGGGCGAGACCTGGATCCGCTACTCTTCGATTACAGATCTATTACTCTATCAATCAGGTTTAATTAATTGTTTATTAACGTCGAAATTAGGAACAACACACAGACTACTGGTGACGGACCTCGTATTTCTGAACCTCGGATAAGTGACGGGACGACACCTGAGCTGTTACCCAATTCTTCGAACTTCCAACCAATGTGAGAACTTCGAGACTCGATAGATTTAACGCGCATCGGCTTGGCAACACAACGTATTATTAGTTGAAACAGGACTCGAACCCATGGCTCGACAGAAAGAACGTCGGTCACGAGCTTATGACTACAATCTCTCGGCTACCAAGTGGTCATTACCAACCAGACTACCGTGGAACTTTCAATAGATTAGAGAATGATGCTTAGAAACACGAATATCAATAAAAATAATAAATAATAACTGAAAATAATTAAAACAGTTATTTTAATTTAATTTTGGATGCAGATTCAAGTTTGATTTTAAAATAAAACGCATTTTTTAAATACATTTTCATTACATATACGTTATATGACTTTCAAATATTATAAGAAGAAAAGAAATAAATGTGTTCAAAAAGTGAAGTTATAAAAAATAAATTTCTTTTCTTATTCACTTTCATAACTGATCCGACATTAAAATAATGCAGCAGTGTATCATATTTTATAAAACTGACGAGTAAAATAGTATTTTAAGTCAATACCCTTTTATTTAATGTGAAAAAAATAGGATTTTAAATCAAATGTGTATTGTTATTGTTTATCAACGTCACAATGAGAAGCAACACGAGGGCTTTAATTTTTTTTTAAATAATAATTTAAATTTCTTATTTTTAATCATTCGAGAAGTAGGTGAATATTAGAGGAAAATAAAATTTTAATACAATATAATAAAATATTATAAGACAATCATGAATCCTTTTACTTGTTGCGGTATAGCAAGACGAATATTTTCAGGTGAATACAATATTTAAAAAGCATTTTAATTATCGCAACATTTAAATTTTAATGCTTTCTAATATTATTATTAATAATAATATCAAATAATATTTTAATTTGATGCGTATAACATGCCAAGTACACTAACTAAGTACTAAGACGAATAAAAAATTTGAAAAATTGTAAAAATGTCTTTTTAATAACGTTATAAATAACTTTCCTTCTATTTGAAAGGGGAATATTAGTTTATTCTTCATACAAATCAGAATCAATGAATATTGGATTATCATTACTTTTTAAGGCTGCCTTCACCTAATGTCAAAGAACCTGGTCGAAATTTCAACCGCACTTCCAGGTAAGAAATTGTGCCAATTTTCATATAAATTTGCAACGTTGTAGCATATATATCTGCTATATATGCTACAATATATATAATTTAACGTTGTAGCATATATATCTGCTTATGTTGTAGCATTCTTAAAAGTTAGGAACAATACAAAAATACATCATTTTTCATGTGAATAAGTAAAGTTTAAAGGCCATTTAGCATTACGGTATAGGAGACGAAACATGGAACACATTTTACACTAGAAAACATGGATTGGTTCAAATAGAAATGAGTAACGTTGTAATATATACTACTCCCTAAAGGATAGCGAAGTCAAGAATATAAAACTAGTTCGAGCGTTTTATTATCGAAAAAAGGGTTCCAATTTCGGGTCCTACTCTTTAACATACGCGAAGATAGCCTTATATTCAACTTTAATATACTTTAATATTTGAAAATCGACTTTGAGTGGCAAAGACGGCTAAATGATGACGCGGAGGAAGGACTTGAGTAAAAAACTTGAAAAATGGGAAAACCATACGTCAATAATTTCGTTTACTTCAAATTCTTTTTATTTTATTTTTGAATGAATATAAGATGATAACGATACGAATATTCTATTACCTTTTTTTCTTTAGTTTTTCCTTGAAATTACGCATAATTATTGAATTAAATAGTCAAAAATGGGCTCCAAAACAATTACAAAAAGATTAAAACGACACTTTTGTTCTCTTGAGATTTTCCTCGTACTTCAATTAATGTCATTTTAAGAGATCTTAGATTGCGTAGTAGAGTTCAAAACGAATGTTGATATAGAGGAAACTCTCCCTGTTTTCTCGTCATAAGAAATTAATCTTCGACACCTGAAACAATAAAAAAACTTTCCAAGAACTTTATTATTATTTTCATATTATCATTGGCATTGATGTAGTTTGATAGCAGTTTTAAGTGAAGTATTCTAAAAAATTCAAGGTGTACTACGACCTAAACATAACAGCTGCCCACAAGGTAAAGCATGTTGTAATAAATTTAAAGGTACGTTCAAGGATGTCACATTATGACATCACAGCCACGTAAACACGCAAAAAACAAAAAGGAAAGGCGCACCTTTCACAAAAAAGAAATGAATGTTAAAACATACAGACAAGGTTTACTTAGTTTGGCTCGTTAACGCTTTATTGGCATTTTTTCGAAAATAATTATTTGATGTCTAGATAGAAATCATAATAATTGCACTTTCAGTTTGGAAATTTAGTGAATTAGATGACATTTTAAATCATCAGATAAGATTTGCTTTTGATGGCATTTTTACATTTTTAATAGCAAAACAACCAAGCTTTATTTATGCTTTTACAGCTGTGCAACTCACTTCTTTCGTTAGAATGAGTTCTTACGCATATTTTAACTTTAAACTATTGTCGTCACGTATTTTACACATTACGTGAGAACAATTTGTTGTCATTTGTTACTTTTTAATTGATTAGTATTATTTTCCTTTATTTCTATTCTTCCACTTACTACTTTTTCAAAATTTGAGTAATATCATGTTTGAGTGAGTGATTGTGATTGTTTATTAACGTTGCACTGAGAAGCAACACGAGGGATATTGGATACGGACCTCGTAATTTTGAGTGGCCCGAACTAGCCTGGTAGTCATGGTCGCGGATTCGCAGCCAGTGTTGTTTTCACTGAGTCGTAGGTTCGAGCTTTGATGCCATTAAAGACCCGTCGTGTACCGAAACTGAGGCCCGATAATCTAATTGAGGTCCTAAGTCCTCCCATTAGCGTGGTGTGTGAGTTGGGAGATGAAGGTGCCAGCTCAGGTATCTTCCTCGTCACTTGACCGATGTTCAAAATTACGTGGCTCGTCGCCAGTACCTTTGTGCTGCTTCTCAGTGAGAAATTAAAGAATAATCACATCGTTATCAAAATTTTGACCCTCGTCAAGGGATGAGGACGACACCAGGTCTGTTACCTTTATCTCTAAACTTCTATTCCCTACTAACGGAGGGACTTGAGACCCCGACCAGATTGAACGTTCATTAATTCCGCTACACGGCGGATCTTTAATGGCATCAGGGCTCGAACTCACGACTGCACGAAAACAACGCCGGCTGCGAGTCCGCGACCATGACCGCTAGCCTACCAAGGCCACAACATCGCGTTTGAAGCATAACGAGTCGTTAATGATGGGTGCCATAATTCTGAACTGCGGCCGGATGAAAAAGATGACATTGTGACGCTACTAAGTCCTTGAGCCATTGAAACTGAAAAAATATTCAGAAGAGAATCAGTTAAGAAAATTCAAACTAGTTTTATTCAATGCTATAAAATGATCACAAATCAAATATCGTTATGAACATGGAGTGGTTACTAACTCAAGTTTTTAATCACAGATTATAACTGAAAATTCTACTTATATCACAGACAACAAAACTAGATCCGAGTCTGGAATGTACTCTAGTAAATTGAGTTCGATTAAATATCAACTCTCAGATGATCACTTAACACCTTGCGTGTATAACAATATCACTAACGTTTGTCCTATCGGTAATAACGCTCCGTTTTTAATTATTTCTTGTTGTTGGTGAGCACTAACTTATTTTCAAATATCTTTTCAATCTGACTATTCCTTCTAGGTGCGACGCTAGGAATACATACAATGCTAATTTATATAAATCTCGATTTATTCACAAGGAGAGGTTTTCAAATCAAATAACGAAATAAAGCAGCACAAAAGATTAGTTGCAGAAGAAAACGGGCGAAAATCCATTATACCTACATACACATAACAGTTAACTCATATACCACATGATACATGAGAACTTTGAGATCATATAAGTTTAACATAAATCAAACCTCGTCATTTCACAACTAATATTTGTGAAAATGAGTCTCGAACTCGTAACTCCGGCTACTGCGTCTCTATAAATTTCATAATCACTGCAGAAAAGATGTGTCAAACGCAGTAGCGTATGTATTGCACTCTCTAGATTAGCCGTTCCCAACATTTTCCAGTCCGTATATTTCCATTCTGGTATAAATAATGTTTTCTTTTAAGGAATATCGTAAAATAAGAATTACCTTATAAAAAAAGCTAAACAAAAAAAAGTATTTTATAAAATTCATTATAAATATTATTAATCTATGAACGCAAATCTCTTAGAGCTTGTAAACTTGATAGAACGTATTAATTAAAGCACTGAAAATGAAAGTGTATTAAATTTCAAAATTGAAGGCTAGCCACTTTTTTATTATATAATTTTATGCATTTTCATCATGATTTTTTTTTTTCAAACGCAATTTGTTTTCCCTGACTTTTACCAGAATTTTATTTTTGATTCTCTAGTATTCCATTTAAACTATTTTCAGTGACGCTAACCTCGTTATAAGCATTACCATTACTTTTTAAAAAAAAGTTCAGAGAAATACTTGTCATTTCCTCCAACATCATGAAGGATGAATTAGCAGCAAATATGATTGATAAGGACGTCTCCCAAATGTTTTGTGCATTGAAAAGCAAACTAGTTATGAGAAATGAAAGAAAGGAAAAAAAAAGCAGTGAGTGCAGATGAATATTATGACGTATTAGAAGTTTCCCTCTTCCCTCTCGCCTTTTTTGCATATTCCCGTTCAATTTTTTCCCCTTTTATAAAAGTATTTTTTAAGACATTTAATTCCGACTCATTCTGAAATGATTTCAGTAAAATAAGCAAAGTTAGTGATTTTTTTAAAAAAACTTATTAGATTAAGCAACTTTAAAATTTATTTGATTTTTGTTAATTGCATAGCACTTAAGCTACGTAAAAGGTCACCAATTTCACATTTCGAAATCATTTTGTGTGTCTCGCCCAACATAAGAAATCAATTAATTTAATTTAAATGTTCTTTAAATTCAAATTAATCAATTTAATTATTAATCTGCATTATAAATCACAACTAAAAGATTTAGCAATATTCATTCAATTCCTTTGTTTGGCAGGGATTAACAACATTCTAGAACAGTAGTACCCAACTCGCGGGACTAGAGCATGTATCCGTGCGGCTCAAGAAGAAAGGGCGGAGTGAAAGAAATATCAGTACCCTCAGCAAGGGGAGAAATATAATTGCATAAAATTAATTCAAGAGTCCTTGTGCCAAATTGCCATTTTTAAGTCAAGTCCCCCCCCCCTCCGGCGTATTTGAACATCATACTAATTTTTATGTCAATAAAAAGTCCGTGATATCACCTTGCGATTATAAGCGAGTTATAAGTGAGTCAAAGTTTGTGATTTATTCGCGCCGATGCACGTGGTCGGAAGTATATAACATCGGGTAGGAGTTCATTTAGTGGCCAGATTCCATAACTCTTTTACGACAGACATCATTAGGCTGGTTTCAGACAAGGCGGCTTTGTTGGTTGAATTCAGTTGTCTTTCAACTTGTTGACAGGTCTAAAGACCCTAGAATCGAATGTTTTTCTTTCTGTTGATTCAACTAGTGGGGATGAGAACGTGAGTGGCGTTATGACTAGTGGATAGCCACATGGGTATGTGAGTTGACTGAGTGTGAAAAGAGACAGACGATTCCTATTTAAAACTAACATTCTCTGTCATCTGCTGGGTCAACCACTGCTTTGCCTGAAATTTGCCTTATTCTTCTGGAGAACCGAAATAAAGAGCACGAACTATACCCCTAAGATTTATTTTACTTTTACAATCAGACGTACTATGATCGATGTCGTGCATAGCTCGATAGGTCGCTTATTTCGTTATTTCTGCTTAGCAACGGCAAGAGAGTTGAATTGACATTGCGAGTGTTTCTGTATATTGAGTGAAGAAAACTAAATAGCTATTGATTCTCATCGGTTTTTCTCTTCTGTTTAGGCGAGTGAATTTATTTTCACTCATTATATTGAGCCTTGTTTTCTTCCAGTCCTTTCACAAAAATAAATATTATAGTTTATTCCTGTTATTATTCTATAATTTATATATTTTAATACTATTACCATTCAATTATATCTATTATTCATATCTTCACTTTTACATAATAAATATTTTTAAATTTTAGCATAGCCTCTGCGTCTCAACAAAATCCCTTGATAAAAAGGAAATATATCGATCAAAGAAAATTATTTAGTTTGAAAAATGGACAGAAAACTATTTTGTTAATGAGAGAAACAGTGATGCACTCTATTTAATTTGCCTTCTTCTAATTCCAGTTTTCGAAGAGTATAGCTTGGAAAGGTATTATAAGCAAAAACACGCCTCCAGATTTAATGCGTACCAAAGAGAGTGTGCCATAAAGACAAAATAGCTGTACTAAAGACAGGATACAACAAAAATCCCAATAAATTTGTTTTTTATAATGTTACAATTCAGACAAAAATTTTGAGAAGGCTAGTTATGTAGTCGCAAATTTATTCGTCAAAAATCCAAAACAATTTTCAGGCGATGAGTTCACTAAACAATGCATGGAAAGCATGGCAGATATAATTTTTCCTGATAAGAAAAACGATATTTCTAAAACCAGTTTGTCTCATTAAATTATTGACAGGAGAATGGGAGAACTCGGAAAATCTTCTGAAAAGTAAAGCTTTTAGTTTTAAATTTTATTCTTTGACAATGCGGGGGATTACTGACTTTTTTACTGTTATTTTTCAATCTTCCATTTACATTAGAGGATTTTAAAAGCGATTACAATGTAACTGTAGAAGTGGTTTTTTTAATAGTATAATTAAAAGTCTCGTGAGCATCAAGAAATTTATATGAAGTAGAGAAAAAAAAATTAACGCTTTTGATAGAGAAGACTTAATTACTACAACTCATCTCGTTCATGATTTCTTGAGGATTTTTGGTCTCATAGACTTGGTCTAGTCTTCGGTTTGACTATGTGGAATAAGTCACAACAACTACTCAAGTTGCAACTTGCATCTGATTTCTACTACTTATATTTAGTTGTCTTATGTTTGCCTCAAGAAGCAGTTTATTTCTTGAAGCAAACATAAGACAGTAGTATATCTCTCAAATTGAGAATTAGGAGATGAGTTTGGTTAAATAAATTATGGAATGAATAGTTCTTACTCTATATCTGCTACCGTCAAGGTTTTGACTCCTAGGCACTTGGGAGTTACTCCAGGAAATACCGACGGACTTTACATCCTCACTCTTTTAACTTTTCCCTCTTTACAGAGTTAAGATTTTGAGGCCCAGTTCCATTCAAAATGCTACAGCCTGTCTCGCGCAATATTTTTTGCTAGAAGTTGGACTCGAGCCTGTGATTTTGCATGTATATCGCTGGGGACTGAGCACGTATCTTCGCGCACGTATCTACTGCGCTACTGAGTTTACTTACTTACTCTTAGTTTAATTAAGCGCTATAGCATTGCTTAAGTTTCATCCTCGTCACTTGACCGTGGTTTCGAATTACGAAGTCCATCGGCAATAGCCAGCAATGATGCTTCTAGTATGACGTTAATTCAAAATTAAATCATTTTTCTGATTAAGAACTTAAACAATGGAAACAAGAGAGATATATATTTCAGTGAAACTAAAAACCCAAAAATTCATGTGAATTTCATTTAATGAGCTCTGTTAAATTGTACTGCTCAAAACTAATTTTTTAACTCTCGTAATTTTGTTTTATGCTTCCCATAAATAGGATTCCTAAACAATCATGCAAATGGATTTCAATGAAACATTTACTACGGCTCTAGAATCTAATAGCAAAGATACAATGGTTCTTCGAAAAAAACCTGTTTATAAAGACAGATGGTAATGCAAAGGCAAGTTGTGCTCTGCCATCTGTCATATGACGTGAAGATAAATTCGACTCTGATTTATAATCTATTTTGATTCGGTATCTTTTTACCATCAAAAATTGACTGCTGCCGCGTCGAGTTATGGTCAACATTTTGAGTCGAGTTGCCACCGTCGATGAGATCTGGATTCATTATTATATACTGAAAACCGAGATACCGTTAAAAAATTGATTGTTTTCGGGGAGCTCCACTAAAGAGGGCGAAGATAGTCTCATCGGCCGGAAAAGTTATGGTGACGATTTTTGGGACTCATTTACTCATGGATTTCTTAGAAAAAAGGAAAACGATTAATGGACATTACTGTAATGTGTGTGAGTTACTCTAATCCTATTCCTAATACCTTACGAATATTTCCCATTCTTCTAATACCTTATTTCCCAGTCCTAACAATGGTACTTTTAGAATCGCCCTCGTATACTCTAGTATAAGTACGATTCAAGTATTAGATACCAAAGTTTACTTAAGAAATGATTACGTGATTATTAATCTTCCAAAAAAAAATACCAAATAAATAATGATAAAAAAAACATGAATATAGATAAGACATAGAAGACTATTAATTTAATTACTTTTTAATACTAGACTAGTGAACATTGTTTATATACTTGTTCCATTTGCTCAAAAATATAAAATAAAAGAAATAATGAAGAAACATAAATGTTTTTGAGCGAAATGAAAAGAAAAATTTAAACGTATGCATTCATACAAATAAAAGATGTCGTAAATTATCAAGAGATAAGGTAACTATAAAGAGAGTGTTCCCCAGCTCTATTTAAGAAATCCGTTAACATGATGGGTTTTAGTTTTTTATAAGATATTTTAAAATTTATGCCCTCCCCCCTCGAATGTATTTCATGTAAACTCCCATCATCAAAAATAAAATATTCGTGAACTAAAATAAATAGAATGCTTAAGAAAATTGATTCGTCATAGTTACAAGACAAACTAAATATACTTCCAAATGTGCTCCTTCAGTGACAAGGAGAATTTACGGTCTGTAACGTATCTTACACCAAGTTATTTGCAACATGCACGAAATTTTTGAGGAAACGTTAATTTCATTTCAGGCTCGCAAATCTCAATTGCTTTGAACTCTTGTCTCTCGCGAAAGAAAACATTCAGATTTTTTGAATTGTTATGCGCAAGAGGATCGTTTTCTGATTCATCATATCCGGAGACTGAAAAAATCGGTTCCTCAAAATCAGATGACTTTATAACTAGCATATCGAAAACTGAAGAAGAGCTCTTGTCGAATTACAAACTCTTACGTTAGCATTATTTAAAATGAACGTGAAGTATAAGTGGTTGGTTCTTTAGAAATTTATATAGTAGGATTTTTTTTTTTTTTTTTGAAATGATAAATATGTGAAAATAGGTCATGACACCAGGATGTGACATAATCAAAAATGGAAAAACTCACTCAAAATTAAATACCACAAGGATATACTTTTCATCCATAAAACATGTTTAACCCCGCATTTCTGTCAAAAGCTAGAAACAGCTTTTTAAATTACTTTATCTTCTTTTTTTAGATTTTTTTTTTTCTTAATAGCTCGATCGATCTTCAAAATATAAGTTTCAATGGGCTGGCTTATTTTTTTATGATTATTCACTACTTAATTGAATTCATATTCCTTATATATATCATATGTATTTATATAATAGTTGTTGTTAATTTCATTTTTATCGTGTTAATTATGAAATGTATTTATATTACATGCATGTTTCTTTTGTATTTTCTATAGTATACATTTTACAGTCTCTCTCTCACACACACATATATGTAACTCCCGTATAACTGGACACTCCCATAACATTTTTTGAGAATTGGGGAAAATCCTCTCACAACATGGCATTCTTAGAACACAATTTCAGTCCATACGATTTCAGAATCAGATATACCCTGTACAACGCTTCAAGTTTTTATAAGCAAATTTCAAAATTATGAAAATCCTCGTACAACGCAGAACGTAATGAGAGGTTTTATGCGTTTTAGGTACCTCATTGGAAATTTTTATTTCAATGCGTATGTCGCATCAGATTTTCTGGCAGGATATTAAATTTTATTAGAATTTGAAATTCATTTTATTCGTAGTTATTACAAGAAGTTAAGTTTGTGTGTGTGTTTTAAAACGTTGTGGTTTCGCGAGGGGGGAAAGATATTCAATCATTTTCATAAATGATACATTTCATTTTTCATTTTTAGTCAATTAATTTTTAGCTCTGAACTATGTTTGATGGGAATTAAAAGGAAAAAAACCTTTGAAGACATGGCTTCTCTCTGTTCGAAGAAAACGCCCTCGGTTAACAGTGCTTGTTGACGAAGAAAATATTGCTTAGTACATATCAATATGTAATAATTAATATTTTACATGAAAACTGCTTTAATAAATATATTTCTCCTAATTCTAAAAATATAATAGTACATTATTCTAATTTAACTTTCTTTTTTACTCTAGTTCTTTGTTTCGGAAACACAGATTCACATTAAATGGCATTTTAGGAACGTAACAACCATCTTATCCGGGGTAACCTATATATATGTGTGTGTGTGTGTGTGTGTGTGTGTAGGATTTTCCAGCTAATTATCAAAGAATTAACTATATTTTCCAATGTACTGTAAAACCAGTTCCTCAGTTACTCTATAGATGACACCACGAATCAGAGTCATGAGATAGCTCGTGCAGCGCCACCTATTCCAGAACAAAACTGAGTGACATTTCGTTCTCCCTCTTTTTCCGCTTCTCTTCTCCACATTACCCGCGTCGGAAGTAAACTCCGAACACCAGAGCGCATTCCAGTGCCCATCGCCGATATGGGATAAGATTAATTAGGTCGTCATCTACCTGTCTAGGAAGAATCGTTTACTCCTAATAGAGATAACCTGTATATGGATTAACGTATATATATTTTCCCTCTTCATCTTTCCGAAAAAAGAAGTAAAACTACTGCAAGCATCATCATTGAATTGATACGAAGTCATCATAGAATCCGGTAATGGAATTACTCCCCTAGACAAACCAGCCCTTTGCGTAAGAGCAAACCAGCGTAGATTCGAGATGTACAATCTCATCACACGCACACACATACACACACACTGGTGTCCAAAGTTAAGAATAATTGATAATTATATAATTATATGAATAATGAATGAAATCTAAGTAAGAATGACCGGTGCAAAACGGTTATGAAATTAGAAAACTATGCAAAAGAATGATAACTGTTACTTTTATTATCCAAAGAAACAGTTTGAAAGAAAATGGGACTTGAGAGGAATTAACACTTTAGAGAAAAATAAATGAAATAAAAAGTCCAATGGGGAGCTGATTCCCAACGCTCGTTATCTCTTTCTTAGTGTCTTCTAAGATAGTCGCTCATGACGCAAATAAATTTTTAAAAGTCTATTCGTGTCGTAGACCAACGATTTGTCCCCGGGATCGGTTAATACTCCATGTTTAAATTTCGACAGTATGAACCTCTAACCTGGAATAGATATTTAGCTGATCCATAAAAATGTAAGATAGTTAACTTCAGTTTTATAACCATCGTACTTCATGAAGTCTGTTAGCGACGGACCTCGAAATTTTGAATTACGGTCAAGTGAAGAAGACTCTTGAACTGCTACGCCATTCTCCTAACTTCCACAATTCACCACGTGAGGCTTTTAATTTAACGTGCTCATTATTCTGTACGAAATATCTTTAACGGAATTTGGACTCGATTTGAACATCGCCAGCTACGAACATCGCCTATCTATTGCAGTTCCACATAACCACAACTCTATTGCGTTGTGGTTATGAGGAACTTCTTATATTCTCGCGTTGTGGTTATTCCTACATAACCACAATTCTATCGCGATCGACATTTATATTATTTCTAATTTATAGAAAACTCTGAATGCATTTATAATAATTCCTTTAGTACTTTTGGCAACATTTCTCTTATATTTTATTCAGACCATGTATGCGTTCAATGTAATGAGTTGTGTGAAACTTCAAAAAAATTTCTTTATTCTGAAAATTGTTTAATCAAATAGAAATCAAAGTGATAGTGGAAGTTGATCCATATAAATACGAGTATTTATCATTTAGTGTCATTCCTACTAGATGATATTTTCATTTTTAATGACATTCAAATAGCTATTTATTACTTTCTTATTCTCATTGTTTGAATAACTGGTCATACTGCTTCTAGTAGATTTTCTTTCCCGAGATACTTTAGATTTACTTGCAAATTACATTCTGATCATGGATAACAATATTTAAAATTTTAATTACTTTCTTTATATAATAATTTTGCCTATCAGAATATGCATTAGACTTCTGACAAAATTTTTGCGAATACCATTCCAATGAAATGAATCAATTACTATAAATATATCTCATTGGAGAATTTTTCAAAAATTTCATGATTAATGATTTAAAATAATTACTGGTAAAGTAGCATGTCTTAACCCAATTAAACTGAAAACAAGATTTTACACATGATGTGTAATAAAAGATAATATGCTATCTAATCTAAATATTATTACTCAAATTCTTAGCTTTAGCTCCGACTTTGTTAACACACATATTTATTTTATATAATTTGTACTTCTACTAGAGTGAAGGGGATAACAACTTTCAATTCCTTTTTGTAAAAAGGGCGTTATCAATTTTAAAAAGAAAATGCTCACTTTTTTTTTTTTTTGCAATAATTAAGGGGGAAAATGCTTTTACTAGAATTGTCCATACATTGTTTGAATACATGCTTTGCAGATCCTCGTCTTCATGCATTAATTAAGTTGTCAGACGCATTAATTGGAAGAAAACATTTTAAGTGAGTTGTAGCAAGGGTTAATGATCTTAGTGGGGAAACCATAAAATTAACCTCACTACTTCGGTGGTCTGACAGTTACTTGATAATATTGAGGTCTGATGAACAAGCTATCAATCCCTTCTTTGAACACATTGATCTAAGCACATTGGTTGATTACATCAAAGAACTGGGCGGTTTGACATTATTTTTCCATTAACAAGCTGCAGAGTCCCTTTCTTCACGTCGGTTTATGGTTTAAGTGCAAATCAAGGACTTTCTTTCGATACCTCCGACTATCTATAACCAAATTCATAATAAGTACTTGTAGAGAAACTACTGTGTTATCAGTGAAATTGATTTTTCATTTGTAAGGATTCCTCTATTTTGTAAGTAATCCTTTGGAAAATAGCACTTTTTTTTGTCACCCAAGGGAGGTCGTGTTCATTCAACTAGGGATTAGAGCTACAAAATCGGTATCCGGGGTGGACTACCACCCTAATACTCAGAAGAATATGGTAGACCCAAGGTTTCTGCGCAGCATTTATTTAAACTGAACAAACAAACAAACAAAAAAGATATTCTAACAAACAAACAAAAAAAGATTTTTACAAAGCATTTGGCAAGCGGATTTATCAACACGTGATCAGGCACAAAAAAGCTTAAGAAAATAAATAAGGAAAAATATTTTTTTTTTTCCTAATGCAATTACAGTCAGTTGTTGGGTGAGTGAATGATGAAGAAGTATAATAGTGCAAGAGCCAGATAGGGCCATGCTGCTCCAAATAAGGTATAACTATGATCCAAAAGTTTGAAAAAATAGGGGGAAAAGGTAAACATGCGTTGACAAGAAGGAGGGTCAAAAATAGAGAAGGATCCTTAGGTTATCCCGTGGACGCGTCACCCGTGTTTACTAGAGACAATAAACCCCATGGGAAAGGAAAAGATCATTATAGAACCTTGGTTGAGTGATGCCCGTACTCACCTGGAGAAGGTAAGCCCTTGATGGTGGCAGCCGTTGATATTTGGTGAGATACTTCAATTTACGATTAGAAAATCAAACCGATGAGTTAACAAAACGCTAGGAACTTTTAGCAATGAAACTTTTATTTTGACAAAGGAATTGCTTCCATATATTACAACCAAAGGAAAGTAACTTAAAGGTGCTAAACAATCCTTATCTACAAATTAATACCTTAACTAACAGAAGCTAAAATATACCAACTAAACTAGCCTATACCACCATCCCCCTCCACCCAAACCCAGTAATATAAACTAATCTAAAGAGAATATATAGATATGTTTTAAGATAAACTAAATTTTGTAAAATAATTAATATAACAATAATTAATCAATAGAGATAACATGAACCAAAAGAAATTCGTGCGGGCAATAAGACGAAGAGAAAATGATGCTTACATTGATCATTATTTTCTCTGAAGACGTCTATGAATTCGATGAAGCTAACTGAACTGAAGATTAAGGTCCCGTTGTCAATACAGGCCTATTTTATTTTGACAAATATTTTTATGCAACTGAATAAAAAAAACCCCTTCCAAAATATATATATATATATATATGCTTTGGCTGTCAAGTATTAATAAGATCATGTCTCTAGAATGAGTTATGCCTTAAAACAGACTTCGTAGACACCAGTTGACTTTGATTCATCTATGAACAATACAGACGTATTTTCTGCCGATTGTAGGATAATGGTTCTGTTTTAATGGCTGTATGTGTATGTATGGAGAGAAAATTGACATCAGATCCCTGTTGAGCAATATAGTTGGTATTTTTACTTAGGATATGAAATTTCCAAATACTATTCTAGAAAATGTAAACTTAATATTGGTATTAATGGATGATTGATTCCTCTCAAAAGTATGGATTTTTTTTTATAAATATTCGAAATCAAGATAAAATAGTACTATTTAATTTTTTAATGGTATTAAAAATAAATAATTCTTCATAGTAGTTTTTGTTCTTGTTGTTGTTGAGAAAAAGGAAAGATTTTTAAGATAATTGGATAACCGCACATTAGTTAAGAAAAAGAAAATGAGCGATAGATGTCGTGAAGAGAAAAATGTATAAGAGATAATAACAGATCATGAATTGCATTCAGTGGCAGATCCAGGGAATGGGAACGGGGACACATACCCCCCCCCCCAGTTGTAATTTTTTGCACAGACAAAACAACATATCTGAACAGTAATTCCCAACCAAATTATTCTAACCAAATTTAAAAGTATTTGTTTAGTTGTTGTTTTAATTCAAAGTTGTTTGCTGTGTCCAAGCATAAGACCGAGCCATCTGTCATACTGTAATTTTTCAGTTCTCAATTTGAATTTGATTCTTGTATTAATAGTTTATTTTTTAGATAAGTGATAAAATTAGCATGAATAATAAACGAATGAGTGAGTGAGTGAGTGAGTGAATGTAAAGTTTATTGGCGCATGAGCCAGATATGGCTATGCTGCGCCAAACAAGATTTAACTGTGGTCTAGACGTGAAGAAATTGAAGGAAAGACAAAAATTGGTTGACAAGAAGGAGGGTCGAAAATAGAGAGGGATCGCTAGAGTAACCCGGGGTGAATAATAAATGAAATAAACAAAAATAGTTAAATCTTATGAACTTTTTAAAGGGGAAAAAACATTCATGGCCCCCCCCCCTATCGATTTTGTGTTTCTAGGCTCAGTTTTTTCTGAATCCACTACTGCTAGCAGTTATATCTTGCTATTATTTTCATGTTGATAAATTCATAAATTTTGTATAGTTTAAAATGATTTATAGAACATATTAACGATTACAATAAAAGTATAGCTTGTATCAATACTTCCAAATTACTTATCGCTGGTACATTTCGTTCATGACGATGAATATGAAGCCTAAAGCATTTACTACACATATAAACAATTTTTTCTCAAGGGTTTTACACAAATAATACTTACACAAGTTCGGTTGTTAGATATCGGTTTAAAAATATGAAAGAGGATATTTTTTCATTATCTGTATCGAAATGTGCTTAAAATGTGAAGAATTAGAAATTATTACCGTTCTAAAATTCAACAATTGAAGAGGCAAAACTAGCATAATATTCACGGATAAAAACATGCTTCATCCAGAAAAACAATCAAACTGTAATGATGCGTATAAATATCTTTGCGCCCAATAAACAAATAAGGAAAATTTAGTACCTTATGAATGAATAGTTAGAGTTGCAGTGTGTAGGAACTGAGAATGTTGAAAATACTTTATATAATGAGTAAAATTATTTAATAATTTAAATTAATAATTTTAATTCGGAACTGTGAGAATGTTAAAAATACTTTATGTTATGAGTAAAACATGACGAAAATCGTAATTTCCAGTTAATTCTAAATTTACCTGCCTGCCTCAAACTTAAGGTACATGAATACGTTCGGATCCCATCAAAAAACATCATTTAGAAAAAAATTGATAATATTTTTTTAACCTAAGTGTCTATGTAAATAAGAAATGTTAATCTAATTGTTGTGGAGCTCAGTTAGATAATTAAGTAGTGAACTGTATTGACTTTAATCCCTTCAGGTTCGGTGGTATATTTTTATACCACATTTTTAGCACCTTAAAAAACTCTGTAAAATATGCTTTTTTCCCACACATTTATCTTCAAATGATAGCTTATAGTTTTCTTTACTTAAATTAAATGGTAGAACCATACAGAATAATTATAAAAATTATTGCTTTGAACCTAATAAAAGTTCCCTATAAGTGGTAAATTAACCCTTACAGAAATGTTTCTGAAATGAATTGAAAATTTTAAATTCATCAGCTACCTAATATACATGTCTAAAACTTTGTGTAAATACTGCTAATTACTCAAAACAAGATATATAAAGTATTGGTTTCATACTTCAAATTGAGAGGTATAAAATTGATACCAACTTCCACTCAGAGAGCCAGTGAGCAACAAATGGCAGCACTGAAATTTGAGATTCAAACTGATATATGACGGTTTGTTTCGCAACAGTGAAAGATAGAGGTTATAAATAGATTTTCGCTTACCTGTGTGGCAAAAATGAGCTTAATCTCTGAAGAAATGAAATTTAAAACAAGAATAGAAATTTATCAACGCGGTGAGTTCCCACTAAAAGACAACAAACAAAAGCGCAGAGGAAAAAAAGGATTTCTTAAAACAAAACTATTGCAAAAAAAAAAAAAAAAAAATCGAACAAAGCGAAGGCGGAGGGACAGCCTTCGAAGGCATGTAAGATTGAACTGGCTGAAGACAGCAGATTAAGGACTTGTTGTCGTTGATAGACATGAGACTTGTAAACGATAATAGACAGGAATTCATTGCTTCTAGAGGCGGATTTCACCAAGGGATCTAAGAGGTAAATCCTTGACGAGTGATATTACAAAAGATACAATACAGCAAAGAGATACCTGCTTTGTAAGAAGAGCAGAGTCCTCGGCTTCTGTGCCCCAGATTTGAATCTTGAGAGAAGGGAGGCTTCTTTCTAAATTGTAAAAGATCTAGGAAATCCGCTTCAATGGAGATTAAGGAGAGAAAAAAATTGAGTGTGCATCCTATAAATAATTCAGAGTAAGGAGGGCTGACCGTTTATTTCATTTTATTTGACACGTCTGTTCATCACAAATTTGGAAGAGTGTGTTTTGAATATGACCAATTACCGTGGGCGGCTGGCTTCTGAACTCTTACGGAGATCATACATCCAATAACATTTTAGTTTTATCTAGCATTCATTGAATTCACTTTCTCATTTCTTCTTGTGACTGTTTCAGATTCCGTACAATAGAGTGCATAATTATTTCAGAAAAACACAAATTTTATTTAAAGTAGCCTTATAATCTGTCTTTAATCAATTTTTCAATGTATATGTTTTTAAAATATATCTTTAAAAGAATGCATATACGGGTACTTTCGATTGAGAAAGAACTTGCTTTGTTTGAAGTGCTCCCTTCTGGTGGATCGGAGTTATTTTTAGAAACAAGGGAGGAAGAAATTATCACCACAGTCTATGTAATAAAAAATATGCCTGATTTTAAATAAAACTGTATATGTATTTCAACTAAATATTGTTTATTAAGTTTATAATACAGTTTTATCGTTATTCTGAAAATTATATATGTGTTAAAAAGCTATACTTAAATTAATTGACATATTTTTGCGCAAATTATTACTCTTAGAAATAAAAATACAACATCATAAAGTTCTAATCTTTTCATAAGTGTTTTTAATCCTAATATTTTCTAAATTATCTAAAATAATATAATTTTTTATGAAAGTATTTATTATTTTTTCGAAGGATTACGAAGTAGCGAGTGTACAAATAAGATGTCTTACAGGGGCAGTGGTATATGATATATACCGGTCTTAAAAATCAGGAAATAAATAAAAATTAAATTTATCGTTTGATACTGTGTTCTTATAACATTATTAATGCATATCAGATTAATTTTCGCAAAAAATTTAATGTTTTTTTACATACCGCTCTTCAAAGAGTTAAATAATTTTATTAACAACGGAAACATACAATAAAAGTACTTTAAAATTTTAATATATTTTAAAGTATTAGCATTAAGGATTCTCGTAATAAAGCGAGAAATCTCCCTAACACATAGGTTCGCAAAGGCGACTCGAAAGAGATTGAACGAAATAACCTGTTCACTTTGTAGCGAATACACTTTTTGGGGTACATAACCCTCACGGGCTTTAATCCCCAGTAAAATGGCTATTAATTGGAGGTGAGACTGAACTATGGTTTTACACTTGCCCAGGAGATAGGTTTAAAATATAAAAATTAATTAAGTTACGGAGCAATAGCTTTTTGAATAAAATTACATTTAAGTTACAATTATATTATCTATAATGAAAAATTAAGTATATATATAAATAGTTACCGGTAGTTAATAAAACTAGTGGTGTTGAGTTTCATCAATAAAAAGTAGAATTTAAGAACGTAGTTTGGAGTTTGTAATGCGAATTGAATCAAATAAACAGTCCTTCGTTTCTAATGGTGATTTAATCTGTAACAAGAATAAAGCAAATCCATCTGTTTTATTCTGACTAGGATATTTCACACACTTTGCTGGTTCAATCGAACGCTGATTATTATCCTTTAAACTGTTTTGACGGCTCGTATATTCATTTTTGCACTTTGAACCTTCCAAAAGCGTAGAATAAATAGAAGGTGGTATTATACCATCGACGCGCAAACGATTACTCAATGATGCTTTACTCCTTATTACAATTGATGACCTTGGCAAAGAGAAATCAAAATACGCAACGTCAGCTTTTTCTCTTTCGCCGAAACACGAAATTAATGTGAGTTTATCAATCGAACTTTTATTTTGGAAGAAAGACTTTTTTAATGCAATGCACTGTGCACCGCTATCTTCTAAAACTCTTAATTTTTTACCATCTACTAAAATATCAACATATTTTAATTTATTTTGTGGCATATCAGTTAAAGCATTTGTTGAAATTCCTAACATTAAATTATTATCATCACAATTTTCATTTTCTATCATATTAACATGGTCACTGGATTGATTAATTCTAGGGGTATTTTTAAATCTTTGAGGACAATTTTTGGCAAAATGAGATTTGTTACAAATGAAACACTTAATATCGCGATTGCCGGATAAATATTTTTCATGGCCATTTACTGAAGGTTTTTCCGTTACTCTTCTTTGACTATGGTTATATAAACGCCTGTTTTCGAATTCTATCGATAATTTGGAATCATAAGAAATCTCGCGGAGTGATTTGTCTTTAGATGCAAAATACAGATCACATTCTGGACCCATATCAAGGGGGTTTAGCCAATTTTCACCTGCTCTTACATAAATATGTGCAGATGTTTCACGATCCAGGGATTGAAAGAGTTTATCTGACACGATCAAGTCACATAATGATTTAAACTCTGAAACTTCTCTTAATTTACAATAATATTCAAACATAGCCGAAAGTCTAGATGAAAACTGAACATGCGACTCATTCGGAGATCTATGTGCAGAACGAAATGATTTAAGACATTCTTGTGGCGTTAGTTGATATTGTTTTAAAACCGTATCTTTTAATTTGTTGTAATCTCTCATTTCATCATCACTTATATAGATTAGAACATTATTGGCCCTATCTCCTAAAATATTAAGTAGAATTTCCGATTTTAGTTCTTCAGGAACACTTTTATGTATGAATGCTTTTTCTAGAGATTTAAAGAAAAGGTGAAAGTTTTCTGCTCTAGATGGAACGGGTATCGCTAATATTTTCACAGATTTAATTAGATTCTCCAAACTTGGAGGTGAAGACTCGACATGAGCACTGGCCGATTCATGTAAAGAAGAGTCATTTGGATTTAATTGTTTTAATTTCTCAAGTTCGATTTCTTTTTCTAACCTCAATAATTTTAATTTTTCTCGATCAGATTCATCATTAATAGCAGTTCGAGCTTTTCTATCATCAACCACTGATTTAATTAAATTTTTTACGAATTCTGGATCCGACTTGAAACAGTCACTATTTTCGATAATATTTTTTAAATCAACAATTTTTACATTTGATGGCACTTCTTCGTCCAATTCTTGCGCCACGAGGAGAAGATCCTCTTTTCTTGTTGACGCATACATTTTAGAAATTATAAAAAAATATTATCCTACCTGATCGGTTGTTTCTGATGAAAACAATTCACTCCTTCGAAATGAATGGTGTTATGACTCTGCAAACTCTCCTTTCGTTTCATATATATTTATTTTCACAACACGACACAGAGATAATGAGGCTATTTACAGTAGAGAAAGTTATTATGCATAGAATACGTACATAATATTGATGAAAACTTATATATATACTATTAAAAGCGAAACTTACATAATGACATCAAAACGCCATTTTTGTTTATTTTAATTCCGTAACCAAAACTAAAAAGAAGTTGCCAGATTCCAAGTTGGAATAAGCTAAGAGTAGAATTAAAGAAACAGGAAATACAAAACTTAATGGTGAGTGGCAACATCCTCCCACCTTTTGTATTGCGGGCATAACTTGCTTAAAGCAATACAAAACAAAATATAAATTAGATACAATACGAGTAAATACTACAGAAATCTTAATTAACAATTGTTAATGAATAAACTAAAATACTAAACAGATTATATAAAATGTACTGAAATCAAAGTTGAAGTTCAGTCTATAAGTCCAATCTTTTTGGAGGGACAATTTGACGACCAAGTCGTGTTTTCTTCAGAGTTTCTTCTTGTTCTTTAGGAAGATCTTCAGATTGAAAAGATTGGTCATTTGAAGTAGAACACTGTTTAGCACTAGAAGAGGTATCGGGAGCACTTTTAACTATTGAAGGTATATCCTCGAAAATCTCAGAAGAGCTCAATTCTAAGGGATAAATTCTCTGAATAGGTCGGATAATTTCTCCATTAGACACGCGCAATTTGGCGACTCGTTCGATGTTGTCCTTTCCTTGAAATATTTCGATGACGCGTCCCAAAGGCCAGTTTAACCGTTTAACATTGTCGGAGCCCACGAGAACAATATCTCCTACTGATAAGTTACATCGCTTGGGAGCTAACTGTGGATTCCGAATAAGCTCTGATAAATATTCTTTTTGGAACCGTTGACGTAATTGATAGCGTAGATTTTGAAGATAACGTATACGCTTACGTAAATGCTTAGCGTCTACAATGTCCAAGTCCAAAACTTCAGAGCCTTTAATGTCTTGGATGAAGTCTGATGGTTTGATAGCCTTCAATTCATTAGGATCATCATATATATAAGTAAGTGGGCGTCCATTGACTATGCTCTCACACTCACATAGCAAAGTCAGCATTTCTTCGTAAGATACAGAAGCACGACCAAGAACTTTCCTTAAAAGTTGTTTGATGGTACGTATCATTCTCTCCCACCAACCTCCATACCATGGTGCAGTAGGAGGATTGAAGTGCCATTTGATCTTCTCTATGGCACATTCAGCTGTTATTTCTTGCCAATTGAGTGAGTTGAACGCTCTTGATGTTCCCAAAAAATTTTGCCATTATCAGTGTATATCACTGAGCAACGTCCTCTTCGAGAAAAAAATCTTCTTAAAGCTTGCATGAAAGCTTCAGTTGACAGAGAGGTTACTAATTCCAAGTGAATACCACGATAAACTGCGCACGTAAATATCACAATCCAAGCCTTTTGACCTCCTTTTAAGAATAAGGGACCTGCTAGATCAGCACCAGTCACTTGAAACGCAGCAACGCGATTTATTCTGTCGGCAGGAAGAGGAGCTGGACTATCTGGTAGCACAGGCTTTGATGTATATCTCTTGCATGTAATGCATCTTTTCAAAACTTCTCTGACTACCCTACGGCCTCGAGGAATCCAAAACCGTTCGCGTAAATGAGACAGAGTAGTTTGCACACCAGCATGGTGAAGCTTCTTATGAATATAATCAATAAGTCTCCTGACAATTGGATGATCTGGTAAAACTGTAGGTCGTACAAAATCTTCTGGATCTTCTCCAAGTATAAGTCTCGAACGAACTTTCAAAATCTTATTTTCTTCGTAGAACTGAATTGTCTGTGTGTATTTTTCACGAATATCAGACGGCCATTCTGATTGTATTAATCGGATCAACGCTTCTTCGGCTCTTTGAATTTCTTCGTATGACAGCTCTTTTGTCAGCTTGTCTGAATTCACTCTTATGTTCCGACAAAATCTCAATATCCAAGCTGTCATTCGGACGATTCTTGGATAACTGGAAAAGTATAAAAATCTACTTCCAAGACATTCTTTGGTGTTGATATTAAGATTTACAGCAACAGACTTTCGTATTTCTACTAATGCCTCTTCTGGTAGAGTTATTTCAGCATAGGGCCAAAACTTCGGAGGTTCGTAGAGCCATTTTGGACCCTCCCACAATTGGCTTCGTAAAAGTTCAAACCAATTGCATGGTCTTGAAGGTATATCTGCCGGATTGACATCTCCAGGAACAAATCTCCAATCTTCAACATTTGTGAGTTCTCGTATTTCTTTTACTCTGTTACCCACAAATGTTTTCCATGGTTCTGAGTTAGTAATCCATCCCAGAACTACCATAGAATCCGTCCAAAAATATGTTTCCAAAGATAAGTCAAGCGCTTCTTTAATTGTTGAAGCAATTCTAGCTCCAATGGCTGCTCCTAATAGTTCCAATCGGGGAATTGTAGGTCTCGATACAGGTGCTACTCTAGCCTTTGCGGAAACCAATGAGATTTTCACTTCTCCCTCTTCTTCACACCGTAAAAAAGCACAACACGCATACCCATGAGCAGAAGCATCCGTAAATATGTGCAAGGTAGCCTTTTCGAAACTTCCATAAAATAGCTTGCGAGGAATTCTACATCTTTCAATAAGATCAAAATGTTTAGCCCACCGTTGATACCGTTTTTGCATATCAGGTGGTAACTCCTCGTCCCAGTTCAATTTATTACGCCAGGCTTCTTGCAACAATAATTTTGGTAATAAAGTCGCAGGTGAGGTGAAACCAATAGGATCATATATACTATTTACAACTGAAAGTAATTTCCTCTTAGAAATAGTATCACTTATTCCCATATCAGCTTCAGGATGAACACAGTAGAGCTCATCGGTCTCGGTATCCCATTTAAATCCGAGCACATTTTGACTTTCTAGATGTTTAATTCCTGTGTGAGCCCAACTCCGTAATTCAAAGGACGCTGCATTCATTATTTGCATGGTTTGTTCCTTGAACCGTAATAATTCTTCTTTATTTTCAACACTGACTGTCAAATTGTCCACATAAAATCCTCGTTTAAGTTTCTGGACTGTCGGTTGAAGAGACTCATTTTGGAATTCAGTTGAATCCAAGTGATGGCGAATGCTAGCATTCAAAAGAAAAGGGCTTGATGCAACTCCGAAGACAACTCTACAATGTCTGAAAAATTCCAATTTCGAACTATCTTTGGAATCCCACCACAAGAATCTCAAAAAATCACGATCCTCTGGTCTGACACTTAATTGTAAAAACGCTTGCTTAATGTCAGCAATCACTCCGAAGTTATTAGTGCGAAATCTTAAGAGAAGAGGAGGAATCTGTTCTGAGAGGCTAGGTCCAACACTTAAACATTCATTTAGAGAAGCATATCCTGGTTGTTTGAAGGATGCGTCAAAAACTGGACGAACTTTAGTAGTGAGGCTTGCTAATTTGATGGCTGGTCTATGAGGAAGATAATGACCCGGGTTTGAAATTTCATTCTCTGCGATAGCTTCTATTATACCTTCCCTTTGCCATTGTCTCAAAACATCATCGTAAACTTTATAGATATCTTCTTTCACTAGACGTTTTGTAACTGAACGTAGTCTAGATTCAGCGACATCATGCATATTGTACGTTGATGGGTGACCAGACAACCAAGGTAATGCTACTTCATATCGTAGATCTTTTAATTTCACAGATTCCTTGAAATGGAGCAGAGTTTCTTCGGCCAGAATTGACTTATTTTTTCTTTCAATGGGATCTTTAATTCCCAAAACTTCTAAATCCCAAATCTTTGGAAGCTCGATATTTTGCAGAGCTAGTGTAACCATGTTAACAGATTGTTTTTTCTTCCCTAATCCTAAAATGATCCAACCCAATAAAGTTTCTATGGCTGATATTCCGGACGTAAGTATCTCTATTCTTCCGGTTAATATTCTTCCAAGCACATCTGCTCCCAGAAGAACTCTTATTGGTGGCGTATCTTGTCCAACATCAGTCAGTTTAATCCCTCGAGAAGCAAGTTCGGCAATTAAATTTCTATCACTTATTCTTGGTAAAGTTAAGCAAATTTTCGGTTGATCAAGAAAAGACATTGAAGTCGAATATTTACGATCCAAACTTTCAACCGTTACTGTGAATCTCCCATACTCCATAGAAGGAGAAATTCCGCCTCCAAACAATCCTTGAGAAAGCACTTCCGTTCCAGAAGGAGAAAGATCCAACTCTGTAACTAAACTCTTTACAATATAAGAACGATGGGAACCATCATCCATCAATGCGCGAACACAGACTTCTTTATTTTTATGTCGCAGTCTGACAGTGATAGTTTTTAGATAAATTTTACGTTCTAAGGGAAGATTTGTTAACAAAGTTTCCGTGGAATATTGCTCCTCATCAACTTCTCTACTCTTCGAGGAAATTTTATCCTTTCGTAAATCTGGACATAGTAAAGCATAATGCCTTCGTCCACAAATCAAACATTTAACGGAACTATGGCACCTTTTTGCCATATGACCAGGCTTAAGGCAAACGAGGCAACATCTCTTGCGCATAACTTGTCCCTTTCTGTCCTCATAAGCCAAGTTGGAGATTTTCTGGCAGTCTTGACTTGCATGAGTACGCTCACAAAAAATACACTGATTTCTTCCAACGGATGTATTCACAATTAGAGTAGCAGCTGTGGGTTCATCTCTTAGTGGTGGTTTACGAGATTCTTTCCGTTTCATACCATCGCCAAATGAAGTTTCTGCTAGAAAACAATGTTCTTCGCCTTCTACTTCATGACGTAAAAAAATCATAAGATTTTCTAGGACTTTATCCTTCGAGACAACAGGATCATCTTCTTTGTCTTCTCTATTCAGCCTATATCTATCCCATGCTTTTAAGATTTCTGTTGGGAGACACGATTCAACAACTGGATACAACATTGCTGCATAATTAGACGTTGTCACACCTAATGTCTCTAATGCACGTAAATATGAACCAAGTTTATCGTACAAATAATTTAACTTGATATTCGATTTACTGTTGACTAATGCTAATAAATCTCGAATGTAAACTTCAATCAGTAAATCCTTCCTCCTAAATCGGGACTTCAAATGCTCTATAACTTTCGCATAATTGTCCTTAGACGGTGGGTAACTTTCCACAATATCACGAGCCTTTGTTTTTGGTTTTAACGAAGATAATAAATATTGAAATTTATCTTCTTCTCTTATATTCTCATCTTCATCAATACGACAAAACTGTCCCCAAAACGCAACCCAGGTTCTAGGTATTAGATCATACTCTTTCATACGTAATTTTGGCAATTTTAAATTATCATGTGAGTATTTACTGGAAACTACAGAGCTACTTTCATCTTGTGTATATTGTTTTTCATAAACAACTCTTATTTCAGTAAATCTGTCTCTGTATGATTCCGTCGTATCATATTCTTCATCAGTAAAAATAATACATTCTTTAATTTCATCATCAACTTTAAATAAACGCTCAGCTTTCTCGACAACTTTGTTATATTGAACGTGAATGTCTTTTACTTTATCAATCTTACGATGAATATCATCGAACGTGTTTGCCGATACAGTAAAAAGACGTCTTAAATTCGTTCTTTCATTTCTTAATTTAGCCTCAATCTCTGCTTGTTCTGCCTTTTGAGTCATTTTACTTATTTTAAATGTGAATGAATCTGAACATATATACTCAACACAAATATCTTCAATTTGAAAATAGTTCACTTACAATAATAAACAATGAAATAAAATATGAACTACTTTGAATATAACAACTCAGAATAAGTGAGAAAAAGATCCATGAATTATTTACCTTCCAGTTCAGGAATCGGAAGTAATATCCAATTTGTATATAAATTTACTTCTATCTCACAACGTAATGCAGAGTATTATGTCCTGTCACGGACGCCACTTTGTTATGACTCAATGCAAACTCTCCTTTCGTTTCATATATATTTATTTTCACAACACGACACAGAGATAATGAAGCTATTTACAGTAGAGAAAGTTATTATGCATAGAATACGTACATAATATTGATGAAAACTTATATATATACTACTAAAAGCGTAACTTACATAATGACATCAAAAAGCCATTTTTGTTTATTTTAATTCCGTAACCAAAACTAAAAAGAAGTTGCCAGATTCCAAGTTGGAATAAGCTAAGAGTAGAATTAAAGAAACAGGAAATACAAAACTTAATGGTGAGTGGCAACAAATGGTAAGGTGAAATCACAATACAGTTCCTTGTTATTACTTGAGACGTTCCACTGCCGAAATGTTCTTTTTAATTCTTTTTTTCAAAAGTTCCTTTCTAATTATTATTCTTTTTTTAAAATCCTTTAAGAAAACTTTATCCGCACACACAAAAAAACGGTCTGCACTAATCGCTGTTTATCCCAGGCAGAGCTCCCACTTGTGAAGTCCGGGTATTCACAATGATGATACTTCCGTTCATACTAAGTTATTTATTCTTATTTACAGCGATTAATATGTACAGACACTTGAATATAGTTAATTGAGAAAAGCTTAAGTAATGTTCATAATACAGATATATGAAGACAGTTCATTTCAGTCAGACGGTTGTGCTCCGTGCACTTATTTTGTAAAACAGTTTTACCAGTGATATGTCTCAGACACTCCGTGTGCCCACTCTCACTTCGTAATGTCGTCTTCCCGCGCAAACGTCTTCTTTCCACTAGCGGCATGTCGCCGAGACATTAGCAGCGCTCTCTGGTGGTGAGACGTTCTAGGCGATAAGTCAAGTTCGATTCCCACATATATATGTTCCGAACTGTATACTTTCCCAGCTGAAACCACGTGGACGCTGTTGGAGTGACCAGAGGACGCTGTTGATTGGAGTGAGCAGCGTAAAAAAAAGAACGAACTTAGAACGAAGAGAACGTTTTTTGCTCTACTTTGTAACCTGTGTTGTGTTTTATAGCGCTATGTGTAAATGTTATAATTTGTAATTAATGTCAATATATATTTCTATTTGCAAGGAAGTGCAGAGTTTTAATTTTGCATGGAGGATGAATTTATCTTTACTGCAACTAAACATTTAATACACCAGCTCCCCGGAACGACAAGAAAGGTATGTCAAATATTGATAGTCTTAATGAATAATTAATAACATACCTAATCTGAAAAAACGAGAAACTTAATTTTTAAATGTTTTTGTTTCTTAACAGTATATATATATATAATGTAGGATTTTCCAGCTAATTATTAAGCAATTAATTTTATTTTTTCAATCTACTGTAAAACCAGTTCCTCCGATACTCAATAGATGTCACCACGAATCAGAGTCATGTGATAAGCTCATGTAGCGCCACCTATCCCAGAACAAAACTAAGTGACTCTTCGTTTTCGCTCTCTCTTCTCTCCTCTCTCTTGCCGCCACTTTTTCCGCTTCTCTTCTCCTTCGCTACCCGCGTCGGAAGTAAACTTCAAACGCCCGAGCGCGTTCCAGTGCCCATCCCCAATATGGGTTAAATGAGGCAGCCATCTATCTTTATCTCACGAACTGGTCAACTTACTTTTCATATAATAGTGTAAATACTTTTCATTCTTCATCATCTCTCCTAATAAACAAGTAAAGCTACTGCAAGCTTCATCCTTGAATATCATCAACAACATTACATGGAATCCGAAATTACCCCCCTAGACAACCAGCCCATTGCGTTAGAGCAAACCATCGTAGATTCGGGATGAACAATCTCCATCACCCCACGGTCTACATATATATATAAAGTCATATTCATGGCTAACTCAAGCACAGACTCTTGCACAACATTAACTTTTTCAAAACACGCAGAATAGCATAACAACGAAATTACATTACTCAGAATTCTTAAGTAAAAAATAACATTTTTTCATCGCTTTCTGGAGCATCTGTAGGTTTAAAAGAATTAATTAGTTTTGTTTCAATCACAGTTGAAATATTTAAATCAATACTAATTTTATCGTTTTCGGAGAAACTGAAACTGTATTAGATCATCTTTTTCATTTGAATTGATGTTTACGGGAATAATTTTTGTTTTTGTTATTTCCCATAACTACAAAAATATTAATACCAGCTAATAATTCACTGATATTCTATCATATAAAAGCTGATAACTTTTGCGTCACAACTAAACAAGTAGAGTTGTTACTAAATTAAGCTGCATATAATTAAAACAAGTATTGCCAGAATGAATTAAATTCTACCTTGTCAGAAATAACAGGTCAATTCAAAAGTCCCCGGCCTGAAACATAGATGGCGCTACTAGAATTAAATCCATATGTTTTTTAGTTAGCCCTAACCCTCAAAAGATGCGTGTATAAATTTGACAGCTGTCGGATCATTAGTTTGTGAATTATAGCATTTTGAGTGAAGCTACCTTTGTTATTGTGAAAAAAATGGATAAAAAGGAATTTCGCGTGTTGATAAAATATTGCTTTTTCAAGGGAAAAAATACAGTTGAAGCAAAAACTTGGATTGATGCCGAGTTTCCGGACACTGCCCCAGGAAAATCAACCATCAAGTATTGATATGCTAAGTTTAGACGTGGTGAAATGAGCACCGAAGACGGTGGACACCCAAAAGAGGTTGTTACCGACGAAAACATTAAAAAAATGCACAAATGATTTTGAATGACCGTAAATTGAAATTGAATGAAATAGCAGACACTCTAAAGATATCAACTGAACGTGTACATTATATCATTCACGAATATTTGGGTATGAGGAAGCTCTGTGCAAAGTGGCTGCCGCGGGAGCTCACTTTTGACCAAAAACAACGACGAGTTGATGATTCAGAGCAGTGTTTGAAGATGATCAAACGTAATAAACCCGAGTTTTTGCGTCGATATGTGACAATGGATGAAACATCATTTCACTCCGAGGTCCAATCGACAGTCATCCGAGTGGATTGCACACGATGAACCCGCTCCAAAAAGCGGGAAAACGCAACAGTCGGCTGCAAGGTTATGGCGTCTGTATTTTGGGATGCGCATGGAATAATTTTCATTGACTACCTTGAAAAAGGAAGGACCATCAACAGCGACTATTACTTAGCGTTTTTGGACCGTTTGAAGGACGAAATCGCCGAAAAACGGCCGCATTTGAAGAAAAAGAAAGCGCTGCTTCACCAAGACAATACACCGTGTCACAAGTCAGTGAAAACGATGGCAAAATTTCATGAATTGGGCTTCGAATTGCTTCCTCATCCACCGTATTCTCCAGATCTGGCCCCCAGCGACTATTTCCTGTTCTCAGATCTCAAAAGAATGCTCGCTGGGAAGAAATTTTCGTCGAATGAAGAGGTGATCGCCGAAACTGAGGCCTATTTTGAAGCAAAGGACAAATCGTACTACAAAAATGGTAACGAAAAGTTGGAGGGTTGCTATAATCAGTGTATCTCCCTTGAAGGGACGTCACTTGACCATGGTTCAAAATTACGAGGTCCGTCGCTAATAGCCCTCGTGTTGCTTCTAGTGCGACGTTAATAAAAATTAAACTAAACCCTTGAAGGGAATTATGTTGAATAAAAAAAATTAATTTTGCCAAAAAAAAATGAGTTTTACTATGGTAGGCCGGGGACTTTTCAATTGACCTGTTACTATCAAAATGCGTTATTATTTTAAGTATTAAATCAAATGTTTGCAAAAATTATATTTAAAAATATGGTATTTCAATTCTTTTGACAACTTCAAGGCATTTAAATGCTGACTTCCGGTCATTTAAATATCCACATCCGGTTTTTCGAACTTTACTAATTCTTTAATATCTTGGCTCTTCAGTAGCGTAGAAACAAAATAAGAACAGTTTTATACAACTAAATAAATGCTTTATATTCAATAAAATCAAAAATAGAAAATGTGATTTCAAATTGGCCGTTTCAACGTATTCGTCTACCTAAACAACACTTCTCTAACGAGCTTCTTCTCTTTTAAGCTTTTTCAGAATTTCAAAAAAAGGCTGCAAAAGTAACTTTAAAAAAATCACTTGATTTTCAGACAATATAGAACGGCATTATTATAACGTTGATATTCAGACGATATTTTTTTTGGAACAGTTAAAAACTAAGTTTTCAGTATCCAAATGTTAGCAATCAACCTAAGACGGCAATAGTCCGTAAATACCGCTGCAGACTGACGTCATCGACGGATATTAGATACATATAAAGCGTCAGCCAGTTAAGAAACTTCTGCTCGATATCAATGAGAAAAAAATGTAAGAAAGTCATGGTAGGTAAACGCCCCTGCACGTGAGTGGTAGTGGTCGATCTAAGGGGACAATAGGCCGTAAGGACAAAGATTGCTACAGCGACGATAACTAGATATATACCAAAAGCCAGTGAGGTATGATGTTTGAGAAAAGTATGTAAGAGAGTCGTTGTAGGATCACGTCCCTGGGGGGGGGGCCCCCCCACAAGCAAAGGAAGCAAGTAGAAAAGAGAAAACGATCAAGACAGATTTGAAGAGAGGTGGCGTGAGTGAGATGGTAAACTTTAAAGGCGTAAGAGCAAGATATGGCTATGTTGCACCAAATAAAGTACAACTGTGATCGAGACGCTTAAAAAATGGGGAAAATGTGAAAATTAGTTGACAAGAAGTATCGAAAATAGAGAAGGATCGATAGAATATCCTAATGGCTTTTTCACCCGCGTTCACAAAAGACAGTAAACCCCATAGGAGAGAATGGGATCACTAGTTTGCTTCGGGATTGCGATTCCCTCATCTATCTAAAGAAGGTAAGCCCTGAGGGCCAGAGAGATTTGAAAAAGGGAGAGAAAGTATCTAGCTACTTAAGAGGTGTTAATGGATGCTGGATGTAGGTCAGAAAACTGGGGCTCCGTTATGATTATATTCTTAATAACATAACACTTCGGGAGTGAATGAATGATATGAGAGAGAGAGTGTGTGTGAATGATTGTGTTTATTAACTTCGTACTGAGAAGCAATACGATGGTTATTCTAAGAGAGAGAGAAGGATTCATTGCAAGTATTATTTCCTTGGATATTAAGGAAATTTGAGGGTTGTTGACGAGCATTTGATTGTTTTTAGGCGAATTTTTGTTTCATATTGATATTAGTGACAAAGGTCTGGGCTTTAATTAGTGTGCTATTATGATTTTAAATGGTAGTGAAAACATTTCTAGCGATTGCCAAACCATTCAATTTGTTTCTATCTGTAACCGAGGTGTGACACTCACGGAAAAAAAAAACTATGACCATTGTTAAGCGACACTACCAATCTAAGCTCGGAACTACTTACCTTTCATCACTGCACATTGTCAAGCGCGACTGCTATGTTAACAAACTCAATCGATTTAGAATGATCCTAAATGGACAAGAATTGTCTTCAGTGAGAAGTGTTGTAATGAAATAAGTCTCGACGACTAATTTGGTTGTGTCTGGATATATCATAAGAAAGAGTTGGGAACGTGTCATTTCTATCTCACCGCATACAACAGGGAATTGTGGTCTGTGGTGTTATAATTTTTTTTAACAGCCAAATCTTCCGGAAGTCAACGATATAAGCTTATTCTACAGAAGTATATTAGTATATTAATGTCTCATTGTGTATAATCATTTATTTCGCGTGCCATCCAATATTTATTTGCTAAGAAAACGACTGGCTTCGTTCACAACACATTATCGTAGATTGTTTTATGTATATTAAACAGTTCCTTGGAACACCAAGTTGCCAGATCTCTCTCTTTTCATGGAACACATTTGGGGCAAACAAGATGTTTTTAAAAATATCAGATTAAGCGACAATTTTGTAATGAATCCCACTACTACCCTTCGTCAACTTTATGAATAATTAATATATTAAGTATTAGCTTGTATCTAGATCAGAAGTGATTAAACATCTAATTGATTTATTTACTTTGGGTAGCATTTTTTCTTGAATAAATTATCGAGTTTTTCAGAAATTATTATTACTTCCTTATCTATAACTGTACATCATAGCTACCAATTTTTGCTTCAATTAAATCCTTTGAAATTTCCTTTAGTTCACAGTTTTTTTAGAAGTGTACTTCGGTTAAAATATATAATATTTCAATTTAAAGAGTTTGTAGCTCGTTTTAGAATAGATAAAGGTTTTAAAAAAATTCTGAATTTGATTAAATTGATAAATTTGATTTGTCAATTCTTCTCTCATGCATTAATGTGCTTGATTTTGAATGCAACACAAATATTCAATTAACCTATTTAAATTATTTGAACGATTTAGGTGCGTCATTCAATACTTATTCAAAACAAAGAATGACGTACGGTGCCGAGGAAATAAAAAAATACTTGCTATCGATAAATAACTTCAAACATTAAAAGTGGTATCATTGAAATGAAAAAGGAAGAAGGAAAATGGGTAGATATACAAGTCCTAATTGTAAATTTTCATAATTACCACCTCTTATAATGATGATATACCAAAATAATTCACTTTAGTATATATTCCAAAAGAAGTTATTCCAGAAAATTCCAAGGGGGTCATAACTTTTCGTTACGATTAGATTTAACTTGTAAGACCATTTCAGAAAGAATAACTAAGGAATGTACGGTATAAAAGATTTCAGACATTTCCGAATATTTTCAAAAAAATTCATATCTCAGAGGAGAAACCAGAAAATTGTGAAATATTTTCAGCGATAATATAATGTTGAAAAATCCTAACTTTTTAGAATAACATCTTTAGAATAAATAACTGAATCCATGAAAGAAAAACCCATTAAAATATAATTCTTTTGAATATTGTTATTTCTGTCATAATAATACAAAACTAATTACATTTTATTCTCGTATGATACCATACGTACATAACAAAATGAATATCTTTTTCAAACATTTTTTTTAATTAATTAAATGTTATAATTACGAAAAATACAACATATATTTTTCACACTGCATTCATATAAATCGAGAAAATTTAAATTAATTCAGTTTGTGACTTAATTATTATGAATAGTTAATTCATTGAGTTAATTAACATTATTCAAACTGTCAGAACATTTTATTAAAATACACAGATTAATTGATATTATATATTCATTCAAACTAAGTAAAATTACAACAAGTAATTGAATTTTTTCAAATTATAAATTCGACTAACTCCCCCACGTAATTTCTTGAAGCAATTTTGAACTCAGGATAATTTCACAAGAAATTAGTGTTCAAAGCTTCTTTTTGAGAACAGTTTTTTTTTTCTATTTTTTTTTATTTTTTTTTTTATTTTTACTAATATCCAATTTATATTTAAGACATTCGTATTACTGCTATTTGAACAGATATACTGATTAGCATTACTTGTAACATTTGAGATCTATTGACTTGTACATTTAGGCTACTGATTCTCATTATCTGCAACATTTGAGCTAGTTCTTAGCATTTCCGCGCTTCCGAAACAAAGACTGATAATCAGTAAGAAAATAGGTGCTTGATATAAGTAAACAAAATACAGTATTACATTGTTCTATTTCTGATTCCAAAACCATTTCCCAAGGACTAAAATTTAATAGCTATCTGAGGAACAGTTAATTTTAATTTTTCAAAACAGTCAACTTTAATTTATTAACGTTGACAGATTTTAAAAATTTTTGAAAACAGTTAACTTTAAAACTAATTTTGGTTTTTATTTTAGTTTTGTTATCAAATAATGCAAGATAACTGTTTAAAATTTTTGATTTATTTTTTATTTATATTGATAATGGATGCGATAAAAAAGATTAATCGCTATAAGGAATTCAAGTAAAAATTATCAAATGTTACTATTATTACTTTTATGGTGATAAGGTACCGGAAGTGAAGATAAAAATCTATTATTAAAGACAGCTAATATTATGATAAGAAAGTATTTAGGATATCCCTTCTAGCTTCATGAATGCAAATTTTCACGAAAGTAATAGTGGAAGTAAACTGATGTTAAGAGAAATTGAATAGGATGTGATAAGGAAATCTAGTTAGGAAGTTACAGCAAAAATAGCGGAAGACTTATAGTGTAACTTTCTTTAGTAACCAAAAAGGTTTTGAATAAGAAAGTGGAAATAGGAAGTAACTTTAATATGATGCAAGATATTACAAAGAAGATATATAATAATAAAGAGAATAAATTTCTTGAGAAGAAAAAAAAGTTGTAGGTGAATCAACAACATACATATATGAATAACATAGACTAAGAAAAATAATTGGTAAAAATACATTTTGACTCTATACTGCAATAGCTTATTCCTAGAAGGAGTGTCTTATGTCGATATTTTAGCGCCAAATAATTATAATCAAGTATTTTAAAGGCATTTTGAGAGTTTAAAATTTTGTTTGAACTTTTTTTCTTAATTCAATAAACGGCAAAAAATAAATTTTAGCACTGCACATCAATTCCAAAATTTAAATTAAATTACTTTTTAAATGTTTTCGTGTTTTTACCAGCATCCTTGGTCATTTAGAAGTGGGCAGTGAAACTAAGTTGTAAAATCTTAAGATCACCGTTACGAAAACAAAGTATCATTTAACAGTTCTGAGCAATTGAACCATAAGCAACACATGCACCTTAAAATCCAAAAGAAAAAGCACCCCCAATTAAAAATTAATTCCTTCACACATATATATATATATATGTGTGTGTAATGATTTAACTTAATTTCCATTAAAATTTCTCACTATAATAATTTAATTTACTAAATTTGCCCCTTCTCTCCTTTAAAAGATAATGTTCATTCGTATTTCCTGATCTCATTCCAAAGTATCATTTTATTTATTAGATCACTCGCTCTTAAAACTGGTTAAATACGCTTAAACCGATTACAAATCTGTCAAAACAATCCATTCAGATCCCCTGTCTATTATAATATTTCCCCAGAAATCCCTGAATCCATACCACGTGTTTCTGACGTTTCAAGAAAATTTTCCCTCGTATATAATCAAAAACACAAAGAAAAACGCTCTCTTCTTTCTTCTTATTCCTCTCTTAATTTCTTGTGATGCAATATTCTGCAACCAACGGCGGAGTGGAAATGGTCTCTCTCTCCACTACAATAAAATGATTCTTTAAAAATGGAATTGGTTTCGACTGTGTTATGAACATAATTCAATAGTACTATTTAAAAGAAAGTCTTTAAATATATATATTACTTACAAATTTAATTTAATACTTCATTAATGTTCACTTATTTCGCACTACAGTAACCACTCTTTAATTCACCTTGATGAGACCGAGGGAGTGCCATTCTATAGATTATTAATATTTTTAACAATATATATCAGAAATAAATCTCTCTAGATAAATATATAAACGATTCAAATATGTATTTAATGTGCTTTCGCACATTCTGAACCTGTGTAGATATAAATATATCCAACATTCAAGTAATTTCAAAATTAAATTCAAGTATAATACATTAATTTATTTAAATATTCTTGCATTAAGAAACACAGCACAAAAGAAATTAATACAGTACCAATGAAGTAAAAACAAGTTGTGACAAGCTTTTCCAGACGATTAATTATAATTAGTTTTTGCTGTATATCTGGAGTCACATGCTTACACTTATTATTTTTATTAGCACTAGAAGAACTCTTGCTAGGCTTCGAGAGCATTTTATTGTATACTACACTATATGTATATAGTTGTAGTATTGTCGAACTGTGACATATTCTACAAAAATAAGCATTGTACTGAAATGAAAACTGACAGACATTTTTCCTTGGTGGTAAACACCAAGGTAAAATGAAAGCAGTCGCTTAGTTTCGAATTTTCAGTTTCAGTCAACAAACGCCCGAATCCATATGAAAAATCCCGAAAGCGAATGGCCCGATCGGTGCCAAATTACAGAATGTACTAAACTATCGAATGTCGGGTTAAGGAGGGTTTACTATATATATATATATATATATATATATATATATATATATATATATATTGTACTTTATCTTCTGAAATTTTTAGTATCTATAACCTAGTTTCACTTCTTAATTTGTCTCTTATATGACTGACTTCAGTTTTCAATGGTAACTTTTATTTAAACACAGATATCAAGTTTCCTAAATCAAAAGTTTTTTCTGTTGTAGGAAGGGTGTGTGTTTCAGATTTTGTTGTATTGGTTTTTCAAAAAGAAGTTTGTTTTTTAAGCTATCAAAAAATACGTAGCCATCAAAATACAACCCCCCATTTTATATTTAATTAAAATTTTCCTTTAACTTTTTGTATTGGTTTTAATTTCCTTAATACTTCAGTAATGTTTTCTTATTCTGTTTATTTATTTCTTACAGTTCGTATGTTTTGTGGAGACTTTTTTCTCTACTAAAATGTAGCAGTTTCTACAGCCAAGTTTCACTTCATGATTAGATTACTTTTTCAAGAGTAAATTTGGTTCAAAAATCGATTTTAGCTTTTTTTAAATAATAGAAGGAAAAAAATCGGTCACAGGAAGGGGTGTATTTTTGAGAATATAAAATACTTTTCAAAAAAAATGTTACTCTTACACTTGATATATATAATTTTTCCTTTATAGTTATTTCCTTAATTAAAGTGATTTCCTATTAGCAGAAAAAAAAATGAGAGTTAATTTTCGGGATTTCTCCCATTTATTCAAATTTTATTCATGAATGGCGTAATGTGCTCCTGTACAATTTGTAAAACTATAGTTATTTTTGTAAAATGTGCACCATTCCTCGAGGTCAGTAGATTATTCGTATCTCTGCAGATTTGTAATTTTTAAGTTAAGTAACTGAGGGGGGAAAGAAAGAGCGCACAGGAAGACAATTTTTCACTATGCCATTTTGACAGCTGGTTCCGAAAGCCATAAATTTAAAGTTATTATCTTTTCATAAAGAATAAATTAGCTTTATTATCTCCTTAGAAAAGAGTTTCAGTTGAGGAGGCGACATTAAAGATTTTTTTTGTGTTAAATGTAAATGTAGACGTTTTTCATTTAGTGTGATTTCAAACGATTACTCGTGATGGCAGTAACCTAATGGTCATGGTCGCGGACTTGTGGCTGACTGTTTCCGTCGAGTCGTAGGTTCAAGCCCTACTACCTCTAAGGATCCTCCATGTAGTCGGGATGGATGCAAATTAAATCTGTGGAGACGTGGAAGTTAAGAGAGGGCGGTGCCAGCTCAGGTGTCGTCCTCATCATTTGATCGACGTTCAAAATTACCAGGTCCATCGCTAATAGCCCTCGTGTTGCTTTTATTGCGACATTAAGAAAACCAACCAACCATCAAACGATTACTCACAAATAGTAAAAGGTTAATAAGTGGGTTTACATCGAAAAACTTGTATAAGAAGTCATATTTAAGACGCCATATTTTATAACCTATGTTACCCTTGGAGAAAGAGGCATGCATGAAAAAAAAAGAAAACTTTTGGGTAAAAGAGGATTTATCATTTTTATCTATAACTTTTTTTAGGACTAACGAAATACATGTACTTATATGAAAATCTAGAATGTAAGAACTTGAAGGAAAAATATAACCAAAAAGACAAACCTAATTTCTAAAAATATATGGAGAATTCATATATTATCTATTGGTGAATAACATTTCCATTGATAAGCACGAGATAATATAACATATTTGTGAATTATTTGCATCTCTCAAGTTATGACTGCTATTCACGAATGTTTAACTTTATGTACAAAACTTACTGGAAAATGACTGTTTACTCCAACTTTTTGCACAAATCAGTGTAAATCAGTGTTGATGAATCCAATATATTCACCTGTTTAAACTGGGTAAAGCCTTTTTAAATTCATTAAATTTAGACCAGAAAACATTGCGAAACTCGCCAAATTTAAAGCGGAAAGGTCATTTTAAGCATGTTCAAAAGATATAATAGAAGACAAAAATATTTAATAACTCTCGACGTTTTCCAAATATCAATACGAAAAACATTCTCAATTATTATTTTAATTACATCAAGTAAATACTTTAAGAACGAAAGAGATGTTATATTGCATAAATAATACATATAAACAAGGGGTTAATGTAAAGTTTTAATTATTACTCAGAAATTATCGAAATACCAGGAAATTTTTTTTTTTTTTTTTTGTATATTAATCGATCCTTATGTACATATTACATATTGTTGTAAATTTCCACAGCTATTAATGTTGACTGGTTTGGTTTCAAGAAGTCGTAACCCTCAGTATCGTAAAGTTTTAATAATTACTAAAAAAAATCATGATAGAAACTTAATTCTCCTTTATTATTTTTAAAGCTTTGCAACATAGTCACCATCCAGATTTATACATTTCCCCCAGAGGTTCTTGTGGCCGCGGTCGCCTAGTGGTCATGGTAGCGCACTCGCGGTCAGCGGTTTTCGTCGATTCGTGGGTTCGAGCCTTGTTGCCACTAAAGAACCGCTGTATAGCGAGGCTGATGCACGTTAAATCTAGTCAAGGTACCAAGTCCTCCCATTTGCATGGAGGGAAATTTAGAAAAGGTAAGTGCTGTTTCAGTTATCCTCCTCGCCACTTGACCGATGCTCAAAATAACGAGGTCCGTTGCCAATATATAGACCTCGAACTGCTTCTCGTACAACGTTAATAAAACCAGTCCAATTCGAGCATTTCTTGCCCTTTCAAAGCCCATCATTCTAGATCTCAGTAGATTTTTTTTAGCTCTATCTTCTCCTTACTGCGGGTTATTTCAAACTACGGCTTTCTGAAATCAATCAAATAGATGTAAATAGCAGTAATTTACAACATTGTGTACATAAGAATCAATTAATATGCGGAATAAATTTTATCCAGATATTTTGGTTATTTCTTAGTAGTAATTAAAATTTTACGATACCCACTAGTAATACTATACACATCAGTTGTTTGTTGTTGAAATATTTTGCTTATTGAACTTTTTTTAAACATATTCGCTTAACTGTAGCAGAAGCAATAGAAACATGTCTGTAAGCAGCGGAATTGTCAAGAAGGAGAAAAGTTCTTGTATTTTAATGAGGGGAAGGGGGGGGATTAAACTCTCTTTCTCTCTCTTTCTCAGAAACTTTCTGTGATTAAAAAAAATTTATATAATAAGTCATTAATCTTATGAAAGAGAAACATGTAAAACTAAAGTGCAATTATATCCACTAATATAATAATTAATTAATTACTATTATTATATTATTAAAAGTTATGGTAATTTTGATATACTAGGGCAGGGGTCGCCAAACTTTTTTGATCATCGCCCCCTATATAATTTTTCGAAATCTCCATAGACCCCCCCACAAAGGTAATTTTCAGGTAATTAAAATAAAACTATATATTAGTCTAAATATTTAATAAATCAGAAACAGTAAGTAAAGTAGCTACAGATTTTTTACTTCTTAATGAGATGAGTGTGCCTGGTGTTTCTTGGCAAAGTTCGCTATATTGGGTTTGAAATTAGTCAATTTTAACCGTAAATCCTCTCGAAGCTCCACATTTAATCTATTTCTGTTTTTAGTTAAAATTGAATTAACGTGACTGAAACCGGCTTCAACCATATACGAACTTGGAAACGCCAGCATAAATGGCTGAGCCATTTCGTAAAGTTTCACATATTTTTGCTTTATATTTATATTAGTCCAAAATTTATGTATTGTCAAATTTGCAGTCGTGCAAATTACAAACTGGTCACAAGGTCAAGTTGTGACGTCACGGTATACATACGAAAACATATAAGGAAAAAAGGGGCAGATTGTTTTCTGATTTATTATTTTATTTTCTATAAAGAACATAATATTAAGTCAATTATAAAAATATTTTAAATTTTTACATACGCAGTTAGATATGTGTGATTTGCGTATTAAGAACTGTTTTTCCTTCGAGTCCCAATAGACCCCCATTCGACCCCTTGGGTCAGATAGACCCCCTACTGTTGTTAAATAGACCCCTAGGGGTCTATATAGACCACTTTGGCGACCCCTGTACTAGGGCAATTTTTTTTTTCTTTAAAAAGATTCAAATAGTCTTATACACTGTTTTCCTTTCATTTTTATGCGAACTTCTATATGAAGATTTAAACAATTGTTTTTTCATAAATACTTATGTTTAATAGCATGTTATGATTATAATCAGCATAACAGTGGATTATTGCAATTCGATTAAAGTTAAATTAATGTAATTTAGTTTTGTTACTCTACTTAAAAACATTTTCATTAAGTTACTTTTAATAAATTTAGTTAAAACATGTAACTAAATTGAAATAATTAAATAAATGAATCATCATATTAAATAGTGCGTGTACGAATTGACATGTGGTTTTTTTCCCTAAACAATATCATGATATTGTCCTTGGTTTTCATTAGGTATTTGACTAGGTATGTTTCTTAAGTTCTTTTATACTGAATATGTTACCGACTGGTGCGTGATAGCTGAAGGGTTTATTTCCTACAAACTTACTTTTTTTTTTTACGTAAATTCAAGAAATACATCAGTCAGAAATTTAGGGTAGAAGTAAACTTCCCCTACTCAACCTACATTCTAAAATGTTTATCATTGCAACGAAACTTTCAATTTAACAGATGACTCAACACAAGAAAATATCACTAAGAATTTACAGGAGTTTTCTAGGGAATAAAGCTATTTTCTTTTAAATCCCCAGTTTGTTTTGTGTTTTGATAACACAGGAGCAAGATAGAATCTTAAACTTTCGATTAGCTTAACAAATTTATCTATCTACTTCAATTAAACGTTCATGTCAAGAGACTTCTAAGATAAAATCACGTTTAGAAAGTCGTGCTTTCCTTAGATAAGAATCAATAAGAAGAAACCGCATTTTGATATTAAACAATTTCAAAATTCATTCTAATTTTTTTTTCTGCTTATTTCATCTATTATTTTTTAAACGATTAAGATCGATTAATACGTAAAATATTTACAAAATTGTAAAATATCAAAAGCTAAATATAAATAAAATATTTTATAAGAAAAGCAATTTAGGCTAAATTATTTATAGTAATCATTATTGATAAAATAAGAATTTTACTTTAATGATGAAATAACTTGGATTTGTTCTTTCAGGTTGGGAATTAGATCCTATACAGACACAGAATTTTTTTTCGGAGTTCATTGAGGGAAAAAAAAAAAAAAAAAAAAAAAGGAGTAAGAGTAAATTGTTTGATGGGAGTATCCATTTGATTCAAACGATTTATTTCTATGCATGATGTAAAATTATTTTCGAATTCATGATTTAGCGTGATATAAATATGCAACAATTACATTAGAGCTATCTTCGCGAAATACTAATGAATACATCCCCGAATTGGAGCAATTTTTGTGGATCGAAAATTGCTCTAACATTGATATTATTTTCAGTTTTCTCTATTTTATTTACCATGGTTCTCAATCCGTGGATCATGGAACACTGGAGCTCAGAGAAAAATACTCCAAGTGTTCCGCGAAAAATTCAAGTACACGATTAAAAATACTGCAAAAGAAAAATCAATACAATATAAAATAATTTTTAGATAGGATGTAATCATCAAACGCGAATGACAAACTCTTTCGTTATGTAGTATATGATATCGAGAACTGATATACATAAATACACATCAGAATACTACGAAAATTGACGTAATATACTAGACCAAGTGGTAGAGTAATTTTAAAACATTTTTAAATGAATACGCTTTCATCAATCAGTATCGGCCTTACTAACCCTATCAACAAAATATATAATTCAAAATAGTTATAACACTAAAAATAAATGTTGGAAAAAATTCTGAAAATTTGAATCCAAAGAAAAAAAATTTAAAAGAAAAACACACCGTTAGTTTCAATTTTAAATTTAATTTATATTTTACGAAATTTAGGAGGCAAAAATATATGAGGATAATTAACGATATTCATTGTATAACCTTTTTCTTGTATAAAGTTTTAATTCTATTAGTTATTTCTCTATTAGTATTATTAATTTTAATAAAATGTTTATAATTCGTATTAGCCTAAAGCCCTTTACATATAATTGCATAATTACCAGGGATAATATCAATATAACAGATAATGAATTCAACTTGTATTTTTTTTATAGAATCTTTTAGATCTGAAAAATATCAGTGCTGTCTTTAATCTTTTCAAACTTAGTTCTAGTATTTAAACGTTTACCTGTTATAAAACTTTTTCTCTTTAAATATCTTAATAAGAAAATTATACTTAACACAGCTAACTTAATTAAAAAATTACCAATATTTTCATTATTGATTATTCCTTTAATATAATTGTTATTATTAGAATTAATAATTCAGAAACCTGTATACCAGTTTATATATATATATATATAATTTCTTTCTCAAAGATTTTATCCTTAAAAATATTTAGATTACCAGTAATCATGTATTGGTTCTCTTCATTTATACTTTATAATCCTTACGATTACAAACACACTTGCTCTTCCATTCTTTACAGTTATTATAATTATAAATCAAGTATCCCACATATTATTTTATTATATTTAAAACCTTTTTAATATCAATGCTATTAATAGGGAACTAAATTTTTTATGCTCATTAAGATTATTGCGTTAAAATTTATATTATCATAGGATTTATACATAAATCTCATACTACAATACTCTATTTTTCGATTATTATAACTACAAAAATCACACACACACAATTTTATATTTTTGAATTAAATAATTACAAATGTCCTTAACAACATGCAGGCAAATACTGTCAATTTTACTAACTTTAAAAACAAAATCCCTAAAAATCTTTATTTCTCTTTTCTTCAGACCAAAAAGAAAATACATAATATATATATATATATATAACCTCTACGAGATTTTTTGGGGGGTCTAAATTGTTCAGGTACGCATGCGTACAGCAATCGGTGCAAAAAAAAAAAAAAAAAAAAATCCTGTTCCACGAGTTTCATTAACCTGACCGCCAAGTTTTCCGGACTTGATCCATTAAATATTTTTGCTTGGGGAACCATTAAATCCATTGTATACACACACAAAATTTAAATTGTGGATGATTTGAACAAGCGTTTCATTCAAGCAATTTTTTGCTCCTGAGATGCAACGAAACACTTGGAGAGAGCTGGATTACCGTTTAGACGTTAGTCGCGCTGCAAAAGGTGCACACATCGAAATCTATTGCTATTAAAACTTGGTGAGATGTTCTTCCTTTATCAGTAATTACTCCAAAAACTCTAATGTGTAGCTCCGTAAAAATAAGCTATAACTTTTGAGTATATTAAGCCCGGACATCCTGAATATATATATATATATATATATGTGTGTGTGTGTGTGTGTGTGAAACTCTCTCTCTCTCTATATATATATTTAGGGAGAGAGAGAAAGAGATTGTGAGTGATTGTTTATTAACTTCGCCTTGAGAAGCGAACACGCGGTCTATTGGCGAAGGAATTCGTAATTTTGAGCTTCGGTCAAGTGACGAGGGCGACACCTGAGCTGGAAACTCCTTCTAAAAACTTTCACACCACGCCAAAGGGAGGATTTGGAGCCTCGACATATTTAACCCAAAAAATGCATAGCGATGTAGATCTGCCTCGTATGTTTAAGACCTCATATATCTTTGTGTAGCAACCTTTGCTTAGCGGTTTTTTTTTTTTTTTTTTTTTTTTTTTTTTTTTAAATTTTAATTTTACCAAAACTGTTTTATCGGTTCCGAGAATATTTGAGAACAATTTCATTTCGGCGGGTGTTACAAATCACGATTATTTACATAAATAGTAATAAAAACAAACAGGAAAAGTTATTTTAGGATAGAAACAAGGTAAGATTAACGAATAATATTTATATTTTTGTATATACTGATAAATTTATGCAAGAAAAATGTAGCTATTTTTGTGATGATCAATTTTTTTTTTGGAAAATTTAAAAAAAAATTAAATGTAAGGGTGGTTTTCTGTTGTATTTTCCGGTTGATTTCAAATTTTGTTAATAGAAAAAAATCATGCGTTAAAGGGTTAACCTTCCTTTGCCCCACTACATGGTTGTGGTAGCATCAGCGCTCGAACCCACGACTCGACGAAAAACAGCCACAAAGCCGCGACCATAACCACTAAGCTGCCGCGGCCACAAGAGAGAGAGAGAAGCTTACATTCATGTACTACTCATTTTTGTCTGAATCAATCTATATTTTCTGGTGTAAACTGTGTTCCATATTTCACTCTCATACTCTAATACTAAATTGGTTATTCAGATTACATGTTGGAAGGAAAAAAAGCATTTTAATGGAATGCGTTAAAAAATTAAAAACACAATGTAATAAACGGATATGTTACAACGTCACGAATTTATATGAAATTGGAGACATCGTTCTGTTTGAAAACGTGTCCTGAGTTTAAATCAGACTCAAATATTTGGCGAATACAGCCAAAATGTCTCCAGTGTAGCATCAAAACAGCATTTCTAAATGAAGGTGTCCTTGGAAATCGGTCATTACACCTAATTTTCAAAAATAATGTTTGCATTTTAATGAAGAAACCAGCTTAGACTACGTTGAATTCTTTCTAAGTATGATGAAAAAAAACAACTTTGTTTAAACAAATTGGAGATGTTACAGGTTCGAACATTGAACTGAATTTTTTTCTAGACGTATTATTCTCCCCCAAAAAGAGTTGAAGTGTCCATATTTTACTCTATAAAAGTACAAGTAAACAAGCAACAATTTTTATTCAGTTTTATTTAAACATTACTTTTATAAACATCGTGTATAATTATTCTCTAAATGATAAATAAATAATATTAAAACCAAAGTAATTATTTGATTCAAATGAGATGAATACGCCGTTAAATCATACAATTTGTTAAAATTTATATAATTGCATACATGCGACAAATCTACGAAAAGTTACAGTCGTTATGTGTATTAGTTACACACACATACACAAATTACTACTCTAAAAGTTTTCAAAAATAGTTTTCTTGCTTCAATCCTTCATAAAAGACCAATATTTCTTTTAATTTATTGATTCCGATCGGGCCATACTCGAAGAAAATGCCTACCCACATAGAAATCTCGTATTTCAACAAGTTTCTACAACTCTCACATCTGTTCCTGCCCCATCTTATTTGTACTACACGTGTACTTCTAATTAAGAAGCCTTCATATATCACAGCTAGCAAAAATTTAATGCTTTCTATATGCTGTGGGATTTTTTGTTTCTTACTTTTTATCCTCAACTTTTTAACAGTTAGTCACTCTAAAGTACCGCTGACAGGAAAATGATTAATTTCCTGGCAGATCTTCATTAAAAGAGAGGAGAAAAAAAGGTCAAAATCGCGCCTAGGTCAAACTCTCCACCCCTCCCCTGCTTTAGGTCCCAGAAACAGGAAAACCGAACACCCCCCCCCCCCCATTCATGCACCCTCAAGTGTCACTGCATACAGAGAATTCTGCGTTCCCTGAAAAGCCCCTCTCCCCTTTAATAGAACGAACTGTCATGTGTTTCACAGTGGATATCTACAGACCTCCCTCAGTTTGAGAGGGAATTTTTGGAATGCAGTCCGCCTTCAACACGTGTGTGTGTGTTGCCTGCTAGAATCCATCTTCTGCAATATTTCTGTACTCTTTCACGAGAAAAGATGGATTACGATGAAATCAACAATGGTCATTCTAGTTCTATCATTTGAATAAGAGTTTATTGTTCGTTTAATTTATAGTATTGTACTTTTTCTTTTATAAAAGGCGGAGCTTGGCTTTGGTTTTTAGTATTAATTATCTAAACGGAACAGAACGTTAAAAATATATTTATCAGGTGGTTCAACGCTTTTTTTTTTTATTGTCAAAAAGCAAGACTCAAACTCAGAATAGTATATTAGAAGAAAAATAACTATCACATTAATGTTATATTTCATTTTCATTAGCATATAGAATGAACTATATTTTAATATACCATACAATTCTGTTAGAATCAGTTTATTTTTTATAGTATAAATATGTTCCATATTTCGATGTTTCGTCTTTTTTAATACACATACTGTAACACTATAAGTAATTTTAACTCTAAATGTTTCATTCAATGAGACACCTGCTTGTACTGAGATTTTAACCTTAAAAAAGAACGCTCAAAAAAGGAATTTTAAAATTGTAAAAAAAAAAAAAAAATAGTTCTATATCATAGAAAAAATGTATATATTTGCTTTTCCTCACACGCAGTTTTTAGAATTCTGATACACTTTCCTCCAGCGGCGCATCGTGGTGGTACTTAAGCAGAATTTCAAGGGAAGTGGTTCAAAATACAGTTTAAGGTTTGAGTACTGACATTTATGCGAAGTTAAATAAAAGCTTGTCTAACAATTTATTCAAAACAAGAAAATAAATTTCACTTTTTGAACTTCGAAAGGGATGAGACCTGCCGAGATCCGCTGTTGCCACGCATCAAATGAATTTATAGTGTCCATTACGATTTTTGAGCTATTGTCCTCGAACAACTCATAGACGAGAAGGTGGCAGTTAATATCTTTCACTTTTTTGTTATTTAGAAGAGCGGTGAAGCGTTGATATTGTCTATTTAATACTTTGATAAAATTTTAGGCCCTAAGAAAATCTCACAAATTTTAAATATCGGACAATATGTGTTTTAAAATTATGGGAAATTTGAATCATAAAATTTAATTTTTTTAAAAAATTTAATTAAATTTAATTTTTGAAATTATGATTATTTTCAGTGTATAGAGTGTTTTAACGAACTAAAGAATACAGCCAGGGAATGCAAATACAGCTGTTGTGATTATAATTACGCGTACATAATTATTTATGTATGTTAATGTGATTTTCTTTGCATAAACAGGCACCCAAGTAAACAGATGTGTCAATGTTAAAATATGAATGTCATTGCTCTTAATTTTTTTAAAAAAATGAAGATTGTTTAAACTTGCCATAAAATAAGCTTATTTTTCATTGTCGAAGGCACCTAAGTTACTTTAAGAACTTACATCTGGGTTCATTATACACATAAAGTCTAATACATGAAAAAATTTTGTATTGAAAAACAAACACCATTTTAGCAATTATTTTCAGTCGTAGCAAAAATATAATTCACAAATTTGGACTTTTTTAATAATATAATTTTCTTTTCGATTCAAGAGACTTATCACGTTTTTTGTCCCCATAAAATGTGGGGTGGGGGATGAATACCATATTTAAAAAAGAAAATCTCTACTTTTGATTCAATTTAAAAATCCATAAAAATCAAATTATTTTAGATTTAAACACAGTTTGTACGTAATTTATAAATATTCCGTCAAAATAACGTCATTTCGGTATTTTAAGTCTCGTGTCCCATTTAATTAAAAGAAAAAAGCTAGTAATTTTTTTCAGTTTCTAAATTTTAAGGAAAATTATTGGTGGTTTTATTAATGTAGCATTATAAGCAACACGAGGGCTGTTGGCGACGGACCTCGTAATTTTGAACCTCGGTCAAGTGACAAGGACAACACCTGAGCTGGCACCCTTTCTCCTAACTTCCACACCACGCCAACGAGTGGATTTCGGTTTCTACAGATTTAATGTGCATCAGCCCGGCTACACAGCGGGACTTTAGTTGCATTAAACCTCGAACCTTCTACTCGATGATAATAATCAACCGCGAGTCCTCGATCATGCCACCAGGTTACCGCAATCGACACTACACTGTGTTAATGCTTTGCAGGAGAGTCTCATGACCCTTTATCTTTAATCTGAATTTTATAAAAGCGCAGACATTTTTAAATATCTAGAATTTCATGCTTCGAAAATCTTACGAGTTTACTGAAAGAGAATTTGAACAGAGCAGGTATTTTAATTCATAGTGCATTTCTTCCAACGCCTGGAGCAGAACCGGGAAAGTTAAAATCTGCAGGGCAGTGCTTATATTAAAGAGAAAGGGCTGTTTAGTAATTTTTGTGGATTTTTTTTAGTTTATCTGATAGAAAGAAACTTTACTTGAAGTGAGGAAGGAAGAGGGTGAAGAACCTTGAATTTTCATTGGCTAATGTTCCCCCATGAGGACGGTTCAAAAAGAACTACTGTTAGGAGTGAGAAATGGAAATGGAGTAATTCTTTATAGTATTATCCAGTGCTTGTCTTTTCATCTCTAAGAAGTCTATGAGTATGACATACTTCGATGATCCTAAAAAAATTAATCGCCCTAACTTTTCCTGCTAAAGAGACCGTATTAACCTACTTTGGAGCAAATTCTCTGGAAGCAACCCATTGTCTTAATTTTTGCTTCTTTTCCAGTGCATAATGGCTTTCAAGGGTTTGCTTTCTTTAGGTAGATACGGGAATCATGATCTCGAGACACCCTGGTGATTTTTTTCTTCCATATGGTGTATATTGTCTTTTTGGTAAGCATTGGTAAAGTACCACAGGGATACCACAGGGATTGGTAAAGTACCATGGTAAAGTACCTCGTGATTCTTCTCTATTTTCAACTCTCCTTTTTGTCAACCACAATTTATCTTTTCACGATTTTTTCAAATATCTATATCACAGTTACACTTTGTCTGGCACAGCTTATATATCTGACTCTTGCGTCACTAAGCTTCACCATCACTCACTCACTCACTCTGGTGCATAATGATAAATTCAAGCCTTATGAACGGTAACAATTCGATCCAAATTGATAACGACAATAATCACAAATTTTGATTTGAATCTTATCTTTGAACAGAGACAAATTTGTTTAAACACAGTTTAACAAATGCCAGTACACAATGGTAACACTGACTTGCTTTAACAACGTCACCCGTCTTCAAATACAGATATTTTTTTAACCACCTCCGAACAATAAATCAATCATACGATCATCGGGACATTTTCCTAACTGAAAATGTATTCAGAGATTGGGATCTGATATTCGACATAAGGCGAAGAAAACTAAAGAAATATGTCATGAAAAGGAAGATTTAAAATAATTTTAGAAGACTTGGAGGGAGGGGGGATTGCTTTAAGATTAAGTAAAAGATTATTGGTGATATTAATTTTGAGATCATTTTGACACTTGACAAGGTTCTTTGCACTCAAGACACCAAAACCTTACGAAAAGTTTTTTAATTGATTGATTATTTATTGATGTTGCTCTCTCTCTTTCTCTCTCTTAGCAGAGCAACACGAGGAATATTTGAAGGTTTTTGTAACTCGGTTAGATTTAACATGTAACCGCTCTTATTATTTCATTAACTGTTTTGATCTGATAGAATCTCCAATTCGCTATCATTGTCCACAACTCTACCACTAAAACGGCATTGCAAGTGAAAATACATTTGCAGTTTTACAATAATTCTCTCTCACCGAATTATATTAATGTTTTAATTTAATTTTAATTTTGAATTCAACATCATACTTGAGCAACACGAAGATTATGAGTAAATGGAACTCATAATTTTGAATCACGATCATGTGTGACGCGGATGACATCTGAACTGTTATCTTCCTCTTTCAATTTCTATGCCAAACACGCATGGAAGGTTAATAAAGTTAATAGTAAGAAGAGAAGATTGTGGAGTATTTTTAATTTCCTAAATATATTCAGTTTTTATAATAGTTTAAGACAAATATATCATTAACGCTAAATATTTTATTTAATTGCACTAAATTAATTAATCATTTTGTATCGATGTTACGCACAAAAATTATTTTATCGCCTTAAGATATAAAGTATTTTTAATACTTCGTATAAAATGTGTTCTCTCGGTTTAATTTAGCAAGCTGATTATCATGTTTTTATTCAGTTCAATTATTGTAAATTACGTTTTTTTTGCTTTCGAACTCTCCTTTTAATTGTTATAAATGAAATAATTTAAGAATGTGTTGCATTTATATTTTCGTTATTCAGCTATTTTTGGCATGTTGCTATCTCCAATCCAGTAATAAGATACATAATTTTTTTTATCAATTTTCATTTTTTACTGCATTGTCATAACAGACGAGCGATAGCATTCAGTACAGATTTAACATAATCGTATTTATTTATGGCTATGATGTAGTAGCGTATGTATAATTGTGTATTATTACTCACGATAAAGCATGTCAAACATTCTCTTCATTAATTTAATCTTATTATCTTATTCAATGAAGTATTTCTGTATTTTTTATTTTAATTTTATGCATACAGTGAACATTCATTAGTGAGGATTTAATACTGTTTAGTTCTACCTTGAAATCCCGATTGTTCTCTTTCAACTTTTTTTTTCTCCCCCACCCTCTCTCCTACTAAACTGTTATAAGATGATTTGTAGTCAAGCTACTTTTCTTGCTGATTCAAATCAGTCTTAAGCTTTCGGTGATAAAAATATGTGTAATTAATCACGCAAATACACTAAACACATGAGCATAAAAAAAACAACCAATAACTTATAATTCTTACTATATTCCTCGAGTGATTTAGTTATTCAATTATAAAATATTACTTAATTAATAAATTACTAACTTTTTGTTTGAAAAAGAGTTTGAAACATTTATAACAAAAAAAAAAAAAAAAAAAAAAGCTTCATATTTCGGTATTTTCCATGACATTCCAAAATGTATGAATTTATCGCACCGAATTCATTGCATACAATTTGAATATTGGCATTTCTGCTGAAACTTAATTTCCGAGTCTTAGTAATTGGTATCTTCTCACAAGATTCGAATGAACAAAGAATCTAATATTATGTTAAAGAGTTTGATGGTAAATGTTAAGTCACACTCTGTTACCTCAACAATCTTTCTATAACAATTTCACCTTTTACAGAACATTCAAAAGCAAAGCGTTGTTATGATTATAACTGAAAATATTAGAAATGTATATAATAAAACGTCAGTTGGAATTCTTTAAAAATGATTAATTTTGTCAGTTGTATCCATTACATTCGTCTGTGGTGCATTATATGCGGAACATGGGGGGGGGGGGGCCACCTCAAAAATATTTACTCATAGCATTTAAACTGTGAATTTGAGTAACTGCTCAATTAATTTTCAATTATACGAGTGATTCTCTGATATATAGGTACAGAATTCAGAAATAAATATTTAGTTCCTATAATTTTGCTTTAATATTTCCCCATAGACTATTTTCGTTTACTATAAAACTAGAGAAAATTTATGAAAATTTACATCTATTTCAAATTTTTATTATACTTCATATAATATTTAATATTAAGGGAATATTCAAAAAATAAATTTATGGTAAGAATTGAGTATTGTTTTTATTTTATTTTGTGAATTAAAGTTTTCCCTCTCTAAATGAATTCTAATTTATAAATAGAAATTTGTTTCTGGATCGCTTTTTTTCTTTTAATAAGAGAGAGAGAGATTTATAATATAAATTTAAAAAGTACTTATCGATTTTGATCTTTTCATTTAGACAGTAAAATATAGGATTAATTATTAGAAATAATGATTAATAGCCTCAAGTTTTTTTCTTTCTTTCTTTTTTTTTTTTTTTTTTGGTAAATATTGAAGTAAAGAAATGGAATTTTTTTTTGGATGCATTTACAAATGGACACGAATAGGGTGGAAAAGCTCTTCAATTCTGAAATGCAATACGAATTATTATTAAAATGTTTTCCAATGAAAAATAACGAAAGAGTTACAAAAAACGAAACTGCGCGAGTTTCTGAATTTTCATTTTCTTAACTATTTCACTAGTTTTACGTAGAGAGCATTTAAAAAGAAGTGCGAATTTTAACTGTATAGCATTTAAAACAAGAAACACAGCCCATAAATGTGATCTTTCGATAAAACTACTAACTGTCGAGTTGTTTGTAATGTTATACGTAGAAGGAAGAGAAAACCATTCATTATTTTGCACTTTTTTTGTAAACGTCTGTGTGTTTCTCATGTCCTTTTCAGTAAAATGACACGTAAAGAAACATTCGAGCGGGATTTGATTCTTATTTGGCCTAAAATACATATTAGCCGATTTATAATGTAAAATTCTCTAACGTTGTTTCTGTTATTCCTTTACAAGTACTATAATTCAAAAATTTAAACTGTATTTATACTTACAGATATACATTCGGCCAGGAATATCGTGAAGAGAACGTTATTTCCTTAAGAAGGCATTGCATTTTTCTTAATTGCATTTTTCTTACTTAAATGCGCAAGAGTACAAATGATATAATTTATGATGCGATGTTCCGACGTGCATTTAAATCCATCTCCACTCAGAGAAAAAATCCGTTGCAGTTTTCAGTTATTCGACAAAAACTGTATACGCGATTTTTACTCATCACTAAGCAAAGGACAGCAAATAGCATATAATGACGTTGAATCAGACTTACATACCTCAATTATTTTCTAATTTATCAACTTTCTGTTTAGAGGAGACTTTTGCATTGGATTTAACATATTTCTAGAGAAACAGTTTTTGATTCAAGGAGTTTTGAGTCAGAAAATGTTTGAATGAACCAATTGCATTGTGTATGTATTTTTATTTGTAAAATTTTGAACAAATTAGAATAAGTCGCGATTTTCGCGTTAATATTTGAACAGAGCTTTTTCATAAAAGGAAGAGTATCTTGTGAATCGTCTCCATAAATGCACGAACATGTATTTGAAATACATTTACGTGCCTGACCAATGAGAAAAGGTCACAAAGTTGATTCTTTTCACGTTTTTTTTTCTTTTTTCCCTCCTATGCTTAATTGTGTATTATCATTGCTTATCGGATTGTTGTCTTTTTTAACCTTCTAAAATGAACTTAACTAGGATTTTAAAGTAATTCCGTTTTCTCTCCTTTACTCTTAAAGGTTACAGTAAACAAAATACACGGGGGGGGGGGATTAAAATTTGAAATTACGAGATTTTTATTTTATAATTAATTGGCAGTTTTAGCTCACTGCTTTATATTTTTTATAACCCAATTTCCTAAGTTAAAATTTTATAACTTTCATCAGCAATCATCATTGCTTTTTAAACATATATTCCCAAGATTATCTCTTATTGTATTTTAAACTTGTTTCTCTCAATGCCGCTTTTGAATACACTTCAAGAAACATAAGGGTTGGCTAATTAAAATTTATGTTGAAAGAAAATTACACAGAACCACAACTCACATTCTCATATAAGCTACTTATGAATTTTAATTTACTTCTCATTATTTTTTTTTTCTTTCTTAATTTCTCTTTCGGCCCGGTTGTATTTTAAACTGCATCCTAATCTCATGGAATCGGAATTACTTATTTTTGAATTAATCTTGATCTTGAATTAGCCTCGGTAACTTTGTGGTCATGGTCGCAAATGGCGTTGTTTTCGTCGAGTTGTGGGCTCGAGCCCTGATGGCACAAAACGGCGTGTAGCGGTAGCTGGTGCACTTTAAATTTGTCGAGGTCCAAGTTCTCCCTTTGGTGTGGCGTGGAAGTTTGGGAAGGGAATCAGCTCAAGTGTCATCCTCGTCTCTCGACCAAGGTTCAAAATTATAAGATCAGTTCCCAACAGCCCTCGGAAACTCGTCGCCAATTGCCCTCAAATTACTTCTAGTGCGACGTTAATAAAACCAATCCAATAGCCTTCGTGTTGCTTCTCAGTGCGTCGTTAGCCTACTTTGGCTCTTGCGCCATAAAACCTCACTCTCACACACTCTCAGTGCGTCGTAAAAAAAAACAAAAAACAATCAATCATTCGATCTAGAATTATCTGAGGTCATTAGGCGATGAAGTGGCTGCGATGGCCTAGTGGATAAAGCAGCGGTCTCGTGGCTGGAGGTTTTCGTTCAATCATAGGTTCGAGCCTGATGCCACTAAAAACCCGTCGTGTAGCCGGGGTTGATGCACGTTAAATCTGTCGGGGCACAAAGTCCTCTCGTTGATGTGGTGTGGAATTTAGGAGAGGGGGGCCAGCTCAATTGTCGTCCTCGTCACTTGACTGAGGTTCAAAAATATGAGGTCCATCACCAATAACCCTTGTTGCTCCTAGTGCTACATTAATTAAAACAAACAAATAAGCGATGAACCCCGTATATCTGAATGACAGTCAAGTGACAAAGATGACATCTGGGCTGGTACCTCACCTCCTAATCTGAATTCCCCACAGCATACACTATTTAGCGTACAACAGCCAATATTAAACTGTACAATCGGTATTTGGTGGAATTAGAATTCGAACCTGCCTCTTGATTTGAGTATATATAAAACGTTTAGTGAATTATACGTTAAAAAAATTAATTTTGATTTTCATAGGGTAAGTAATGGAATATGAAGAAAGCGTTAATGGACAGAAAAAAGAATAAAATTTACATTCAGCTATAGAGTATTTGAAATTCTACCATCATTTTGACGCAAAACAGATGGCTTTATAGGAAGTATACCATTCCCCACATTGGGTTATATTTCTGTAAACCATAAATGGCACTTTAGATCACACTTATTTCAACGATATGTGTTTACGTTTTTTCATTCGAAAAAAAAAAAAAATAATAATAAACCGATTACTGTAACTGTTATAAACTGGTCAAGCTAATTATATCGTTAAAATAAGCGAGACTTGTTCCTGAACTCTAAAAACTGACCTGTTCGAGATCTTTTGATGTCTAAAAAAATACTCGAGCTTATTTTTTTTATTATATTTTTAAATAATAGATTAAACTCTCTGAAACGCGCCCAAGAATGTGCGTGTGTGCGCCATCATTTATCTCTCTGTTGGAGAAGCATTTCGTATTTCCTCCAGTTCCGAATGCGGTTCTGTGATTGGCGGAGAAATTCCGTCATTGCTATGGCAACCTCTGGAACTTGTTGCCCATCCTTTGTGGTTGCTCATTACTGTCAGAGAGGGAAAGACTACAGTATGTCTTGTCGGAACGGATAATTGGTATTGAGAGTACAAGTTTTCTGGATGATACACGTTTTTATTTAACGTTGTTTTTACGGTAAGTGTTGAACTTTCTTGTAACCGTTAATGAGTAGGATGCATATTTTTGTAATTAAAGTATTATGAATTATTCATTCGACAATCATTAAATAAGGAATATTGTTTTTTTTTTTTATGAAAATGATTATTAATTATTTTATTTTATAAGGTTATTGTTTTATGCTTTTTTCTTTTTAATTGGCGTTTATTGAATTTCGAAGAGCTCATCTTCCGAGTTCGTATTTAAAATTTATATGGACTGTATATAATATATAACCATAGAAAAAAATAAATTTTCTATTACATAAATCAAAGATAAAATTATATTATAATAATGAACATCGAATGATTTCTTATTCTTTTGTTTGGAGAAAATATAAGCTGTGACATCTGTAACATATTTTTAAAATTATGTGCATTTCAATGAAGAATACTATTTAATTATTATTACTTATTATGTAAAAGAAATGATTTTCTGATTTCATACTTTTAAAATTCGGGGAAAAAATTATTTTTAGCTCTATAAAAATAAACACAGACGGATTTCTTATCCTTTGGTTTGGTGAAAAGAATATTAGCTGTACTACCAACAAAATACTTTACAGATTATGTGCATTTTAACGAAGAATACAACATTCCATTTTTCTGACCATCTTTTTAATACAGAATTGACGGTCTATAACTTAATGTTTCACTGTTCTGTAAGCGATACCAAATTTCAACTCTGAATAATTTGATTCTCATGATATGACTTGGAACATGATATGAGCTTTAAGAATGGAACCAAATTATTTGTACTTGTAAACTGGGTCACTACGGGGACGATTCTCTTAGTCATATGCAAGAGTAATGTTCTGTTCTGCAATTATGAATTTATTAACGCTGTAAGATTCATTCTTGTTTGTTACAGTTGAGGGGCAAAAAATTGTATTTAGAAGTTATGCGGTTTTTATCGATTCTAGTCTTCTGGATGTGTGAATGAATACTGATTTCTTAATATTTTTGAATAGTTTCAATGTACTTAATAAATAGATGTAAACAGCAATAAATTATATATATATATATAGTATTTTGTTGGATAGGATTCTAAAAGTAATGATACGAGACAGTCCATGCAATCAAAAGAATCTTGATCTTTGGAATCGTAGTAGTTACCATTTATTTCAGTTAGAAAATCTTGTTTATGTTTTCATGTCTAAGAGTCTAAAAAAATCAGAGCGAGTAAAAATTGTTTTTAAGAGTACAATTTATAATTTTTGAATTACTTTAATATTTTCGTGACATTTTAAAATAAAATGAAGCAGTATTATACTCAATTTTAATGATTTTATTCTTAAGATTTTTCTGGTAATTAAACAGAATTTAATTTGTATAGTTCAAGTTTTGAAATAACGATAAATAATCTAGACATTTTTAACTTCACCTCCCATATGTTGGTTGGTAACTTCACCTCCCATATCGATAAAGAATCAAGTATGAGATACGATTTCGCTAAATTTCATTCAGTTATAAAACCATTTTTACTATAAGGGTTTTGTCGTTAAATGTTCTTAAAACTAAAAAAATCAACTTTTTTGAATTATGGTATTTAATTCAGGTTTAGAAAGATAGCGAGCAATATTTGTTTATCTTATTTGAATTGATAAAAGAAATGAAGTCTATATTTTTTCAGATTTGATTGTTTTATTTATTTTTTTAAAGTTTTGAACCGTTTAATTTTTTTTATTTAACGATATATTAATAGCTAAATGAAAACGTCGGAAGGAAATTTAGTACATTAATTTTCAACAAACTGGTTGTAACAGTAAGGATATTTGAAGAAACTGGTTATGAAAGGAATGTAAAATTAAATAATTAACTAGTTATAAATTTTTTTGATCATGATAAAAAGGCGTGAATGTGAAAAGATGTAGAGAAATTTTCTTTTGAAGGAAAATAGTTATTTTTAACTAAAAATGATAAATAGCAAACGCAGCATATTGTTTTATTAAGAAGTCAAGGAAAAAAAAAAAGGTTCGCAAATGCGTATTTATCTTGCGTTTAAATCCTTATCTTTTATTTCTTCCATATGAAAACATTTCCGCTCTGAATTATCGTTGCTCATAACGAGCTTTCCTTGGGGTTAATATTCGTTGATTACTCTTTGAATACTCGTTTTTAAACAAGTAAACATTTAGTAGAAGGTTTGAATATTTTACATATTTTAAGCATTCCGGTTTTTAATTGATAAATGAAATACAAGACATCATTCTCATTTAACTGTTCATATAAGGAAAATATAAGGTGTGTAATGAAAATACAAATTTCTGAGGGTTTGATAGTTTTATTTGAAAATAAAACAATCGTATTATTTTTAGCACATTAGCTTCAAAATAATCTAAATACCATTAATTACTGCCTAAAATTAAAGAATAAGAAATATTACCACCTTCTGTTACTTTTTCTTTATTTTTGATCTGAATATAAAAATGATACCCTTTTAGAAATGATGCATTTTACTAATATCTTAAACCGAAAGTTTTTTTTTAAAATGTTATATAGACATTCCATAATGGAAGCTAAATTATAAGTATTTGCTTTAAACAATGTTAAGTCGAGAAAGCTGTAACAATTGTTTTATAGATTTAAAATGATATTCACTAATTGTTTAAAACAAAATAATTTATCTAACTAGTGAATTTTGGTAATTTTAAACATATAATATATAATTACTATAACTTATTATAAAAACTACACCGCTCCCTTTCTAGTAATACTTTCTATGTTCATTCTTCTTCAAAATCACGAAGGACAATAAGTGCTCATGACCCGACTATTGAGCACCGCAATTGCAATACGATAATTAGTAGAATGACTTGAATGGTATGAATGAATAACCACGGATTGTGATCATTCATACACTTAATTGAATTAATGCTCCCATCCGTAGACATCACCCGTTTCTCCTTATAATGATGTTTTTGTTTTTTATTTGAATGTTTTATGTCATCGCTTTACTTTCCTTTGAGTTAAATAGGTTAATTCTGTATCGACTTCGAAACCTGCTTTTGTACATTTGTGGACACCTCTCTTGAAAGAGCTTGACATCAATTAATCTATTCGAAATTGATCATGCATTTGATTAAGTAATCTGTCACTATCCATAAACAAATTTATATTATCAGTTGAAAAGCTCATATTGGTAAGCAAATTACAGAAAAAATTTCGTGAAAACTGAGTTAATAAGTATTGCAAATTTAAGTTCGAGGTAAGTAACTGCCAGGAATCGTTAGGATTTTAAACTCCACATGGATAAATAATTTTTGTACAGGTATAATTAAAGACGAAATAATAAAAGTGATAAGTATCAATAAGTGATACTATATCAATTATATCAATCGTGCAAACGATGTAGATTTTATTGATGAAATTGTATAATTGTTCTTTAAAAGAAATGTTAAAGAGTTAAATGGAATTTCAACATTTGAAGATATTAAAAATAAACAGGGATAAAAGTGATTAGCAATTTTTTTATAAAAAAAAAAAATAAAAGGATGAAATCATGCAGAGAGAGTTCGATGATCTTTTGTTACGTCGTTTTGATCGTTTGAGTGTAGTAAAAGCTTGTTAAAAATGCTTTTGAATTATTCAGTTTCCAATTTTTTTTTGTATATTTGTTAGATAAAAAAAGTGGTTCTTGGATTCATTGCTTCTCGATTAAAATCTGAAAAATTTCAAGATTTAATTTTTGAATTGTTCTACGAACTACAGTCCCCACCCCCCGTTAATTATGGAACGAGGAAGAAATGTACTATATTTCTCGAAAGGAAAAAAAAAATCCCATGATTAAACCAAATAGTAATCATAAAATTTAGAAATATACATCTTAATTGTTATAGCGTTCTCTTTAAACGCAATAATCATGGAGCAATATGTGAACATCGATTTGGTTTTTCTTTTGTCTATAATAATTAAAAGCACAAGTTTAGGAACTTTGTATGAGTGTGCCTATATTAATTATACAATGAAAACTGCTTGAAAAATCGAAACATCAACATAGTATCTCATTTGATCTCCTAACATTCTTATACTATAATCAAACCAAAAATATTTGCACTTCCTAAATAAATTTTAAATACTATTTCATTCTATGTACATTTAAATCGCATAACAGAAGAGACGTCTGTGATTTCTCATTTCACAGTATTAAGTATTTTCTCTCAACATACATCCCGTTGTCTTTTGTAATAAATCTGTCCACCAGGTGACTTATGCCTAGATGAAAAGTGCCAACAATTACCCTTTACATCATCCAGATTTATCCATTCCAACGACAACCATGTCTAGTTGTAGTTATCCGTCTCATCCCAAAAAGAGAGGTATAAAGTTTCAAAGACTTGACGAGTTCCTTGAATATAATCAGACACTGTCCATGCTCTGTGAGACGAACCGACCTTTTTTTTTTTCTTGTCTACAATGCAAGTTTTTTATGCCTTGAGGACCTTGCGCGTAACTGTTACAGGCACATATCGTAAATGTCAGCCTGCAGACACGTAATAACCTCCCCTCTTCTTTCAGAGGGGGGAAATACCACACCCGCGCTAATTCCCAAGGTCATTGAGTGTCTTGGTGGGTCCTTCAAACTCTTGACTGCAATGCTAAGAGATTCTTTGTCCCCACGGTTGTGCGCTTCTGGAATAATTGGCCATTTTATCGGGACGATTTTCCGACCTATAAATTTTTACTGCTGTAGCGACATTTTCCCAACAAATGGCGAATAAAGCGTTCACTGATACAATTTTTATACCTGATACTTCCAAACGTGTGGAATTTTGAAATCAATGTCGCGTCGCAGAGAATGTCAGCTGTTCTTTGACGTATTTTCCCACGTGAGGTTTTCAACCGAAGACACTGGGAAATGCAAACATTGAAGTAGTCATTTCGTGTACTTTTTTACGAGCATTTCGATTGTTCGTAATGTAAGGTTGAGAATGCTTCATCTAAGTTTTTGAGTGAATGAGTAAGCTTTCTGGAATTAATAAATGTCTCAACAAACATGTGCCCCCGTCTTGGATGCAATTACTAAGTATACCATACTGAGAACGCTATTCAATATTAAATATTTTTAAAAACTCATTAAAAATATGAGGAAATTAAATTATTAATTGTTTCAGAGATATTTTGGCCATTTTGAAAGTATCTTACAACGTAATAATAATCCAGATATGAAAAAACTTGATGTTTTGCAGTGTAAGACAATAGCGTGCATAATGAATTATTTACAAGGCATAAAGTGTGTTACACTTAAGACCTTGTAAATAATTCATTAAAAAGTACCAATTTTTTTTATTAAATTTTTATTTGTATCAAAAATAATTATTTAGAAATGTTATTTACAATGTAACAACGATAGTATGCATTTAGCTATTGAAAAGTTCTAATGTTTTAATCAACAGTGTATATAAATTATTTTCTCGCCTCAGTAAAGCGAATTGAGGAAAATATTTTTAAGTATGCGGATATTTGATTTCGAAAAAGATATCTGTTGTTTGCACTAAATTGAAAAACAACAGAGGGAAAAAAAATAATAAAACTGTTGAAGTAATCCCATGTAAATAAATATCCATGAAAAGTAAACTTCGCTATTTAAATTAATAGTTACGAAATTTCTACTAATAGTTGACTGAAATATAACTGTGAATTATGATAAGCCGTTAAATAATTTTTTTCTGTCCACAAAACAGCTGTATGTTTTACCCAAAATTTTAAGAATTAGATTTCGAAAAAGTTTGGTAGGGGATTTATATTGTGATGCAATTTTTCAATCAAAAAGTTATTTCCTTTTTGTGCTAATCATCACCTGTTTGATTATCTTCGTCTGAAATGTTAACACTTGTCCAGCTATCTAATATTTTGAGATGTTGATAAGAAATCACAGACACGCATATATAGCCGATGAAAGATAATTGAAAGCGATGATCTCTTTGAAGAGGAATTCGAATGAATCATAATGATTGCAGTATTGTGAAAAATCTTCGATTTTACATTTAAACATTCTGATTGTTTCTCAAAATTAAATGATTTTTCTTTTTGACTTCTTACCTACGAAATTCAATGTCTGATAAATCCGATTTTTTGACGTACAGAATTCAAAGGTTACACGAAATAGTTTAATACATCGATATATCTTTCTTTTGCTTAAGTTAAATTTAATTTGTGGGCTTAAAAAATAATTTTCCAAATTAAATTATTTTGAAATTGATTGTCAAGTATATAAAAATATATAATAATCTTTCATTCCCCCCCACATTGTTCTATATTGTTCGAAAGAGTTTTGTAACACAATTCAAAATTTATTCAACTAGTAATTATTGGAGAGGAAGAAATCTATCAATACAAAAGGGGCAGCGGTAGCTTAGTGGTCAAGGTCGTGGACTAGCGGCCGGCGGTTTTCGTTCAGTCGTGGGTTCGATCCTTGGCCCCCGAAGACCCGCCGTGTAGCCGGGGCTGATGCACGTTAAATCTGTTCGGGGCCCAAAGTCCTCCTGAGGCGTGGTGTGGATGTTAGGAGAGGGGGTGCCAGCTCTGGTGTCGTCCTCGTCACTTGACCGTGGTTCAAAATTACGAGGTCCGTCGCCAATAGTCCTCGTGTTCCTTCTAGTGCGACGTTAATAAAAAAACTAGACTAACAAGCAATATAGAAACCATACTTAATGCAGCTGCTACTTTTTCTTAGATTCTCTCTCTTTGAGATTTTGAAATGGGGGAGAAATTTTCCCGAAACTTCCCTTGTTTATACAAGTTTTTTCCTACATTAATTTAATAACGATTTTACACTATAATGGAGTAGTTGTACTGATCTTTTCAACTGTTTTGATTTCTTAAATGTCAGTGGACTTAAATCCAAAGTTTATCGCATCGGTGTTTGAATTCTTGTTGCATGACAATTAGCATATTAATAGCAGCTAAACATTTCCAAGATAAGCGATATTCAACATTTTTGGATCCATTTATGTGCTTTGCGTAAAGGTTATTTTTCCTTTGATCAAAAAAAGAAAACGTTTCAGAAACTACGCTTTTTTACTATATTTAGATTATATTGTAGTAAACAGTAAAATGTATGGTGTTGAAAAAATAAATTTTGAAATTTTAAGTCTCTGCTACAGCGGTATACCATTTTTGGCTCATGCGCCAATTAAACTTTACCATCACTCCCTCTCTCTGATGCTAATTTACTGCATATCAAGTAGGTAAGGATTCAAAAGTTTTTATACGTGGATTTTGGATCTAATATTTATCTTCTGTTGTGTGTAATGGGCCACGGTAGCCTAGTGGTCAAGGCGGTTTTCGTTCAGTCGCGGGTTCGATCTTTAGCCGCCAAAGACCCGCCGTGTAGTCGGGGCTGATGCATGTTAAATCTGTTCGGGGCCCAAAGTCCTTCCGTTGGCGTAGTTTGGATGTTAGGAGGGGTGCCTGCTCAGGTATCGTCCTCGTCACTTGACCATGGTTCAAAATTACGAGGTCCGTCGCCAATAGCCATCATGTTGCTTCTAGTGCGACGTTAATAAAAACTAAACTAAACTAAAATGTTGTGTGTAATGAAGGACATTTTAACATAAATTTTCGTTGCCTCTTTATTGGCACAGTTTTTTCCCCCTGTTTTCGTCGAGGCAATTGAAACTGCTAAAGATTCTAATAAATGAATATTTAATTGTTCTAATAGATAAACCAGATGAGCCAGTTTTTGCTGCTATAATTTCCATACTCATTTGTATATTTTCTGGTTAAAAAATTAAATATAATTTTATCAAGGAAATTGTACATGAATTTGTTCCCCTCCCCCCTTTTTTTCTTGTCTGATAGTTTCGGGTAACATTTTAAATGTTACTTTTGAGAGAAAAGTATTTTTTGCTAGTGTTCTGTTTATTATTCCCTCCCCCCCTCAAAAAAAATCTTTGTTCTGCTTTGTATCGAGTTATGAATTTTAATCTTAACATATAAAACTCTTTTTTTTTAACGTAATTTCATCGAATATTAGTATCAGATCAGTTTGCCTCGATATCTTGTACTATCTACTCATATGATTTCCTTAAGAAACAGTTTTTTAAAAAATGTAGATCTGCATATCTTATAGTGAGCATATGGAATTGAATTTCCGGAAGGAATTGCTTGTCAAATGTGGAAATTAATCATTAGTACCGCACACTTGTCAAGAGTTGGTAATTATTCAACGTTTTAGAGCGAAATGTCAAACGGATGCAATTCCTTGTATGATAACAACAAAAGTATGCTATCACTTAAATCGTAAATTCAGCATATGAAAAAAAAAAAAAAAAAAAAATTGTGATGTCGTGATTATCCAATAATACTTTAAAAATATTTTATTAACTCTCATGCCAGGTATATTATCGATCATTTTTATTAGACTTAACACATTTTTAAAAACATCTTGTTGCACGTATTAGTCGGATGAACTGGTAGACTGAATGAACTTATTATCTGAATAACCATTTGGGAGATTTAAAAATTATCATTTAAATATTCATAAATATTTGCTTTTTTAAATGTATTGTTGTAAGCATGAATTTTTCGAACGATACCGAATTAATAATTAAAATGATTTAACTTTATTATTCACATAAAAGTATTAGTTGTACGCAACAAATATGGAAAGGAAATAGAAAAATTCTGTAAATACCTAAAACTGTTTTTGTCATGCAGATATAAATATTGATAAATACCGAGTGAGGTAAGATTTTGATTAAAGTTACATGATAGCTGCAAATAAAAAAAATACAAAATAAAAAAAAAAATATTCATCACTGTAACTGTGTACCCTTGATAAGACTATTTTCTGGCAGCTAAAGTGACAATGATATATTAACCGGTTTTTCAAGAGTCCTGCATATGTTGTATCAGATTTCAGCTAGATGACTTGGAAGGGGTAAACAGACATTGTAGTTTGTCATTTGTTGTATCGAACGCGCTTCCGGCCGCAATCTCAGAGTATTTCATATTCGTATCCCACATGCGCAGTAAGTATTTCACTTGATTTTTCTTCCGACTTTTTACAAAGATTTCAAATCTATCATGATCAGATTTTGAATTACCAATTAGATGTTACCGCGATTTTTCAGCTTTTACTTTACCCATTTGTAAGATTCGGTTGTTTATAGATTAGGGTAATGTGCTATTAATATATAGCATGAACTGAATATCCTTTTCGTACCTGTTGGAACCAAAAAAAAAAAAAAAAAAAAAAAAAAAACAAATTTTGAATAGATTGAAGACTTTTGAATAGCACTTTCCCCGCTCACTCCTTTTTGGCCGATGTTTAATATTTTTCATTTCAAGGCCTTAAAAGTAAAGTCTATTTCATGTTGCAATATTACAGCCTGAATTTATTGTAAAGTAAATGTTTTCACTTTGAAATAATTCGATATTGAACAAATAAAAAATTCAGCTGAAATGTTTCTAGTGAATAACTCTGCTCTGTATTCTTTTCAAGGACAGCTTCAACTTACATATTACGATTCAAAGCCGCACGATGCACAAAACAAAGCCCAAAATATCTGAAAATCTAAAAGCCATGATTTAATTCTATTCTTATCAATCTTCATAACCTAAAAATTATTTAGAAGAAAGGGAAATCTATGAAAAATTCCTTTTCAAAATCTTCCCTATTCACACTCATGCCAAGCCAAAGACCTGAAGTTCAAAGTATACATTAACTTCCTTCAACGTATTGGGGAACGTTGTAGATACGAAATATCTGAAGGTACGACATTGGAATTCAGTTCCGGCTACTTAAGCCCACCTGTTTCCTTGCTGTTTTAATTTTAGCGAACTTCATGGTTACAAAGGTCACGAAATTTTATCCGTAAGAGAAGAGCAAGTGGTTCGTGTTCTCCAACAGGTAAAATTCTTTTATCCTTACGGGGCATAACCTCATCAGAATGCGAGTGAGTGTAGTGAAGAAAAGTGAAACGGCTCCTCCCAAGCCATTAAAAATATTTAACCATTCCTAACTTAAAGTGATTTCGCGTCAAACAACTTCACATTAATAAAGAGTAAGTGTTTAGTAGAGTTAACGAGTTGACGCCCTCGCTTCTCAAGTTCGCCTTTCGAAAATCGAGGATTTTACCTGTTGCATTAAAAAATACATATATAGATGAATTTCTTTTGTTATGATAATAGGTTTGTGTGTCAGACAACATTTCTCCAGAATAATTATGTAAATGCGTTTTTTTGAGATATATTTATGATGTTGATTTTCTAACAAGTCGTAAGATAAGTGGGAGAGATGCATCTTTGTCAGGTGATATCATCACTTTTTCTTCTGTCTGTTCTTGTTAAAGGTGTACTAACAACATTTACATTATAAAGGTATTTTCGGAAATATTTTTTATTGACTGAGAATCAATTTTTTATATTTCCAAACGAATATATTTATTGAATCAACTATTTTGTATGTGCTTTATCAGTTAATACTCACAATCCCTCAGGACATACTACTTTGGAATTTACGACCCTGAAGCATCCCTGAGGCCTTTTCTTTTTACTAAAGAGTTTGTTTTAAGTAAACATGAATGACAAACCCCCAAGGATGCTCCAGCAATTTTCTTGTTTTCGAAACTTATTGCTTTCTCCCCATCTCTGCCTAGTTTCCATTTTATTCAGATTAGTGTTTAGCGCAATTTGACCAAAGATGGTCCTTGTGCCACTAAAATCAATCATTCTCACAATACCAATTAATTTTTTTATGATTATCATCAAAATGAATAAATTTTTTCGTTTAAAAAATGTTCACAATTCCTCTGTATGTTGCTCTTGTCTGTAAAGCTGATTTTATTTTATAATTGCTGTAAATGTGAAACAGGAAAGAAATGGAATTAACGTATTTACATTTATTCTCCTTGAAAAGTTTTCAGATAGGCATCTCCTTTGTAAGACTGTCTCCGAAGTGACGCCTGCAGCCCGAAAGGGATACTCAAATGTACCATAAATCAAATAAATGATAGAATTATAGCTATCCATTGGTCAGTTCTTATCCGGGGTCTTGAGAGATTGATTTGTTACTATAGTTTAATATCTTTGTTTTTGTTATCGCTTCTGAAATTTGTGAAGACACAAAAGTTAGACCATTTCAATACAAATATTTCGAAAAAACTAGGGATTGATTATCTTTTAGTTAGCTCAACTAACGGGAAAAAAAAAAGTTCTTGCTTTTGATAACGATTCTAAAGCGAACTGTGTAGGTCGATTTGAATTTCATATCTTCAGAATCACTCGTCAGATTATATGTGAAAGTGTTATCTTTTCGTTGGTATCATTTTCCTAAGGACTGGGTTTTGATAATGTTTTGGTCATTTTTCATAAAGAAACTGATTATGTCAAATGAGCGCACAGATATTCGTTGAAGAATTGTTATATGGATTCTTATTGGATAAAAATATCTTAATTCATTGGAACATTACAAAAGTATTTCTCTAAACATTATTTTACCCTTCTCCATTTATTTCGCAGTGTTTTATTTAATTAATCTGAAATTAATACAGTATTATTTCGGTGACCAGCGGATATCGGATAAGAACACTGCTGGATAACTGGAAAATCACTAACAATACGCGAATAAAGTGTCAAGCACACGAAATAACTGAAACTGCAAAAATTGCATTGTTTAGTATTTATAGTCTACGTTATTCCATGGAAGTATTAAGCATAAAATATCTGCGACTGGTCAGAGCCGTTGCAAAAACGCCGGATTTCTGGCGGGGCCGAATAGGTGAAGCGCCGCATTATAGTAGTACCGTAGTAATAATTATTCTAAATCTATGTATCTGAAATAACAAAATACGTTATCTTAAATTAATTTGTCAAACTCGCTTTTACGAATCTTACTAATAGTTTTATCCTTAAGGCCTTGCCTTCTTTAGGTAGGTACGGGTATCATAAGCCCACGGCACCCTGTGATTTTTTTCTCACCCATGGGATTTACTGTCTTTAGCAAACACGGGTGACGCACACCCAGGATACCCTAGCGATCACTCTTTAATTTTAGATCCACCTGGCCGTGATAGCTTAGTGGACATGGTCGCGGACTCGCGGCCGGCAGTTTTCGTCGTGTCGTGAATTCGAGCCTTGATGCCACAAAAGACCCGCCGTGTAGTGGGGCTAATGCACGTTAAATCTAATCGAGGCCACGAGTCCTCCCGTTGGCGTGGTGTGGAAGTTGAGAGATGAGGGTGCCAGCTCAGGTGTCGTCCTCATCACTCGACTGAGGTTTAAAATTACGTGGTCCGTCGCCAATAGCCCTCATGTTGTTTCTCTGTGCTACGTTAATAAAAAAACTAAGCACAATGCGACGTTAATAAAAAGTCACATCACATTCAGACACTTTTTGTCAAACCATTATTTTTTACCATTTTTTTCGAACGGCTAGATCACAATTACACCTTGTTTGGCGCAGCCTGGCCACATCTGGCTATTACGCTATTTAACTCAACCATCACTCTCACTTACTTTAGTTTCATTTTAATGCTTAAGAGTATAGAATATATAAATATTGATTTCGATAACGTGATATGTAATTATTCAATTTTAAATGATTGTAAGAATACAATTTTTGAGTCGGAAAATTTTCCAAGAGTTGTTATTTATAATCCAGAATAATATAGTACTTTGATTTGATTAGTTACAATTAAAACATTTATTTCGACTGTCACATTTATCTTTTATTGGCATATATCTTAATGAATATAAGAGGTTTTTTTTTTTTTTTTTTTTTTTAAAAAATTTTTTTTAACCGTTTTTTTTTTTTTTTTTTTTTTTATCAAAATTGTGTTCTCCTCTTTTTATGCTAATCGCCTGCTCTTTATCAATATATTACCCTATTCTTTCATAAGTTCCTACTCTGAGTTGCTATCTCCTTTTTTTTCCTCATAAAGCTGTCATCAACGATCGGGTCAAGCCGTTTCATAACCTATATGTTCGGTTACCCTTTCTTTTAATAAAAGCTGGAGAGGCATCAAGTAATGCCGCTATCAACAGCTCATTCAATCAAAAGTTTTTTTTCAAATAAAAAGAACAAAAACCTATTGTATTAAAATAGTTTTTTCGTCCTTTATCAGCCGAGAAAGTAAATATTCAACAGAGTAGAATCTTTGTTTAGTTTCATTAGGTTTTAATGATTTCAACATATAGCTTAATGAACTGTTTAAATGAAACATAAATTTGATTTATAGAACGTGAGTATTTGTTATTCTTGACGAGAGTTCAGGCAAATTGATCTTTTTATCTTTGTTTAAACTGAAAATCGAAAAGGAATTTTTATTTTCTGGAAAAAAATGAATAAAGAGACATAATTCACTCGAACTCATTGTATTAATTATCATTCAAGAAAAATTATTGTATAATTCTATCCATGTTTTATAACATATCTCAGGAAGGAAAAATAATTACTGAATTACTAATTTTACTTCGTTAGGTTACAATAGAAGCAATATTATAAGTTGTTAATTTATGATAGAATGCTCCTCTCTCTCTCTCTTTTTTCAAATTGTTCGAAATGTAAATGAATTTTTCCAGTTTTTGAGCTTATGTTCGGATGTTTTTATTTCTAAATGAGTTAAAACTATGTATATTTTAACTTAATCATGCCTAGAAATACATCAATCAAAATTTTGTTGTAAAGAAAATCCTTTTTTTCCTTTAAGATATGCATGCTTGGTCTCTAGGTTAACATTAAATGTATTAATTATACCAGACAGAGTTTATCTCGTATGCTCGCATCTCCATAAATTGCCGCCACAACTTTACGGTCCAATGAAACAGGCTTCTTTGGAAGGCTGTGGTATCCGATTGGTCATGGTCGCGAGCTTGTGGTCGCCGTTATTTTTGTCGAATGTGGGTTCGAGTCTTGTTTCCACTGAACACCTGCCATGAAGCAGGGGCTGATGCACTTTAAATCTGTCAAGGCCCAAAGTCCTTCCTTTGGGATGGTGTGGAAGTTAGAAGAATTGGGTGCCATCTCGGGTGTCGTCCCCGTCGCTTGACTGTGGTTCAAAATTACGAAATCTGTAACAAATAGCCTTCAGGTTGTTTTTAATTGCGATGTTAATAAACAATCGTCTTTGGAACTGATTCACCGGAAGCAATGAAAATAAGGAAAACATAATGAAATATATAAAGATTATATAAAAAAAATTGCATATTTGTTTCTTTTGCCAATCGGAAAGAGCAATATTCTAGAGTAGGTTGTTCATTTTCAGTCATGGGACATTTTTTAACTAGTAGAATTTCATACAGAATGAACTATGTGTAGTTACGGTGTTACTCAATCTTTTCAAATGTCAATTCCTTGAATATTTGTTTTTAGAAATATTCAAATTGAAAAAAATTCATAAATTTTTCTTTCCCTTGCCGACTTTGATAGTGACGTCCTGGGGATAAAATTGAACGTAAAATTTAATAAGTTTAATTAATTCTCTTTATAATTAAATACTTGTGAATTGTTTTATAACAATTACACCTTTCCTTGAATGTTTTATAATTAACTGATACAATAAATGGGGTAGTCAATCTGACACTGTAAACAGGAAAATAAAAGCAACAAGAATTTTGTTTCGACCGAAGACCACAGTTCCACTGACCATTTAACGAAGTAAAATAACGCAGCGATAGGAAAAAAAAACTTTTAGAACGACTCTTAACTTTTATGGATATCAAAGAGAAAAATTGTAAAACCCGTGTTCGAAACATTAAAAAACATTCTTCTGGCAGTTACTGAAAGAGCGATGTTTTAAGATCTAAACATTATCTAGCATTATAATTAAAATTTTATCTGTTGTCTCACTGCGCTCATAAAAAGAGAGAAACGATTAAAAAGTGTTAGATGCCAGTAGCCATACGGTTTACTTTAAACTGAATTTGTTTAAAAAAAATCGAAATGGATAGGTTATTCTCGTGTGTTACAATTCGCAAAATTTTTATTTCTACTCTATTCGAGAGTGGAAATAAAAATTTGCATAGTAGTCATGGTCGCGGTTGCATAGTAGTGCGGTTGCATAGTAGTCATGGTCGCGGACTCGCGGCAGTGAGTTGATTCGTGGGCCTCAGGAGTTTACTTTGTTTAGGTAGGTATGAGAATCATGATCCTCGAGGCACTTTAGTGATCTTTTTCATTCCCATGGGATTTTACTGTCTGTGGTAAACACCAGCGTCGCGACTCCGGGATATCTTCTTAATGATCCTTTTCTATTTTCGACCCTCCTTGTCAACCAATTTTTATCCATTTTTTCAAACGTCAAATTCCCAGTTAAACCTTGCTTAGCGTGACCGCGGCTGGCGGTTTTCATCGAGTCGTTGGTTTAGGCCTTGATGTGCCAGGAGCCAGAGCTGATGCACGTTAAATGTGTCGGGGTCCAAAGTCCTGTTGGCGTGGTGTGGAAGTTAGGGTGGGATTTCCAGCTCGGGTGTCGTCCTCGTCACTTGACCAAGGTTCAAAAGAACGAGGTCCGTCGCCATTAGCCCTCGTGTTTCTAGTGCGACGTATATAAAATCAAACCATTCCTTGTTTGGTGCAGCATAATCATATTTGGCTTTGCCATTAAGCTCCATCATCACTCTCGCACTCACATTCGTTGAATTGTGGGTTCGAGCCCTGATGCCACTAAAGACGCGCCGAGCAATGCATATAGCGTATACAAAAAGAGAGCAATTTTTTTTTATATATTTTAAAATTGTTTGATTACAACCACACTGTAAATTTGCTTTTCTGTAACCCATCCGATATAATATTGCTATTATTCTGTCTATCTTTTTTGTTAAACCCTAAGCCATTAAATGAAAATTTCCTTACAACTAACAATATTATTCCTGATCATTTTATTAGTTTGGTATACGCCTCATAATCCTGTAACTCCTGTGTATTATTTCTTCCTTTCATTACTAATCAACATAGTCATAAGTGAATTAAACCAGGTTGTAACCTGATCACACCTGAATCCAAAGATTAATATTATAACTTGGTATTAAACTGACTGGAACCAGTAGAGGCCGAGCCTTTAGAAGTTTAAATGAGGGTCTGACTCCCTGACCCTTTGTAGATCCTCCTTATCTTTTTGTCTTGTGTCTCTAGGCTCTATTCGAATGTCTTCATTGATAATTTCCGCTCACTGTACCACCCACCACAGTATTAAATTCTTCGCTGATTAATATATTTCTTCAATACCATTCACTAGATTTACAACCCTATTCACAGAAATTGTATGCTAATCTACAAAAGTAACTTCTTTTATTCATTAGGAGAGTTTCTCAGTTCGAACAACAGCTTAAAAGTCCCCAAGGTGAGTTGAAGGGAAAAGCGTGATAGAACTCCGCTGTAATCATGCTTATATTATCGCCTTGAATAGATACCGATTCCTGATATCGCCAATACTCTCAGTGGCGTAGAGTGAGGAGGGCAGAGTGGCTCGTGGCCCCGAGCAGCACATATGTTGGGGGTGGCTGGGAGCGGCCGAGCTGGCTAATCCTATCTGCAGCATCATGCCATGGTCATTAAACTGTATTGTCATCGGACGACATGGGTACTACGCAAAATTTCAAGGCAACTGGACTAGTGGAAGTGGTTCAAAATAGTTGTAAGATTTGACCTGTTCAAATATTTTTACATTTATGTGAAGTTAAATAATTTATTCAAAATAAAAATAAATTTCACTTTTTGAATTTCAAAACGGGTCACGATCCGCTGTTGCATTTATTGTATCCAAAATGGATACAATAAATGCAATTTTTTGTATCCGTTTTGATTTTAAAATTGTCTTATTGTCCTTAAACAACTCATAGACGTGACGATGAGCAGGTGACATTGAATTTCAGCTTTTTTTTTTTGTTAGTTAGAAGAGTGAAGTGTTGATATTGTCTATTTAATACTTTGATAATGTTTAACATGTGCCTAAATTTGTTATTATGAAGTCTAGTTTATTTGTTGAACATGATTCGTCACAAAAATAGGAATGTTAAGGTAAATGTTTATTTGTGAACTGTTCAATGACTTTGCGGTTGAACCCGCGTGGAATGTTATTTATTCGTTTTAACGTATTAAACCACAAGGAATTTAATTTTAAGTACGCTCAGTCATTCGTGATATTTTTTATTTCTACAGGGAGAGACAAATTTAATACGGTGTGGGGGGGGGGGGCAGATTTAGAGTTTGCACCGGGTGGGAGCAATCCACGCTATTCGCCACTGAGTATCCTGCAATATTGTTTCAACGTAAACTTATGAAACAACAGTTTTATAACGAATATATTTTAATCGAATTTCAGTAACGTTTGCTGAGTTATTAGTTGAGAATTATTGTGTAAATCATTATCAGTTAATTGAGAAAACTATCTTTTCACGAATACAATAAATATATTAAAGCCGATTTCAAGTTTGTTTGGACGACAAATTACTAAGTGAAAAGACATAATACATTTGTTTCCTGTATAATATTTTGTGCTATCAATGCGATTTTTATTCACATTTTATGTGAATCGCTTCACTCGTTTTTGTCTTGCCATTTCATTACATATTCTATAAACGTTTTCTCATCACTCTCTCCTCATGCTCGAGCTATTAATGTCGAAATCAGAACGCAGAGAAGATAATGGGAAGATAAGCGGAAAAACATTCTCAGCTGGAATCAAAATCGATGCGCATGGGCGTCGAAAGGACGTCCACAAATCACAAACTAAGAATCTGGTTCTGATAGTATGAATCTTCCTAGATTGAGAGACTCAAACAAGCAGTCATTCACAAAAGAAAACTGACGTGACTCGTATTAGACTTTCTCTTAATAGGATTAGTTTCTCAGGAACTGCAAATTTTCATCAATTCTGGTCGTGTATCCATCTACGCGGAGATGTGATGAAAATGACGTTAATAAGTGTAGAGTCTGAAGTCCGTGGAAAAGGGCAATAAATATTTGTGGCCTTGGATTTCCCCCGCTACTCGTTGTAATCTGAGTCACTAACGAAATATTTATTGCCTGTAACTTTTTTCTGAATCAGCAATTAATAGTGAGGTTAAAAAAATCATTGTGGTCTTTTCTTACATGCTTTACTTGTGCTTGACCTAGCTGATAGATTTTTTGACTCCTATATGATTTTGATCCCATAGCTCTTACGATAACGTTACTATTTCTATGTAGAATGAAGAGTTCGATATGAAAACCAGTCTAACCTGCCCCTATTAAGAAAATGTATACTTTTGCGGACCTTTGCAGTTGTAAGCGAAGATGAAAGCTTTTAACCTTGTCCTCAGATACTGTTAATAAAGAGGCGGCTTCGGTAAAACTATTCATATATGAATTGCTAATATGTTTCCCCCAATCATTCTGGAAGAAGAATGTTATTCAAAAACTGATTATAGGCACATAGAACATAATACTCTGGGACTATGATAATTTGCGGCATCATTATGCTAATTCAAATAACTAATTCGAGTGTTAGGTAGAGTCAGTTTGATGAAAGGATTCTGTTCTAAAATTGAATGAATTGTGTCCTCAGAAGGATTTGTTGTATATGCAAAGAGTATATTTATAACTTACCCGGTTGAAAAACTTAAGTTGTATGAAATAATTGCATTTAAAATTATATGCATTTATATGAAATTATATGCATTTAAACTATTAAATATGTAATTTTTATTTTTTGAATATTTTTTAAATTGACTTCAGGTCTTGTATCTATTCAGTTTTGTGGTTTTTATCAATCGAAATGAAAGGAAAATCCACACACGTAAAAATTGAAACATTTATTTAGGTAGTGAAATAGAGCCGAAAATAGCTTAAAACGAATTTAGAAACTCAGCGAGAAAGGATTATTTTCGGATGACGAGATCAGTTAAATCTAATTAATGATTGGTCAATTCATCGGTCAAAAGCAAAAACACGCTTTTCAGCCCTCAAATAAAAATAAGTAAAAAAAATTTTTTAATCGAGAGATTATTTTCATTATTAAGAGGTGAAACAGTATTTTTTTTAATGTCAAATAAAAGCTTGTGTTGTTCAACTAAAATATCTAGATAATTACTGATAAATTAAATACCACAGCTACTTATCTATATCCGAGATCAAAGGAAATATTAACACCTCAAGCTTTTATGAATTACATATTTTACATTTAGCATATAATTCTTATGCCTTTTTGGCCATCTTTAAATGAAAGCTTGATTTAAAAAATTCCTTTTACTGAAAATTCTAGACTATAATGAAGAAAATGTAAGACAAAGTAATTACGTGAGGTGTACGTGTGTGCAATATTTCTATTGGATTGGACGTTAAGTGTCTGTGAAAAAGGTCTGGGTCCCCAGCTCTACCCCCTCTCTTAATCCATCACTGAGTGACGGAAATTTTGCATATGTGTTATCAGAGTTATATATGTATGAAAATTTCTGCGTAATCAGATAATAGAAAGTGGGTTTAAATTCGAGTACAAATTTTGAACTGAAAAAACATTTGTTTTACATATGTATATAAGCTGATAAAATGTTATTAAACCTTTCTGTCTCTTGAATAGAGAGCAAATTATTATATATAATATTAATACCCCTTTTTAGAAATATGTTGCTATGGCTTTTGGAATTGAATAGAACTACGCTGAGAGTAAAGCTTAGGTATAAAATAATTGTATTGAGAGTAGGTGTAAGGTACATTTAAGATTTAAAATTAAATCAAATCAAATCTGTATCAAACATTCTGAATAATTATAGTTAATAAGACAAAAAAAAAACTGCTACTGGTCCATATCGATCTTAAGTTGGATCGAAAGCTCTTCGAATCCTCTTCAATTATTAAAAAAATGTAACCAAGTTTTATAAGTAAATAAATTTTTTAGCTGTCTAAAGTTTCAGTTAAGTTATCTTAATGAATATAACGAATCTTGATTACTTGATATGTGTATAAAACGAAACCATGATAAAAACAAATTTTAGACGGCAACATCCGAAATACGACGGCGAGTCATGTCTTAATTGATGACTTAAACTTCGCGTTTCCTGGCCGTGCTTGTTGGTGCCGTTTCGTGTTATCGATAGTTGTGATCTCGTTTCCGACGCTGAGATGAAATTTCTGTGGGTTATACAACTTGATAAAACTCCTGTTAACAGAAAAGAAAATAAGTAATTTTTTTTTTGTATCAGTGAGCAATCTGAGTGACATGTTTATCAATTAGAGTGTTACATTTTATAATGAATTATTTGCAAATCTTTTTTTCCCCCCAGAACGTTTTTTAGTTTTCAAATTTGCCTTTTTAGTGGTAGTCATTCGTAACTGAGCGAACATTATTCAGTTTTTCGAGCACTGTGTTTCTCTGGTTTATGTGTGTGTGGACGCGGTAGCCTAGTGGTCATGGTTTCGGATTCGTGGCCCGGCGGTTTTCGTTCAGTCGCAGGTCCGATCCTTGGCCACTAAAGACTCGCCGTATAGCCGGGGCTGATGCACGTTTCTCTATCGGGACCCAAAGTCCTCCCATTGGTGTGGTGTGGAAGTTAGGAGAAGGAGTTGCCAGCTCAGGTGTCGTCCTCGTCACTTGACCGTGGTTCAAAATTACGAGGTCCGTCGCCAATAGCCCTCGTGTTCCTTCTAATGCGACGTTACTATAAAATTAAACTAATCTGCGAATGTGTGATCGCCGTAGCCTAGTGGTCATGAACTCACGGTCGCCGTTGTTTTTGTCCTCTCGTGAGTTCGAGTCCTGATGCCACTGAAGATCTGCCGTTCAGCGAGACTGATGCAAGTTAAATCTGTGGAGGCTTACCTTTGGTATTGGTAAGTACGGACATCATGACCCCGAGGTACCCTAGTGATCTTTTTCTTTCCCATGGGGTTTACTATTTTTGGTAAACACGGGTTACGCTCTCCCGGGATACCCTAGCGATTCTTCTTTATTTTCGACCCTCCTTCTTGTGAACCAATTTTTGTCTTTTTCTGTTCTTTCACGTCTAGACCACAGTTAAATCTTGTTTGGCGCAGCATGGCCACATCTGGCTCTTGCGCCAGTAAACTTTACATTCACACACTCCCGTTGGTATGGTGTGGAAATTTGGAGAAAGTTGTTAATTCCTGTACCTTCCTTGTCACTTACCTAGGTTTAAAATTACAAGGCTCGTCGCCTATAGCTTTCGTGTTGCTTAAACTTAAACCCCTTCTTTTTAAAATTGGCTTGCATTGCAACTTTAAGACAAATTTCTAGAATCATGAAAATATTTACTTTTAACCCTTATAAATCAAATAATGAATAAGTCATTGCTTACCTATATTAATTGTATTAATAATTACTAACGTATATTTAAAAGCCTTTTATTATAAGATTAACCCTTATATTAGATTTTCTTGTAGATATTTATATTAATAAGAAAAATTTCATCACTTAATCTTCAGTATTTAACAACATCAGTTATTTTTAAATTTTACAATTAATGCATAGAAAAGAAACGTTTTTAAAAATCAATTGAATTGTTGCAACAGATGTTGAAATGTGTTTCGGAAATTTTTATTACCTGTGGGATTTATCATGTTTATTGTAATCCAATGGTATTGTGTGGATGTCAGGAGAATTGGGTGAGTTGTTAAGTTAATAAAATTATCAGAAAAAGTGGAGCTCTTGAATGTTAATATTTCGAGATTATTGAACGACTTCTACGATAGTTCTGTTGACGTGGTGTGGAAGATAGAAGGAAGTGTTAGCTCAAGTGTCGACCTCCTCACTTGTACGAGGCTCAAAATTATGAGGTCCGTCGCTAATAGCCTTCGTGTTGCGTCTAGTGCGACGGTAATAAAACCAATCAATAGTTCCTTCTGTATGAAACGAAAAAAAAAAAAAGTGGATTTTAAAGATTTTTTTAAAAGTATTAGTTGTTAAAATGTTAAATGTCATTAACTGTATCAACGTCGACTCTGAAAGTTGTATAAAACTAAATTGAATGACATATTAATGCTAACGAACACTCAGTTTGAGTTAAAAAATGACAATAAATATCTGCTAAATGCTATCCACTGAGCATTATTTATGTTCAGGTACTTTTATTTTTTCCTTGTTTTAGAAGATTTTTCAATTTGTCACTCTGTGCCACCAATTTTCTGGAAGAGTGAATCAGTCGCGTTTTAGCTTTGTAGTAAAAATGACACCATGTTCACTCATTTGAAACGAATATTCATAATAGCTAAAGGCAATGAGATCGCTAAAGAAAGGAATTCAACAGTGTTCAGGTTCACTTGTGTATGAAACGTTTAAATCTCTAGGGTTTTAAGTCACTGGTTTTTATCTTTGATTTACAAGTTCTTAGAAATATATGTTTTGGAATTTTGTTCTGTTGGATAAACAAGCTGATTTAAACTCAATAAATGTCTTTTCTGCTTCCGTTTGGAACATCTTCAATCTAAAAACACTGATGAATTTCATTAAAATAGGTTATGTATTGAGTTTTGGAAGTATAAAAGGAAATATTTTTTTAATATTGAATCTGCATCAATGATTAATTCTTTATAGATTCTCAATCATATTCTTCAAAAATTATTTTAACTTGTTTTACAAAAAGTGTTTGTTTTAGTATTTGTGCTAGTGCTCTTCCAGATCTAAGAAAAAGGCAGAGCTAAAGAAAAGTGTCTTAATGTGATGCAACCTAGATTTTGTTTTTGAAGGCAAGGCACAAAAGATATAAATCTATTTGAGAAAATACTATTTTCGACTTGTAAAAAGAAAAATTCAAAAAGTAGCTTGCGGGTGGGCTGCCCTATGAAACCTTCCCAAAATGAATTCTGTTTATAATTTTTTCTTTCAGAATCGTGATTTACTTGAATGTGGGTGAATTACAATCTAGTCAACAGCCAGCGGAATTGTAGTCTTTCTCAATGAGAATCAACTGAACGAAATCTTCACTCTGTAATTTGTTATTGACTAGCCAGGTCAGATAGAGGGTTTATCAAACTAATCTCTCAACATATGTTTTAAAAAAGTATCAATTCATGTTGCATCAATTTTCACATTTCAAATATTTATTTTACTTTCGTTGTAGTGTTCCCAATTCCTTATATGGCAGGTTGTCCATCTTGTTCCCATTTCCATTGGAACTCGGGGAATTCAAAGTTTAAATTGAAAGAGAAAAGAGACGTAATTAGCCAATTCTTTGAATTCTCCGTGATGCAACATACTTATAACCATCCTCAAATTATTTCACCTGCGGTTTACCTTACTTAATTACTAAATAACAAATACGACCAGAAAAGTGGGGGAGGTTGCCGGGTAATTTTAATTCTTTTATTTTTACTTGTTGGTAAATCTTTGTTGACATATGGCGAACGAGCTTAGCAACTGGATAAATAATGCATATAATATAACCGGGTATTAAATAAACTATTGGCTGAAGAACAGCTGAAATAATCTGGTATCGAAAGAGTTAGCTTATTGGTTTTATCTTTAGACATTTTGTAAAGATTGCGAATTGAATTGAAAGATACGCATGTTAAATGACGTAAAGGCGCCTGTATGCGGAAATCATTGTTTTATAAATAAATTGAATTCGCTTGTTTTAAACGTAACTCTTATATCAAAGTTCGCTGACACTTCCAAATTCTAAATTTTTATTTTTTGACTGATTTGGGGATGGGAGATGACTCGCCAAAATGCGTCATTTTGTTATTTAGTAATAAAACGATGAAAACTGAAAATTTGACCGATAGAAAGCGTGATAAACAAATTAAAGTAAGGGGGGAAAAGATGTTTGCTAAATGTTGAATTTTAAAACTGAGTAATTCGCAACCAATCGAACTACAAAACTTCAAAATGTGAATTTAATTACACAAGACACACTAATACGAAATAGAAATGGAGATGAGATACTAGGGAGAAATATTTTAATAGATTATTTTATCACCAGTATAATAAGTTTTTATGATAATCATAATTTAACTGCAACACGAGATAAAAGTAATTTAAAAAATTATTTTTAAACCAATATAAATCAAGGGACAAATATTGGGCGAAAACGGTTATTTGAGAGATTTTTGTCGTTAATTTTGAAGGTATTGCTGGAAGAACAAATTACGATGATTTTCTCAGTTTTATAATAATTAAAAAAATTGACACAAACTTATATATTATCTGATAAATAAAAAAATGGCTGTAAACTTGTTTCTCATCATTCAGATCTTATCATTCATCTCATTTTTTGCATTAAAAAAATCCACCAGCTTTTGAGAATTTACTTATGAGTAAAGCAGTTACTATGGGTTCGAAGATTCTGTCATTAGCTTTGATATCTAAAGCTGTCAAAGATGCCATTAAATTTCGGTAGCAGTAGCAGTGAACTGTAAATCAAGAGAAATATGTGCGCTAAAAAAAGTTTATAAGACTTGGATGGTAAATAAACTGCAAGTTGAAAACAAATTTAATTTTTGAAATGGATCATGGAAATAACGTTCCATTTTTTTTTTTTTTATCGTACTCCAACGAAATGTTTATTTTATAGCTCACTATAATTGGCAAGTAGCTTGACATAAATTTATATATTTTTCTTATTCCAAAAGGAAGTTCCAGATTTGTCAATTTTTAAGTGCTAAAATGTTTTGTGGTAGGGATCTATCGTTCATGTACATTTGATAGAATAATTCCAACCTAAACGATAAATGCTGGGTGTTGTAAATTAATGTAAATAAATAAATTAGGAGATTTTGCTGTTATAAGTGCATGAAATTTCAATTTACGTTAATTTGACGCGTGACTTTTTATTTCGTTTGAAAATAAAAGTTTGTTAAATTAGCATGTGAGAATTGACTCGATGTTGGCGTCGGTCTTCTAATCGGGTCATTTCTGATTTGGTTTGAAAGTTAACTTATAAAAGTGAGTCATTTTATTTCTTGCATTGTTCTCGTTTCTTATTTAAGATAATATTTGAGATACTTTTTAAGTAAGATTGAGACTAATTACAAAAAAAGGAAAGCGCGTCCAGTATGCAGTTGCCTTTTTTTCATCATTGGAGACTTTACGAAAATGCAAACGAATTAAAATTTATTTTAATCACTCTGCATTCATATGATGCCAATTTTTATACTGTATACTGTCTATCAAATAAAAAAAGTTCTGTTGTGGGGAATTGTAAAAAAAAATCAGTTCTGTCATGTTCTATGTTTAATTGTTAAGGTTGTCTTCGCGTATGTTAAAGAATAGGACCCGAAATAGGAACCCTTTTTCTGATAAAACGCTCGAACATTAATTTTACATTCTTGACTTCGCTATCTTTTAGAAAGTAGTGTATATTACAATATTACTCATTTCTATCTGAGCCAATTCCTTTTTTCTGGTGTAAAATTTGTTCCTTGTTTCGTCTCTTATACCGTAATGCTAAATGGCCTTTAAACTTTATTTATTCACGTGAAAAAGGATGTATTTTTGTATTGTTCCTAACTTTTAAGAATGCTACATCCTAAACGAATGTACGTTTTAAAATATCACAAACTTTAATGCAAACTGGAACAATTTTCTGCCTCGAAATGTGTTCCAAGTTTCGATCGGATTTTTAGATATTAAGCGAAAACAGCCTTAAGGATGAAATTTCTTCTCTAGAATCCGATAGTTTTTTTTTTTTCAAGTCATATTTGTGGATGTAATTAAGTTTTTCTTTTTGGAAGCATTTTAATGCAAACTTTGCTTTTTTCTGTCGTGTTTCTAGGTGTCTTCCTCGTCACTTGACCGAGGTTTAAAATTACGAGGTCCGTCGCCAGTAGCTGTCGTGTTGTGCTTCTAGTTCAATGTTAATAAAACCAAACAAATCCCCTGGAAGCGCATTCACAAATTGAAAATAACTAATTTAGAACTTTACTAATCATAGTTATTTTTTAAATTAGAAAAAAATTTGCTTTTCAACAAGTATAATATAAGAACATTTATTTTAACTGGCAATTCATAATTTGTTTTACTGCTTCGTCAACACGAATTTGTAAGAAATATATATAGAAAATAATATAGTAAGCCTATAAAAATTCGAAAACATTCCAATTTTCTTTAAGTGACCAGCCAGTATAAATGTCTCTTGGAACTGTAAATTTATATTAGGTAAACTTTAAACGACTTTCTACATTTTTCCTATAGCGATTCTTCGGTTATATCTTGAATTGTGTGTGTTTCTCTTTTTAGTCAGTAATGTATATGGTTTAAAAACTCAGAATATTTATTCCATAATACCCATTCTTGAAACAAAGTTTCATCATTCAAGTGTCTATTCAATATTTACACTATGGCGAATATATTAGGTCAATAACTGGTCTAACTATAGTCACTGGATCTTGAATGTCAAAAAAAAAAAAAAAAAAAAAAAAAAAAGTGTTCTGTAAAAAAAATATTTGCCCTTGAACTTAAGATTAACTGTTATAATTATGTTGGGTGCCTATTATTTATTATATGTACTCTGAATTTCCCTTGTTTCGTCATACTAAGGGCCATGACCTTACAATTTTTTTTTAACATTTTTGTTCGTATGTTTTTCCTTTTAGCTCAGTTTTTTCGTCTTAATAATACGTCTTTCTCTTTCGTGACATGGAAAGTGTTCAGACAAGCTCTTTCATTATACATTTCCGTAGTCTTACGTGTTTTTATTTGCTTTCATCGAAGGTCGGCAAACATCGGCTTTAGAAAATAAGTATGACAGTTTTCTTTTTAAAAGGATGCTGACCGTCTCCACTAATATTATTGATGATCTGTTTTGTAAACAAATTTTTTTTTTTCTATTGGAGAGAGGGTATACTTAGCTTCTTGTAGAAAAGAGATTTGTATGTTTCATCAAATTTTCTATATGGTTCCCAAACTTTTTTGCCATCATACCCCTCACCTGAAATAATCAGATTTAATGCACCCCAGGGTAGGATTTATCATTAATCATATATTTAGGTTTGTTTTTGATATTGCTTTCTTTTCTGAGCTACTCGGTACCCCTTGAAAGACTTACATGTACCCTCAGGGGCACGCGTACCACATTTTTAGAACCATTAAGATGTGTTCTTAACTATTAATTTACTCCCTGGAATATGTTTTTAAGCGCTGTATAAATGTTTAAAATAGGGTTAATTAAATTTTGTACGGGATAGAGATTAAGCTGGAAACTTCTTCGTTATCATGTGGTTTCCGTAACAAGTTCTCAGTAATTTCTTTTGGGTCCGTGTTTACTTTACGGAACCGTGGTCTAATTTTGTCGAGTTTGTTTGCGTAACATTAAAAAAATTGGCAAAGGGATTCAATCATCTGTAACTCGACGCTCTAATTTTGTATGTAAAAGCATATACTCATGCATAAAATAAATTCAGAAGTATATTTAAGTATCGTTTCTTACCGATAAGGTATTACTCATTATAAATAAAATTTATTGTTTTGGCGAAACTTTTTGTAATTGTGCTTTCAATATTCCATGATTCACGAGTTATGTGCGTGATTTTAATATTTATCTTGAGTATAGCTGTGTGGTTTTATTTTAGTGAAAGATAATTTGAATGAAACTTTTTTTACGTGATATATACTTTGGGTTAAAGCTAATTTAGTTGTATTTAGGTGATTTACCATATATTTTTTAACCACAAGTTGCATTAGGTATATTCAATGCATGCGTTAACTAGAATTTTAAGTAAAGAAAAGCACATCATTGACATATTAAACCAATGTATTTTTTTCAAATAGGGCTGCTTCTATATTGGAGTTTTTAATTTTGCTTTATTTATTGGGTAGAGTTTAATCCATCGAATATTTGATCATGCAGTATAGAATCATTATATGTTAAAGCTGATCCAAAATTAATCGATGCACCGTTAATTAAGGTAACCAATGTAACTTATATTCCAGGTTTCGCCGATGCAGTTTAATTGACCCTCAAATTTAGTGGCGTATTTTTAGCTGTAATGTATGAAGAAAATGGTTATGATTTTTATATTTTCAATAACTGCAAACTTATTGAATATAATAATGTTTAGTGATACTTGTTTACCACTAGTAAACCGTAAGTAGGGTTATATAGACATAAAATTAGGAGTTTCTTTTACAATGAACATTTTCATTAATCGAAAATTAATGTATGTGTCCGAAGGGGTGAAGGGAGTTTTCAGTTTTAATTCACTAGTTTTCGATTTCCTGCCCCTAGAGTGTATTGTACTCTGATGAAAAATACGTCCAATTCGGTATTCTTTATTTTGAAAAATCCATAAAATCTAGGCAGAAGTTGTCACTTTAATCGAAAATTGATTTTACTTGCTAAGGAAAATCTATCTGTAGTGAGTATATATTTTTGATACTGATTTATTTTGAATTATTTCTGTTCATTTTAGATCTAAAAAAACAGGGACGAACTTGCATGGGAGAAAAAAAGGATTTCATTTAGTTTTTCTTATGAAATGTGGTGAAACATTTCACTTATTTTGTGATTAGTGGTTGAATCTTTTTTAAGGGGAAAAAAACATAAATGCACTTTGAAACTCATGATAGATTTACAAGGTAGGTGGAGGTGGGATGCCCTGCAAAAACCTATCTTGATTGAGTATCTTAGAATGAAGGGATTTGCTACTCGTTTAAATCTTAAGACCTAACGTTGCATGATTCCTTAAAGGACTTAAATCGTTAGGTAAGTACGGGCATCATGACCCCGAGGTACCTTATTGATCTTCTTTCCTGTGGAGTTTACTGTCTTTGGGAAACTCGAGTGACATGTCCCCTGGATACCACAGCGATCCCTCTCTATTTTTGACCTTTCTTGCCACTTAATATATATATTCCATTTTTCAAACATCTAGATCAATTACACCATATTTGGCTCAGCATAGCCACATGTGGCTCTTGCGCCATTAAACTCCAATATTATTCGTTTATTAACTTAGAGTGGTGTTAATAGTGAGCTTTCAACTCACATACGAGTCCAGATCACTGTTTAAAATAACGAGGTCGACGACGTAGATTTGCGGGTTCTAATCGAAGAAAAGTAATTCAACTTAAAATCTTGACAAATTTTTTCCCCCTCTAACTTGTATTAGACTAACATTCTGATAAATATCGCAATTTTTAAAAGTCTGAGTTGAATATTAAGTTTTAGCGAAGGTATTAAAAAATGTGTCAAGGAGCTAATCAAAATGTCTCATGAGAAAAAACTCTTAATCCCCATTCAAAGGATTTTCACGCACAAACACTGGAGTTCAAAACCACTTGTACTTATGTTTGACGAGAAAGAAGATTGATATCACAGTCTCGCATGTTGGGTTCAATTGGATGATAGGAGTGTAGAGTTTCCGGCGAGTTGGATAACGTTAACTGGCTATTGTAATCAATTCATTCACGCAATTTTTTGAACCTCTCCAGAAATTTTTTTTTCCTTACTCTAAATATCACGTTTCCGCGTTGGTTCCGGCTAATACAAGTCTTGACATCACGATTGGTCCCAGGGTTTACGCAGCTGGTCTCTTTTATTTTTCCTCCGAAATGCCCCAACGATGTCACCCACTGACATTTGACTACTGCCCTTCAAAAGATGGTTTGCATCCCGCCTACGATTTCAAAAAGAAAACTCAAGTGGCAGTTTTCTACCTCCCCCCCCCTTCCAGAGATTCACAACCGTTGCTTTTTGATTTACCTCCCTGTTTGTGATGTTCTGAATGGTGTTAAAAAATAGTGTTCAAAAAAGAGTTGTATATTGTGGGTTTTTTCCTCAAACACGTGCAGCTGTGAGTGTGTTTTGTTGTGATTTATTGAGTGAACAGTTGTTAAAATCGTTAGATGAATCATTTTGAAAATAATCGTATCTTAACGTTAAAGAACAAGACCTTATTTTGGAAAAAATCACACAGAAAATCTCTCGCTATTAAGTTCGTGATATATAATATATACCTGTTTTTATTAATTTTTTTTAAAAAAAAAACAATAAATACATGCTTTTCCGATTTAATGTCAACTGATTTTTTTTTTGTATGTTAAGGCTGTCTTTGCCTAATGTCAAAGAACCTGATCGAAACTTCGAACACATTTCTGGGCACAAAATTGTTGCAATTTTAATACAAGCTTGCAACGTTATAACACATTCACCCGTTTATGTTGCAGTATTCTTAAAATTTAGAAATATTCCAAAAAATACGCCATTTTTCGCGTGGATACGTCAAGTTCATTTTGCTTTATAAAAAAGGATACGAAACATAGAACATGTTTAAAAACCAGAAAAATTTGTTTGACAAAGAAGTAGGGTCGAAAAAAAAATCGCTAGGGTATCCCTGGGGTGTGTCACCTGTAAACCCCATGGGAAATATAAAGATCACTTGAAAGCCTCGAGGTCAAGATTCCCGTATCTACTTTGAGAAGGCAAGCCCCTAAAGGCACAGATTAATCAAGATCACTGCCATTGTATGGTTAAGATAGTAAATCTCTTGCCTTTGGAATTGTGGATTCGAGCCCTAATTCTGGACCGTGGAATGATGAGGGTTGCTTCGCCTTAAATTGTGTAAACAGTTCTTCGCGTAACGTAGAGTGGCTAGTGGAGTATTACTCTCGAGTCATTCCCGTCTTCTGATTGTGATTCTAAATTTTAAAATCATCCAACGGGATTTCTTGGATATCTTATTAGTGTAATGTTCACTCAAGTAAACAAATAATTTCATTCACCAAAAAGGGGCCTCGGTAGGCTTGTGGTTCACTACGATTTCCAATTCCACCAAAAGACCGATCGTGATGAATAATGGAGGTTCTAAATTCTGCTGCTCTTTAGAACTGAATCTCAAAAGTTCTTGCTTAATTATTTATAAACGTCGTACTTAAAAGCAACATGAGGGCTGTTGGTTACGTACCTCGTAATTTTGTATCTTGGTCAAGTGAAGAGGAGGACACCTATGATATGGGAAAACCCACACCGTAACCTATTTGCGTTTTTAAAATTAATTGGATTTTTAGGTCATATTTAAGATTTTACCATTTTCATGTTTTTATCTTTTTCTTAATCTATCTTTTTTATTCCTTCTTAATCTGGTTTTAAGATTGAATTAGCTTGTGGAATCCTCAACGAGTGTTGGACGCAGCATAGCCGGAATTTGCTTTTGCGCCATAAAATTACTATCGCTCATTCCGCTACACGTCGAGTCTTTTGAGGCATCTGGACTCGAAGCCATAATTTGATGAAAACAATTCAATTCCATTTGTGACCTCTCTGCTACTGCAGTCACCAAAATCCTCACTTGATGTGAAAAGTAAAATACATGTTTAAGTATCGTCAATTGACCTTAGTTCAAAATTACGAGGTCCGTAACCAACATTCTACGCGTACCTATAGGCGGTCGCAGTAGCCGAGTGGTCAGGGTGGTGACGTGTTCAGTCAAATCCTGGTGTCACTTATGATCCATGGTGTACAATGGCTAATGCACATTAAATCTTTCGGGACTACAAGCTCTCGCGTTTAGTTCATATGGAGAGAATAAGGTCACATCACAAGTATAGTTCTCGTTACTTGACCGTGGTTCAATAGCCATCATATTGCTTCTAAGTGCGACAATCATTTAATCGCCTACTTATAGAGCGATAATCTAATCAAATTTGGGTCTGAAGATCCGGTGAAGAGTAGGTTGCAGTTAAGATGCCCGATGTTGTACGATTTAGAAGTGTCACAATATGGTATAGAAGTTTGGTGAGTGAGTCGTCATCTCGAATATCGTCTTAGCTCTCTAAAAAGTAGTTTAATGACCACCTGCAGACAATTATACAAACCTGGCGATTTGAATATAACAAAATTTAACCAAACTTTTTTTGGTATAAATTTTTTTTTAAAAGTTTAATCTGCTAGAGTAAGAAAGAGAAGCTTAAATAACAAATACACAGAATTATTGGATTTTTCGTTAACAATAGTAAAAGCAACTCTTATTTTGGAACCAGTGCAATAAATTTCCTTTCTCCATACAAAAAGCTATAAAATTTTTTGTCTTACATTTGCCACAATATTAATTTTTTATGTTTGGCGTTCTCAACCTTTGAATGTAAATACTAATTTATTTAAAAAACGTGCGTGATAGTTTTTAATTCGTATCCCAATTTGAATTTGCCCTTTTTTTAAAAAAATATGCTAGTTTTCAAAATGCATTTTAATCTTTATTTAATACAGTCAAATCTCATTAACTTGAACTTCCTTTAATGTGAATGACTTTTATACGTGTATTTTACTTAATCTGCAATCGAAATCGTGCTCTTTACGATCTAACAGTTATCACGATGTAGTTGTACGTGAGCAATTTTTTTAGTCACCATGACTATTCGTTTCCAAGGAAATTGACTATATTTATTATCATGTATAATACATCAAACAAAGCGAATGAGATTGTTTGATCATGGAAAAAGGAAGAAAAATTACGAAGTCGTGATATAAGTAATAGTAAGGTCGGAATTGCTTTGGGAAGGGAGTACGACTTAAAGTATACAATAAAAAAAAAAAATTCAAGATATAATTACTTTTTATACTTAAAAATTTCAACTATATTTTTTTGGGAAACCAGACAACACATTCGAATATTTATTTCGAATGAAAGAAGCAAATGGACATATGTATTGAAAATTTTAGAATCGTTTTTTCCCCATCTGTGTGTGGCGACAAGATTTGCTTCAGACATAAATAATCTCTTTTTTAAAAAAATTGAATAAAAAGTAATTTTTGAAAATTACGCCTGCAGAATGTGAGGTGATAACAAGTTATAAAGAAAAACAAATTCAACACAAAAATGACGAATTACCCTGGTTTCGTTACCCATTTTTTGTATTTGTAAAACAAGTGTTCTATCAAAAATGTTTTATTAAATGCAGAAGAGAGCTAATCAATATTCAATAAGAACAAAAACGGAGAGTTATGAATTATCAAGGTGAATATCAATTTGAATTCTAGTTATTCTTTATAAATCCTTCAAAAATAACTTGATTATGATCGCGAGTTCACGGTCGGTGTTGCTTCCGTCGAATCGTGGGTTTGAGTCCTGATGCCACTTAAGACCCGCTGTGTAGCGGGGCTTTAGGGATTAAATCTGCTGAGGCTCCAAGTCCTCTTTTTGGCATAGTTTGGAGAAGGAAGTGCCAGCTTAAGTATCGTCCTCGTCACTTGATCAAGGTAAAAAATTATGAAGTCCGATGCCAGTAGTTCTCGTTTGCTTCTAAGTGTGACGTGTTAATATAATCATATCAATCCCCTTGGGTGCCCATCTTTTGTTTAAATACGAGTATCATGACCTCGAGGTACCTTTGTGATCTTTTCTTTCCCATTGGATTTACTGTCTTTGGTAAACACGAGTGACGCACCCCTAGGATATCTAAACGATCCTTCTCTATTTTCGACCCTTCTTCTTTACCAGTTTTTATCTGTTTATCAATTTTTTTTTCAAATATTTAGGAAGTTATACCTTGTTTGGTGCAGCATAGCTGCATGTTGCTCTTGAGCTATTCCATAATCACTCATGCCCTCATGTTGGGAGGATGTGGAAGTTTGAAGAGGAAGTTCTCAGATGCCATCGTCGTCACTTAACCGAGGCTCAAAATTACGTTTAAAAAATAATTGTGCAATTTTTTTTTCTAATTTAGTTAGTTCAACAAGATTAACAAGGGACTGCATCATTTTAGTTACATGTCAGCCGGAACCTTTATTTGCGATTCAGAAGGTCATAGTTTCGATTTTAGACCGTTGTATATGCATCAAAAGAAAATTAAGACAAGTTTTCACTTCATTGTGTAAATTTTCAGGGAAAGGATTATTTTGTTTATTCCCATGGAGTAGCAACAAAAATTGTGGATAGCTACACATAGCATAGACAACAAAGCACATATAGAGCAACAGAAGCTGTTATCTTTTATACTCGTTTTCCCAGGTTTTGTAGATAAATGACTATTAACGTGATCAATTTGTTGCAAAAATAAGTGCATGTAAATGAGACTTAATCGTTTCTGTCTTATCAGATTTTGCCACAATAATACTATTTATGTAATATTGACGAAAGTGGATGTCACTATTTACACACGACATTTATGTAGTGACAGCAGTGTTATTCAGTATTGTCACGTTATATAAGTTACTTTTAAAACTAATTTTCCTGTTTATACAAATTTTTGAAATTCGATTTCTTTTATTCTCTGATATTGTGTTAAAAGAGTGAGTTGTAGTCCTCGTCTCTAGAAAACAGCTCAAGTCAGTCACCGATAGTTCATGGGTAGTTCGAGAGCGAAGTTAATTCGAATAAGCTCTGCTGATAACGTCGGGAGGAATGTAAGGAACAGCGGCGCATTAAATCTTGCAGTATTGCAAAGCCCGTGAGTGTTTTGGTTAGTCTGATGGTTAAGGTTGCGAGTTCCATGGCCGATGACGTCATCAGAGGTCTATTGTGTTGTTTTAACGTGACATTCTAACATTAAGCTCTGATAGAAGCATCTTTCCCGGGAAATTTTTAAAAATAGGAATCGCAGATAACGGCGTAGTTTCACGCGATTGTGCATTTGAATCAAACATTTTCTGTCGAATCTCGTTAAGAGAAAGCTACCCGAGACCTATTTCGTTGTGTCTAATGAAAATTATATATGAATAAGATTCTCTCCAGTTTTTGTAACTGCATTGTTTGTGTAAGCGCAACTCTGAAATGAGGGAGAACACTTTTACAATAAAGCTCTTCTATAAAAGACAGTTATTTAATTACTTTTTTTGGGAGGGTGCTCCCGAGTGTCCTTCCTGCCATGTCCCTTACACGATTCATCACATTTTAATTATGTGTCCTGTTTTTAATCATCATCGTCGTATTTTTTTTCAATCATCTATTTTAAACCTATCTGACTTGGTGGAGAAACCCACCACCATAACTTATTTGCTTTTTTAAGACATATTGGCCTTTTACACGAAATTTGAATTTTTAACTTGTATTTCTACTTTCTGTGAATTTCCGTTTAAGAATTGTAAATTTTAATTCATTTTAACAAATGTTTGGCGCAGCATAGTCTACCTTGGCTCTAGCGCCATAAAACCTCACAGTCACTCACTCATTTAATTACTTTTTATTGCTACCACTTTTGTACATTTTATCAATTACTATTGTTGAGAATAATGGAGTTAATGCATTCAAAATACAACTGAGCTTCAAAGGGTGTGAAAACCAAGAGAGGTGAACCCTCTTCCGGTGTCGTCTAATCATTTGACCGTAGTCGAAAATTACGGAGTTCGTAGCGCCTAGAGTGACATTTATTTAAGTGCAAAAAATTCACGACATTGTGTGAGCCTAGAGATAACAGCACGAGTATTTTCTCATTATAACTATAGCTGAGATACAAATATTCAAAATATACTGGTTATAGCCCCGTTCTGTAGTTCTCGCGTGATGTTAATTAAGCGAACATAGTATATTAGAGAAAGTATGTGTTTTTCTTTTATTCAGTATGAATAAGATGTTTTCTCGTTTGCATTTTTGTTTACTTAATAGCGAAGTAGTTGCCCGTGTACATGTATTTGTATCTTGTGTTGAAGTACTTGATATTCTGCGATGAAACAATTTGGAAATAAAGTCATGAAACATGATTTTTATGTTGATTCACCAACTTCCTTTCTTGCAAAAATAGATAGTGATCTGCATCTTACAGAAGCGACTCACTGTGTCAACAGTGACGAGTCACAATGAAGAGTTTTCTGCTGGCCAACGATTTATGCTAATATTTAGTTACTGTTATTGCTCACCAAAGAATGCAGTCAAGGTTAAATCGTAAATTCCTTCGTATTATGTGAAGAACTTAGGAAATCGTTCGTTCATTGCATATATTTAGTGCAACGTGAAGAGTTTTAATGAATTAGTGCTAGATGCATCTTGTCTTAGAGAAGATATTCAGTATGTTTTTCTTTTATTCAGTGTGAATAAAATATTTCCGAATGCAATAGCAAGATATATTTTTTGTATTTAAACTTGCGTAGTTTCGATTTTTGATGCCATATGAAGATTTTGTCTTTCATAAGAAGGTGAGTAGTTCATAAAACATTATTTTTACACTATTTACCTTATGTTATTTTAGATCAACGCTGCCCGGTAATTTAAAGTTAAACAATTTGATTTGATTTTATATAGACTGTTTCAAGCGGCCTCGGTATCTTAGTGGTCATGTTCGCGGTTTTCGTCGAGCAATGGGCACGAACCTTGATGCCACTAAAAACCTGCTGTGTATCGGGGCTGATGCTCGTTAAAGATCCTAAGTCCTCCCGTTGGCGTGATGTTGAAGTTTGGAGAGAGAGAGACCAGCTTGGGTGTTGGCTCCAATAAGCCCTCTTTTTGTCAGTGTGATGTTAATAAATAATCACATAGTTTGTATTAATTTACATGGCGTGGTGCGGAAATTAAGAGAATGAGATACCCGCTCAAGTGTTGTCCTTGTTATTTAATCGAGACTCTAATCTACGAAATCCGTCACTAATAATTAGCAGAAATGTTTAAACGCGTGCATTAAAGATATAATTATTTGTTTTGAATTAAAATACTTATAGTTGTGTATCTGTTGCTAAAAAAGCAACATTGCAGCTCAATGTTTTTAGTAAAGAAAAGCATGAAACTTCAAACCTACATGTTTTGAAAAAGAAACTTATACTTGGCATTTCGATTGTGAGCGTATTCAGGGTTGTAGTTATGCATTATTACTTTGGATATTAGCTGTTATTTACGTATTTTTTTTAGTAGATTAAATATTAATATGTTTTATTGGGTTCTATCTTCAGTGTTAATAGTATTTCAAAAACTAGTTTCTTCCTAATTTTATGTCTATTTGTACATTATACAAAAGCATTAAATTCCACCTCTCATTGATTCCTGCCCTATCTGAAAGGGTTCTGTTTCTTCGTAATACTTACAAAGCGGTCCATGGACCAAATATTCTGAACTTCTGCTTTTAAGTGGCGTTCATTCAAATTAGCTTTCCCTTGATTCGTGCTTCGCTCATCTGAGGCTGATTGAAACGAAACATGTTTGTGAAACTTTATTTTTAGTATTAAGATTTGCAAAGAGAGCTATAAGTTGTGTTATTTACTAAAAGTTTCTTAAATATATTCATCCTTGTATTATTCTTTGAATAAGTTAGCGGGGCATTATTACGTTACGAATTACTTTCCATCTCAAAATAAATTATCTTTATAAAAATAAATTTAGTATTCCTCATTGTTTCATTCCAGATTTCATTGGGGGGTGGATCTTTCAGATACGTTGGAACTGTACTTGAACTTAGTTCTGAATTCGTTTCATTCGGTTAACTAAGTTCAGTACTTTAGTTAAATGTAATAAGTTTATTTAATACTGCCGTATATTTTTAAATAATTGATATATAGCTGGGCATTATCAGATGGCGAATAACTTTTTACCTAAAACAGTTATCTTGTATTTTAAATAAATATACTGTTTCTTATTGTTTTGATTCCATATTTCATCGGCGAATCATTCAGATGAGAAGCAAGTCAACAAATCGCATTAGATTCAGTAGCCATGTTAAACGTGGAATTTGGGTACAGAAATAATTACCACCTGTTCCAAAGACAGTATCATGCATTATAATTGAAGAACATGGTTGCGGGTATCACGAACTGCGTACGTGCGTAGCATTTCATTTATATAGACGCAAAACCTTGGGTTCTTTTACATTGCCTCGGGCTGTAGTCCTTGTTTGGCTGCATGCTAAAGTGGATTAAGGGAGGCCACTTTTACTTGCTAAGCTTCACAAAATTGTGTTAGGGTGTGCATTTCATTTTCTCACTTGAAGTTTGTTTTTCAGTAGGAAGAAAGAAAAGATTATGGTTGTGTACTCACAACCTTCATTGTTTAACACTCGAAAGCGGCTTTAATTACTCGGAATTACATGGAATCTGAGGAAGTATGATAGTTTGATTTATCTTTTGTTGTAAAAAAGAAAATGAGGTGATGAAAATGAAATCGTTTTCTTGTTATACTCTATTTCATGGACTGACTGTAATTATCTAGCCTTTTTAATCTCTTAAGTTTTTGAAACTAACTAAACTTTAAATCAATATTTTACTGTAATAATTGTAATCATTGTAGTTAGATATATTTTTCTTATTTATATCTTTGCACCAAATCTTTAGACATAAATAACATTTATGAAATCAATACATTGACTTCAAATGTCCCTGTTGCGAGGAACTTTTCTTGTTTTTAGAGATTCTTATCAATATTTACATTTGAAAGAACTACACTCGTGAATCAGACTTTTATTCCAGGGTTTGCTGAAATTTTTTCTTTGAATTAATATAATATCAAACTTTTAAATAAATTCATCAAATGTAGTTCAGTGTCAATGACTGCATCCCGAGCATTTTTATAGTACACGTAAATCAAACAGGAGGAATGACTCTAAACCACTTAATTAACTTTTCTCTGAGCTAGCGATATTAAGTTAGTTGTGGAGACAATTTATCACTGAACTAGAACGCTTGTAAAAATTATACTCGGTTTTCTTTTCAAGGTTTCTTTTCGGCCGGAAGTGCCTTAGATGGGTGATTTTAGCTCAAGAAGTATTTTTTTTTAATCGGAGGAAATGTTCTTCGCAAGTTGTTTGTTGCTCTCTTTGAAGTCTCGGCTCCAGAGCTCATAAAAACTCCACAGCTTAGATAATTAATTTATCAGATTAAGCACACTCACCCTGAAGATTACAGACGTTGAAATGGACTTTGTTTCGATAACAAGGTCAAATCAATAATAGCCTGGTATAATGAGGTTTTGCTTAGCCTAGATACATCATTGGCGCAAAAAAGCCATATCTGGCTCTTGCGCCATAAAACTCCACTGTCATTCACTAGATATTACTCACTAGATCATCGTTATTACTATGACCTTTTCTCGATTTCGGAGCATGTGTGTAAAGAGTAAATGAAACTATACTTTTTTCTTCAAGATCAAGAAAGCAATTGGATTTACATTTCTATGTTTATAAGACTGGTATTTTTTTTAATTGTTTTTCTTGAAGAATAAGTTTGCAATACCTTGCTTCCTGAACGATTTTTCTTAAATTTCACCCCCCCCCCATCCCCCACGATCTATTTAAATACAAGCCATGTTCAATAAAAAAATGTACTGAAGTGGTATCCGTTAGGCTCTAAATTTATTCTACAAGAATTTCATTCAAGTTACAAATGTTTTAGATAAATCTCGTGTTATATCCAGGGGGAGGGAGGGAGAGAATAGAGTTTATTAGTGCAAGACACCGATTTCATTCCAATCTGGTTTCGCTGGTACTTTCCTCGTATTCTCTTTAAATTTGAAATTTAGATACCCAGGAAAAATTAGTGTATATAAACAAATTTTCTAAAAGTTTATATAGGTATTAATAATTTACTGCTGAATAATTGAAATATTTTTTAACTTATTTATTATCGAAAATTCATGTAAAATATTTTGCAAGTTTTATTTTCAGTTTTACAAAATGGCTGTTTTTTTTAATATTTTATTAAAAAAAATTAACTCTTTTCTTCCACTGGTTTGCTTTTATCTTGTTTAGACCTGGGTGGTCGTGATAACTTCACTTATGGTTGCAGACTCGCGGCCGGCGTTGTTTTCGTCGAGTCGTGAGTTCGAGCCCTGATGCCACTTGAGAACCGCCGTGTAGCGGATTCACGTTGAATCTGATCGAGGTTCCAAGCCCTTCCGTTGATATGGGAGTGAAAGTTTGGAGAGAGAGGTACCAGCTCGGGTGTCGTCCTCGTCACTTGACCGAGGTTCAAAATTTCGAGGTCCGTTGCCAATAGCCCTCGCTTTGCTTCCAAGTGTGACGTTTATAATGAACTATCAAACTTTTCAGACCTAGATGGAATCTCGAAAACATTTCACTTAGGCAATTATCGCCCTTAATGTTGATTCAAATGAATTTTGGAACTTAAGAGAGTGGGATGGGGCCAGCTCATGTATCATCCTCTTCACTTGACTGTGGCTCAAAATTGCGCGATTCGTCGCCAATGCCTTAATGTTGCTTCTAGTTCAACGTAAATAAACAATACACTTAAAGTTTATGGGTCGAAACATTACATAAATACTCAAGTTATCATTGTAACGTTTAAATAAAAAAAAATCCCATTTATTATTACAATATAAAATATTTAATATACTTTATATAAAAAGATTCCAACAGAAATGGAAAACATAAGTGAATATATTAATACTGGAACATTTTTCTATTTGCTTATTTTTTCAGTTTGGATTCTACTGTATAACATTAAGCGAAAACAACTTTTCTTCTTAAAAAAATGATAATTTATTAGGCTTTGATTAGCTTTGTGGCATTATTCATTATCCGATTTGAACAGTAATTTTAACATTTAGTCAATTACGCGACCGAAATTCCATGCTCTGTACCTGAAAATGTGTCTTAAGCATCCTATGATAATAAACTAGCCCAACATGTTCTAATCGCTGATTTTTAGATTTTAATACTGTGGTGGTTTTTTATTAATTAAAAGTATTGAACTATTATTTGAAGGACATCTTTTTTATGAATGAGGTGAGCTAATCGACGACCTGGAGGGTTAGTTGCCTTCCCTCACAGTAGGTGGTGGTTCTTCAGCCTGTGTTTCTCAAGACCAGCCGGTTTTAAGCATGAATAGACCGCATAAATTCGCCGCAGGGGAGCGGCATCTCTAAAAAGAGATGTTAAATGGGTTATACGTCTAACATAAACGTAAATCGTCGGAAGCCCGTTATGGCTCGTACCAGTAGCGCACCCAGAAATTAATTTTGGTGGGTGCATGTCGTCATTACCATGAAAGAAGCAATTTTATAGTTAAGAATTACCACTTGGTAAAAAGTAAATAATGCGCTTTATCATTCTTGTTTCTTATGTTTAAAACTATTCAAGCATTGGTATAATTTTATCAAGTAATAAAAATTACAAAATGGAAGATTATTTAATAAAAGTAATCAAGAATACCACAAAATAAAATTTGTAATTTTTTTTTTTTGGGGAAGTACATTTTCTATAGGGTTCTCCCTCCTCTCCTCATCTTCAAACACTGACCCAGAAGCATCCTTCTAGAGACAAAAAAAAAAAAAAAAAAGACTTCAATTTTCTCAGGAATCTGCTTAGTTGGTATAATTTCTTTTCGTGATGAAAAAAATTTAAGCATGACGAGAAAAAAAATTCTTAATTTAAAGTTTTAAACATCTATATAATAGTATAACAAAAGAATTATTCTGAAGTATTTCAATTTCGAGAAAAACTCTTTGGGGTGCATATTTCCCTTTGCACCCCTTTCCCTGGCTCGTACAAAGTAAACCGCTAGGAAATACGGAAAAGATTCTGCGGATCCCACCACATCGTCAGGCAAAAAAGCAAACGAAAATGTAAACGAAATTCAAGATGACATGAAAATTGAACAGGGAAATAAAAAAAAAAAAAAAAAAAAAAAAAAACTAAGACTTACTAAGGGATATGCAAAGATTTATGAAGCTTGGATAGAAAATTCAGACAAGCCAAGGAAGAAAAAGAAAGTTCTGAATCCTGGCTAAAGCAATATCTAGCAGATTACCGGATGATACCAGGCATATAAATCAGCTGAAAGAAAAAAAAAACATCTTAAAAAAGACTGAAGAGCTAAAATAATTGACAGGTAAGATTCCCAGACTTTTTCCTTTCCCAGAAAAGTGCATAAATCATATCTACGATAAGGATTAACTACTTCCATGAATTTATAAACCATTGATACTGAGGGATTTAAATCTTCCACTAAAATGGTTAAGCTACAGGAATAAGACTTACAATTTAATTTAACCACCTCTAACAATTTTTCGGCTTTACCCAATCAGGCAGAGGACTACGAGCTTATCAGCCAACAAATATACCAAACTGTTTAATTTCCCTGTAATGGATACGTTTAACGCAAAATTATAATTTTCAAGAAATAAGCAGGATTGATCCAAATACTGAATCAATTTCAGCAAGGAGGGATTACATTAAAAATTTTCCCAACAGCTGTGGTAACCATAGAGAAATCGCTACCTTATTCATAGATGGAAAAGTAGATTTCTACATAATCGAGCCACCCTCGGAAAGACCGTTGAAATTAATTTTGAAAGGATAACCGATTTCGATTGATATTAATGACATCCGCACTGACTAAGAAAGTCTGGATGTTACGTTCGGAAAGATCGCCAAGCCAATACAAAACAAAAAAAGGGCCTTTCCCTCTAGTCTTATTAGAAATAAAGAGGAAAGGTAACTTTGAAGATATCTACAAATTAAACGTCTCCTGATAAATGTTGAAGTAGTTCAATTCAAAAAGAAAAGAGGGACTACTCAGTGCTATAATTATTATTTTAATCATTCCTTCAAGAACTGTAAGATTCGAACCGGATGACATAAGTGCGGAGACGAACATCATACCAGAGACTGTAAAATTTAAAAAAAAGAAATGGAAAACCCGATTTGCATAAATTGCAAAAATACTGGACATATTGCATCATGGGAAGGCTGCTCTAAGTTCCCGAAATCTAGAAAAGGCCAACTCACGATAAAAACAAATAGCAGAAATAAGCCTTTGGCTTCAAAATTCATAAATGATGTACATTTGCGCATTGGAAATTTTAACACTGTTCTAATCTCTCAAGAGAACTCAAAGAATTCAGCTCCTGCCCCTCCAAACTACCGAAAAAATAACGAGATTACTGATCTCATAAAAATTTCAAACCAAGATGACGATAGCCTTTTTGACGCTATAAGCGAATTGAAAGAATTTTTCCGAGCTTTCCCCGAACTCATGGCTACCTGCAAAAGGATGAGTAGTACTGAGGATAAGACAGAAAATCTCAACTTTTTCTTACATCGAATGACAAGCTTCATCCTTTAAAAATATTTATTTTATTACTTTTCAAAAATTTGTTAAAATAACCCAGAAAATTAAACTTTTATTAAATTCTATCTAGAATATATTGGGAAAGCCTATCGGTTAATAGGAATACAGGATTTCCACTCTCATCCCTCCTCATCTCAAGCTAAATATGTAACTTATTGAAAAACTTAACTATCCAGAAAATTCTTTTAAAAACTTTTTTTCTTGATTTCAGCTGTGCAGCTAAAATTCTTTTAATTTAATCATGATTTTTAATTTGTTGCACTAGGAAGTAAAGCTCTGTTAATCTTAATTCCTACACTAATATGAATGAAAGTATAACAAGGCCAAGAGCTCCCTAGACTCATCCATTACGTATGGAAGGATGAAAGCATTTTGCAATAAGTATGGGTCGCATTTCTCATTAATAAACGTATAGAGGTAATTTATGATCCGTTTCTCAACATTTGAACGTCGTATGCCTTTGCGGTGGTATTTTTATTAAATAATCGTGTACTTATATTACTTTTAAAAAAATTGTTTTAATATATTGGGAAGCTGATTGGCCTGAATTAAATGAAATAATATTTTTGGAAATAATAATTTTTTTTAAAGTAGTCTATTTAATTAGCATTGTAAATTCCGAATTATCCGATCTTGTTTATCAGCAACGAATGAAAGATGTTTTGAGAATTATCCATTTTGTTCCTCAAAAGTGGAATAAAAAATATATTTACCTGGGAGATAAATAAATGTTTGATAAATATTTATAAGAAGCGCATGATCCGTTTTTGTCAGTTTCGAGAGGAACACAATCTCTGCCTTATTAAATTTATAATTAATGCCCCGTGTAACTTATTTAACAAAATAGTATTTTATTCTTACATTTTTACGTCTTTCTTTCTACATTTCCAATTTTTATGAGCTTTCTTTCTACTCTAGAGTGGCCCTCGGGGGCTTACCTTCTTCAGGTAAGTACGGACATCATTCACCCGAGGCATCTTAGTGATCTTTTTCCTTTCCCATGGGGTTTACTTTCCTTGGTAAACATGGGATACCTTACCGATCCTTCTCTATTTTGGACCCTTCTCTACCATATTTCTTTCCCTTATTTTTTCACAAGTCTAGACCAGTTATACCTTTTTTGGCGCAGCATAGTCATACCTGGCTCTTACGCCATTAAACTTCACCATCACTCTTCTCTGCAGAGAATCTTTGGTATTTGTTTATGCATTTCTTTAATGATTAAGAAAATATATAAATGCCAATTTGAATACTTTTTAGAATAAATCTGACATTACGTTAAATCTAACATTAAGTTACCCCTCCTTATTTAGTAGCCATTATCAGTTTGAGATTAGTATGAATTGCTTATCAAAATGCAAATATTTTTGATAATGTAGACTCATCATTACAAATAGAACAGTATCATCCTGGGTTAGTTGAAGAAAATGATTCTTTTCCTTTGAAATAGCAGAACTTGAATTTAAATAAAAATTCTTATCGATTACTAAAAATTTCTTATCCCGTCGATTTGAAATATTTCAAGGGGCCGCGGTAGCCTAGTGGTCAAGGTCGTGGATAGCGGCTGGCGGTTTTCGTTCAGTCGCGGGTTCGATCCTTGGCCACCAAAGACCCGCCGTGTAGCCGGGGCTGATGCACGTTAAATCTGTTCGGGGCCCAAAGTCCTCCCGTTGGCGTGGTGTGGATGTTAGGAGAGGGGGGTGCCAGCTCAGGTGTCGTCCTCGTCACTTGACCGTGGTTCAAAATTACGAGGTCCGTCGCCAATAGCCCTCGTGTTGCTTCAAGTGCGACGTTAATAAAAAAACTAAAAAACTAAACTTGAAATATTTCAATCTTGTGTTCCTGAACTTAATTTTTTTTTTTTAACTTTTTGCTGAAGGCGCATTTTCTCTTTTTTCCTTTTAAAAGATTTTTTTGATTTATAATTCTTTAAAAAGTACTTTTACCTAAGGCTGATAAATTTCAAAATTCCTCCTCGTCTGGAAATGTCTTATTGAGATTAAATTATCTATTTGTTTTTGGAATGAATAGATTCTGTTTGAATATTTTATTGAGGGAAAAATAAAATAAAATTCTCCTTGTAAAATTACTTGAGTGACACTTCATGAACTTGTTCGTATTCTTCTGATACAGTATGCCATGAAAATACAACTTTTCAGATTTTTTAAATATTTTTTTTTTCTAATTTAAAAACCACTATTGGATAAATCCACTGACAATTTTATTGGAGAATCACATATCTTGGAAAATAATTTCATAACGGTTGTTAGATTTCAATTTTTATAACTGCTATTATGTTAATAAAGATTACTCTTGCATTAAATGCCTGTATTTAATTTTTGGTTAGTTTTATTAATGTTATTTTATGATACGCTTTAAATCTTAGTCCAGTACTCTTTAGAGATGGGGTTTGTGGGGTAGTTCGCCCTGTGCCTGCCCTTTGAATTTCACCACACGCTCCGCTTGCTTTTTTGTTAATTTATGTGTCAACTTTAAGTTACAGAATTATTAAAACATTCTTTTGTGGATTGTAAACAGAAATTATTATTTAAAAATTGTATTCAATTTCTCCCCAAGAATTTTTCACTTTTGCTCGAAGTTGTGCTCCTTTGATAAAACAATGTCTCTTTTTCGAAATATATTCCTCGAAAAGAAATGGGGAAAATTCCTTGAAATCTATTTGAAATTTTACTGTACAATTTAACGGGCTTAATTTTTTTTTTTTTTTAATTACTGTGATATGATTTAAGTTACGTTTTCTATTTACAGTGATGATTTCAAGCAGTTAAAGATATGAAATATTTATTTTGTATTTTTAACCCGACTCGAGGACCCCTTGAATATGCTACTAAGCGTAAGTTCATTGTGCCAATATGAACTTTCTTACGAATTTTACGTTATTGCTGTGAGAAAAAAAAAGTAAAAATTTTTTAGTTTGACGTTGGCGTTTATTGATCTTCCATTAAGTTTATCTGTGAAACCGATGAAGCAAGGCGTAAAAAAATAACACATTTTCCATATTGTACATTCTTAAGCCAAATGTTTTTAAATGGTAAATGTCTCTTTTGTTTCCCTATATGAAATTGTACTTTTATTAGTGTTTTTTGCAACGAAACAAAACATCCTTCCTTCAAGAGAAGTGTTTTTTTTAACTTTGCGAAATCTATTCAATCAAAAATTCCGTTTGTTTTGATCAAAGTCATGATTGTGAGAAGTATTCTGAAAAGGAAAGAAAAAAAAAAAAAAAAAAAAAAATACAGGACGTGGGATGCTACTTCGTCGTTTACTGACGGTAAAAAGACGCCACTGTTTTACGTCAACTAGCGTCTGATTCATAGTGGTTTCTTTTTTGTGGGAGTGGGTAATGACTTAATTACTTCTTATCCAAAGATGAATACAATAGAAGGAAATTTTACACTATGTAGATGTGTTTAATCATTGCATAAACGTGGGAAGTATCTTGGGAAAATACTGGCGTTTTGTTTTCATTAATGAATATATTCCTGTATTTAAAATTTTAGATTGAGCTTAATATTGTTTAATGAAGCCTTTGATTGAATGAGATTTTAATTGATGCTATATTAGTTTTAATTTGAAAATTTTAATATTCAGATTTTATTTTCAATTTCATAATTCAGATTTGAATTCATTCATGTTATTGATATAACCGTTATGGTGGGGTTTTTTTTTTTTTTTTTTTTTTTTTGCATCTGTTCTGCAATACTAATATAATTATATAAGCTTTTCGTACATTTTTGTGGTATTTGTATTCTTCTGAAATATCATGAAATGTATATAAATGAATTATCATTTCATGATTTCCATCTCTACTATTTCTTTTAAGTGAAAAAAGAAAATATTGAGTTTTTCCCTCTGGTAGAAAGCTAATTATTCTATTTCAAGATTTTATACTGGTATATTTTTGCCAAAGATAAGAGACTACTGTTGAAACGATGATCATGAAATAAAGTTTGTTTTTGTTCAGTAAATTTGTACTGGTGTTGTTGATTTATATAGTTGCTGAAACGAATTTTTTTCTGACATTTTAAAATTTTCTTTCAGAATCCGGCAACTTTCGTGAGCCAGAAATTCTACCATCTCCCTTGAATTGCATTCCACGATGAAGCAGCCACGGTTACCTGGGGCCGAAAAATTCAAGTTTGCTTCCTCGGACAAGCCTATCACACCCACTCACATAACTGTGAATAATTCGAAATACCGACCCTTATCGTTGTCTCAATCAAATGAGTCCAGCGCACCACCCTCACATTATGTATTTCACTCACGTACTTCGTCTATCTCTAGTCAAAATGATCTTAGGCCGATGTCTACAACTTTATCTGTACCAATGTTGAACCGCAGCGATTCCAGGAGGCGTGCTGTCTTACCAATCACTTGCAAAAAAACGTCCAGAATGTTGACAAACACCAATGTCGAGCTCAATGTTGATCACGCCGACTTAGGTGCTGAAGAGAATGGTAAATCCCCCAGGTTAAGCTTAGACTCTACACGTGTTCCCTCTTGCCCAAATTTAGAAACGTCATCCAGAAGTCTGAATGCGTCGAAAACATCTCTGGATACCTACTTCCGCAAGATGTCGTTGCAGAATTCCACCATTCGTGAGTTACCCCCCAATTTTGACTGGAAAAATATAAGAGCCTCCCCTTCAAGACTTTCTGCATCATGTTCCAGCTCTTGCTCCAGCGAAGAGAATGTTTGGGTTCTCAGAGAAGATTCGTAAATGTTTTGCTTTTTCTTGAAATGCGTATTTAATTTAACGTGTGGAAATGAACTAAAACGTTTTTTTTTTTAAAATCTAGTCTACGACATCTGAAGAGAGAAAACTGCAAATAAAGTTAAAGCTTGCACTTGACGTAATTTCTAAACAATGATCATTTGAAACTTTTTAACATCAGTTGTATAGTATATATTTAGTAAGTTAAGACTGAAAGCGAATAAGACTGTATTTTTCATGTACAAAAGGAACATGATAGAACATGACATTTTTTTTCTTGTTGAAATGTGCATTATTGTAGACCATTTGTAACGTAGAATATTAGTTTTATGTAAAATGGAACTGTTATTCATTAAGGAATTGTTAAACTTCGTTTAACGTTGTGAAAACTCATCTCATGCTTATTTTATGAAGATATTGTATGTTGATGGAGGTTGTTAAATTATAAGCGACTTTTTACCTAATTCTTAATTAAAAACTGACTATATCGTTTTATAATTTGGAATTCAAGGCCAAAGCCTTTTTAAATGAAATAAGTTTTATTTCGATGTCTTTAAACTCTTTCAAAAAAGGGATTTCTTATCCAAGATTTAATTTGTATGATTTTTCTTAAATGTAATATTTTTAAAAACTAGTTATTAAAATATACCCTTAATGAATTTAAGATTTGTCTCTGATTTTCCTTTAATTAATGAAATGAATTAATCATTTGAAAGTGGAGAATTTTAAAAATTTTCATTGAAACTGGCACAAAATTATCCAAGTATATAATGCAAATTGGTTTCATTGTGAGATTAGTAAATTGAATGTTTGTAATCTCTTTATTTTGGAAATGTTGCAAGAGCCCTTTAACATTTTATAAAAAGATTTTATTGTATAATGTAACCAATTTCCTTAATATTAGCTGTCTGTTCTCAAACTTTAATTGTATGTTATTTTTAACCTGTTTGTTATATGATAAACAATGAATTTTCTTTTGATGTCTGTTGTAAATAGTATTGAACATATTTATCCATTTATAGATATCTGTCAATGTTAAGCAATTCCAATTGTGCAATTTTAGCTTCAAGAATGTAAATTTAAAGGCTGTACTAGTCAGAAATGAAATAAAGCATAACATGATATTTGTCTTTTCATGACTTCAAATGACACTTTTTTTTTGCTTTGATTTAAAACACTAATAATATTTATAGTCTGTGTGATTCAGGCACCTGCACTGTATGTATACATCCTTCAACTTGGTCATAATATCAAAATGGAGATGACAGGCATATTCAGATAAGATATTTATTAATTTCTAGCCTAATAAAAAATAATTCTGTTAAAATTTAAATTATTCATATTAAATGTATTAGAAATTTGTAGTTTTAATTATTGGAGAAGAAATTGTGTATGATAAATTCAAAGTTATAATATTTACTTTCATTTTATGGTTAAAGAATATAATTTATTGTAATATCGTTTGAAGGGATACAGTTTTTTAAATATTGCTTTAAAATGAAAATGTTAAATCACTTAAAGTATAAGGCAAAATGTTGTACATTATCGCCTTTCCTCTCCCCCCCCCCTCCTTATTTGGGGCCGTGGTAGCTGAATGATCATGGTTGCCAGCTCACGACCGGCGATAATCGAGTCAAAGATTAGAGTCCACTAAAATCCGTCCCTTCTGGGGCTTTCCTTTCTTAGGAAGGTACAGGCATCATGTCCCCTATGCACCCAAGTGATATTTTTCTTTCCAATTGAGTTTACTGTCTTTGGTAAATACGGTTAATGCTCCCTCGGAATACCCTAGTGATCCTTCTCTATTTCCGACCCTGCTTGTCAACCAGAATTATCTTTTTTTTTTCCATTTTTTTCACACGCCTAGATCTGTAACACTTTGATGCAGCATAGTCACATTTGGCTCTTGCGCCATTAAAGTTTACCTTCACCCACCACTAAAACCCGTCATGCGAAGTAATGAAATGTATTGTAAATAAAACAGAACTTAAGCTTAAGGTAACTGTGCCCTTAAAATGATTGAAATTTTTTTACAAATTTGAATGTTAAATAGAAAGTCCTTTTTGCTGATTCCATAGATGCACGACGTATGATAATGAAATTTAAAAAAAAAACCCTGCAAAATTGAATTTTAAAATTGTAAACTCAAACGACGTGCTAAGCAATAGTATAAAATATATGTATTGTATTTTTTAGGATTCTGGTGCAATTGCTGATCCATTTTGCTGTTATTATGCACATATTAAAACTAGGTTAGCTTCTATACATTGAACGTAAACTTTTTCTAATAGATTCTCACAAATTTCAGGTATAACATAATGTCTGTGTAAAAATTACGGGAAATTTGAATCATGAATAAAAGAAATTGTAATTATGTTGAGTGTATATGTCATGCTGAAAACTATTTCAAAAAATTGCAAAGTTAAAAATGCTGTGCATTTTATGCAAGACATACATAAAGGCAAGTATTCGATTTCCAGATGTTAATACAGCTATTGATTATCAATTGCTCATACGTAATTATTTATGTATGTAAATGTGATTTCCTTAAAACGTGACCAAATTCATACACCGAATAGTGATAGTATTCGTACACTGTTACAATCTAAAGAAGCCTCGCTGTACAAAAATAGTTAAATTACAATTGTCTTTAGAAAAATATAATGGAATACAATTTACTGTTTCCATGTAAAATTCACATGAAAAAATGATATAAAAGTTCAAAAATTGTAAAGCATACAAAATGCACAACTTTTATTTTGAAAAAATTCATACAATACACGTGTCTCACATGTTTGTTCTTGTATTTTATATTACCTTATAGGATTTACCTCTTTTTTCAACTTCACGTCTAGACCACAGTTTAATCTTGTTTGACGCAGCATAGCCATATCTGGCTCTTGCGCCAATAAACTTTACATTCACTCACTACCTTATAGGATATCCTTTAGCTTGAAAAGTTGCTCCGAGTTTTTGCATGTATTCAACAAAATTTGATATCACTGGATTTAAAATGTAGTCCCATTCTTGTTAAGGAGCATGTATCTAGTAACGTTTATTGGAAATCGATTTGGTTCGAATATTCTGATAAAAAAAAAATTCTTGGTTTTCAATGGGATTGATGACTCAAAATTGAGGAGGAAATTTCATAAATTTAGGAGTGTTATATAAGATAGCAGCGTATTTAAAGCTATATGCTTGGGATCATATAAAAAGCGTACTCAACATGAAGACCCATTTTTGTCACACTAGACTGTAAATTATTTTTCAAAATGTCTAGAGCTGATGAATCATGATTCTATTAGTTTAAGGGGCCGCGGTAGCTTAGTGGTCAAGGTCGCGGACTAGCGGCCGGCGGATTTCGTTCAGTCGCGGGTTCGATCCTTGGCCACCAAAGACCCGCCGTGTAGCCGGGGCTGATGTACGTTAAATCTGTTCGGGGCCCAAAGTCCTCCTGAGGCGTGGTGTGGATGTTAGGAGAGGAGGGTGCCAGCTCGGGTGTCGTTCTCGTCACTTGACCGTGGTTCAAAATTACGAGGTCCGTCGCCAATAGCCCTCGTGTTGCTTCTAGTGCGACGTTAATAAAAAACTGAACTAAATCTATTAGTTTAAACTAAATTGCCGACCTCGAGGCATCCATACAACCCCAAACAAGCACCACTATTTCATTGTTGGTTGTAAATTCTTTGAATGTATTTTCCGAATTTCATTTTTCCGTACCATTTGTGTACTGTCCGGTCCGAAAAAGTGAAACTCATCAGAAAACTTTTCAGATCTCTGAGTGGCCGCTGTAACCTAGTGGTCATGGTGTCGGATTCGTGGCTGGCGGTTTTCGTGCAGTCGCGGGTTTGATCCTTGGCCGCTAAAGATCCGCCGTGTAGCTGGGGCTGATGCACGTTAAATCTGTTCGGGGCCCAAAGTCCTCCTGAGGCGTGGTGTGGATGTTAGGAGAGGGGGTACCAGCTCAGGTGCCGTCCTCGTCACCTGACCGAGGTTCAAAATTACGAGGTCCGTCGCCAATAGCCCTCGTGTTGCTCCTAGTGCGACGTTAATAAAATCTAAACAAAACTAAATTCCTCTGCTCTTAAACTCTATTGTAAGTTTAACAGTACTTATTTTCGTTATAGTCATGAACTCACGGTCGCCGTTGTTTCCCTCAACTTGTCAGTTCGAGACCTGATGCCACTTAAAATCCACCGTACAGCGAAGCTGATGCACGTTAAATCAATCGAGGCTATAAGTCATCCCGTTGGTATGCTGTGGAAATTTGGGGAAGTGGTACCGGCTTAGATGTCGCCCTCGTCACTTGACCGAGTTTCAAAATTATGAGGTTCTTCTCGAATAACCCTAGTGTTGCTTCTTGTGCAACGTTAATGAAACCAAACCTCTAGTTGCTTACAGTTATTTCCTGGTAAATGCATCTAGTTTTGACATTTTACACAGGTGCATTTTTGTACTATATTTTCTTTCATCCTCGCTTAGTAAATGTCTCATTGTTTACTGACGGCTGTGTTACCGACGCTTTGGGTTTATTGGTTTAACTGATTTTAAGTCAGTCGCATCACTTTAAATTTTCTCTCGTTCTACTAATTCATTTTCAATATCCTGATCACAGGTTACTTGAAATTCCCAGACAGTTCTTGTGTCATAAACCCACAATCACTCACTTGGAAATTCGGAGGAGAGTCCGAATCTTACGCTTCATTTTCAGGGCTTAATTTTCCGAAGTCTTCGGTTTTATTGTTTCATTTTGCACTTCTATAATCCATATTATTTGATTGCAACTATTTAATGATTTCTAAATAACTCAGATACGAAATCACAAGCAAAATAATATATGAAAGAGTAAGTGAAATCGGAAATCGTTGCCATAACAAAGGCAAGTTCCACTAATTCTCATTTTATCCCATATATTTTGCGGATGAGATATTATTTTCGAGTTTCTGTGTTAATTTTAGCTTTCTTTGTGTGCTCAAATTTTTGTAAAAGTATATAAGCTTTAAAAGTATTGTCTCTAAATGATAATATTGAATAAATATAATAAAACAGTTTAAAAAATGTATCAAAAATTATTCCATGCTAAGTTCTTCAAAGAACAGATTTAGCCATCAAAGGGGCTAAATTTTTCTTAAAAAATTATTATTTAATTATTCAATTGAATATCAGAATTAAAGCAAACGATAATATGACAAGGAATGAAAATTTGATATCTTCATTCATTAGAGATTGGCATGAAAAAATACTCAGAAAACACTTTATATCAGGGCTTCTTAAACTATGGGTCGCGACCCCAAATGGGGTCGCGTAGCAAAATTCTGCGGTCGCGAGAGATTTTATAATGTCAAATATTTATATATACCATTTTATAACATCACTAGAGTTGGCGGAATACAGTGGACTTGCAGCATCTAGACACGCGCATTTGTTGAAGGTTTTGAGCTATCTCCACCGACAGCAGTAAACGATCGATGATCGCTATTATTATACTGTGGCTATACATTGTTAGTGCGTTTGTCGGAATCATACATGTTGAATAATCCGCGCGCCGCTGACTTCCCACTCTGACCGCCACCTCTAAATATCACACACAATCAAAGGGAGGAATGTACGCGCGTACACACGTGCAACCTGCAGCTAAACAATGATTCATGTATGGGGTCGTCAAGGTTTGTATGGGGTCGTCAAGAAACTCGCAATCATAAATGGGGTCGTGAATGACAAAAGTTTAAGAAGCCCTGCTTTATATAGAAAAGCTCTCTTGTGACCATTTTGTAGTTGACTTAAACAGCAGCCCCTTTCGTTACAAATATTATAAAACCGCCGACATTTTTGTTAATAAAAGAGCTCGAAACAATTATTGAGGCTTGAATTTTCTTATATGAAATGGTAATAAAAAATTGTCAATTAATAAAAATTTTAATTTTGAATAATTAAAAAATGATATTGATCTTATTTCATATTAAAATTTTTCCTTGGCAATGAAATATCACTGCTCACATGGGTAAAATATCAACTGGAAATACTGACATTTCAGAGAAATCTACATTTATATAGGTAAGTGTAAACAATCGCAATAATTATAGAGCGATTGAAGTTTCAATAGAAAATCTAAGCATTTTGAGTTAAACTAAATAATCGAAAACTTTCTATCGAAGAAAGTACGCGAAAATTCATCAAGCCAATTTCTCACTCACAGCGATTTGTTTCTTTTTTTCTTAGCATTCATGACAAAAACGTGTTTGATAGCGTCACTAGATGTCTTTTTATTTCCTTTTTTTTTCTTTGAGGGAAAACGTGTTGCTTAGAATACTTCAAAACTTGCGATGCATACATGATATTTAGATCAAAGGAAATTAAAAGGGGGAGACACAACACACGAAGAGTTCTGTAAACAGTTTCTCCAAAGGGCTTCCGACCGTTTAACCTTGAGAGTTTTCCCATTAACCGATCATTAAACAGTGATAAGTGAACTCTTGGAGGAAGTAAGATGAGACGAGTGAGGATGTGTACACTTTCCCCCCCCCCCCCGAACAATCATGAGTCATCAGTCACTGGTAATGAAAGAAAAAAACCGTTGTTTCCATCTGGTAGAACAAGACAAAACTATAAGACGTCCAGTGAGTAGATGGCTGTACATATTGTGAGTTGTCCTTGAACTTCAGATTCTTGAAAGTGACCTTTTTATAAGTAGGCGCATAAGCGTAAGGATTTTCCAAAATATTTTTGACAGTTTGCTTAATACTAACTAGACTGGCACACCTGTGTTTACAGTTAAAAGATGACGCGTTTTCTGATGATCGTTTATTTTTATTTTATTTTTTATCGATATTTTTTAAAGAATGAAAAACTTGAGAGCAAGATTAATGCACTTAAAGTTGATAAAAGAGAATTGCTTATGTAATTATTGTTGTGTTTGAAATGTGTGGAAGTTAAAGAGTTTTGATCATTTATTTCCACTTTCACAAAACGCCCAAGTGTCTGTTTAGTAATGAAAGTTTATTGTGAAATGTTGGCTTACTTATACTTTTTAGCTATTCGGTTGTTTTTCATAGTTTTACACTTAGAGTTTTTGAAGAATACATGATTTTAACTTCTGTCAATAGATGTAAAAATATTTCAATAGATAAAATATATACAGTAGTACATCCCAATAAGGGACACCCACTGGACTAGATATTTTGTCCCATAAATAGAGTTGCCCCTTCTTCAGAGGATACATACTTTAAAAAATTATAATTTAATTAGAAATTCAAGTTATTTCAAGTTTTAAATAAATGAAATCTAAGCAACATAGTCACAGGTATTTATTTAAATTCGAAGTTAATGAAAATATTCTTACTTGGAAAAAGTTTAATTATTGCTAAAATATACGAAAGGAACAATAAAGTATGGTAGATACAGAAATGTATTGAAAATAATTCGTAACAAGGGTTTGTGTATTGCAAGCATTTTTCTCCACGTGGAAAAGTCATTGATGATTTTAAGTTCTTCAATGTCTCCGACAGTTATGATTTTTTTTTTTTTTTAAATTGGGAAGCGTATGTTAAGGGATCTATATAATTTTTTATGTCACACTTTTCATCTGGCTCTTCGACTCCTTCACAGCTTTGCAAGCTGTTATAAGTAAAGCTCACATCAACTACTGTGGAAATAAAAGATTTTAGGTCGTCACTGGTGTCTTCTGCACATAACTTTTTAACGATTTCTAAATATTCTTGCATTTGAGCTCTGCCACTGATTTTGACTAGTTCAGCCAATTCATTTTCACCACTAGTATTTTCACTGTGCGTACTCGAAACTGGAATTTCAAAGCCTTCATTGGTCCCTGTCTCGGAACACCTTACAACTTACTAACACTGCTTTTCCCTCTACATAGAACTGTAGCAAGAATAACTGGATTTTGAATTCTATGAATGGGAAACATCATTTTGATTGCATCCTAACTTGTTTTTTCCTTATGTATTGTTCCCTTTTTCTTTACTAAAAAGTAGTTTTCAAAAAAGAGAATTAACTTTTAATTTCATTGTTCCCTTGTCTCAAAACTATCTTTCACAGAGCACACACTTACCTCTTGAAACCACAAAAGATTACGAAGAGTACTTCTATTTTTATTTATATATTTCTCTACTTCTGTGTCTTATTTTTGAAATTTTCATCAGTGTCCCTTAAAATAAAGTGTCCTTATTAAGAGTAACATTAAATACATTAAATTCCCTATTCAAAGGGCCCGGACCTACAGAATCGTCCTTTGAATAGAGGTGTCCCTTACAGGTTTGGCACTACTATATTTACTAATATAATATGACCCGTGTGGTGACCGGGAATGACAGAATATTCCCACTGTAGTTCATGCATATCGTAAGAGGTGACTAAAATGGGTACCCAGCGTCTGGGGGTATAGCCGAGCACCCTACCCTTGGGGATTATATTAGGGGACCTCAGGGACTTGCCTTCTTCAGGTAAGTAAGGGGATCATGACCCCGAGTCACCTTAGTGATCTTTTTCTTTCCCATGGGTTTTACTGTCTTTGGTAAACACGGGTGACGCACTCCCGGGATACCCTAGTTATCCTTCTCTATTTTCGACCCGCCTTGTCAACCACTTTTTTATCTTTTTTTCAACTTCACGTCTAGACCACAGTTTAATCTTGTTTGGCGCAGCATAGCCATATATGGCTCTTGCGCCAATAAATTTTACATTCACTCAGTCACTCACTACTAATATAATATTACACCTGTCAATCCCATCCTCATTCTCAATCAATATTAGGATAAACATTAAGATAATACGCGGAAATGAGCCACTAATGATAATTTTTTTATAATGAGTCTCTGTTTTTGATAATTACGAGGTCCGTCGCCAATAGCCCTCGTGTTGCTTCTAGTGCGACGTTAATAAAAAACTAAAAAAAAAAAAAAAAAAAACTCTGTTTTTGATTTTTAAAGCAGTTCTTCAGTGGAGTTAAAGTTTACATCAATCAAGCAAGAGCATACTCAGTCTGTGATGTCCCCCTTTCATTTCATTATTGCTAAATCTAAACACTAAAGATGAGACAATAAATTCACAAATTAATGAAGAGATGTTGGATAAGAACTAAAACAATTTATCAATAGTCACGAAATGAATTTGCAGAATTACACTCTCTCTATTATATGGGGCCGCGGTAGCCTAGTGGTCAAGGTCGTGGATAGCGGCTGGCGGTTTTCGTTCAGTCGCGGGTTCGATCCTTGGCCACCAAAGACCCGCCGTGTAGCCGGGGCTGATGCACGTTAAATCTGTTCGGGGCCCAAAGTCCTCCCGTTGGCGTGGTGTGGATGTTAGGAGAGGGGGGTGCCAGCTCAGGTGTCGTCCTCGTCACTTGACCGTGGTTCAAAATTACGAGGTCCGTCGCCAATAGCCCTCGTGTTGCTTCTAGTGCGACGTTAATAAAAACTAAACTAAACAAAAACTCTCTATTATATATTAACGTGCTTGAAATTTAGCTTTGAATTGAGATAAAAGTTTAATCTTACCAATTCACTTGGATTCGAGTGAATTGAATAAAAAAGGTTGAAGGTGCAAGCAATAAAACTGACTTCATCCGATATAAGATTTCTCCACAAGGGAACCCTAATCAAAATCGGTCTACTATAGATAATCACATGCAATTTTTACTATACGTCAACTGCTAACAATTAATAAGTAACGTCATTACTAACTCCAGTATTCAATTCTCCGTCGCTTTTATATGCATTTCTTTAAATCCATTCTCTACATTTCTTACATTCTGCGTATCACGTTTCATTTGTTTGTAAATGAGTTGGAAAATTAAATATCAGAAAGTAAAACCAGATGTACTTGAAGGAAAGTTTCGCGAATAGGTCTTGCAACAAATTTACTGAGCTCTTGAAAATTTTAAGCATTACCAAGCGTTGCGGATTTACATTCTTAAAATACTTTGTACAGTTAAGTCACCCATAATGCGATTAATTCGTATCGCTTTACAAGAATCTCAGCATTAATTCAAATCCAGAAATGTTTCTGTGGAAACTGCGTTATGAGAAACATAGAAATAAGACAAATCAGATTAATTAATTGCTGCGTTATGTGTGGGAACCACTAGCGCGTTATAAGAAACTCAGAGTTAATACAAATTAAATGAATTCGTACCGCGTTATATAGAATCTCAGAAATAAGTAAACTGCGCATGAATCAGACCATCTGCAATAGTTTTTCTAATTTTTTTTCTCAATTTCCTTAAAAGTTCCGAATGGTAAATTCATCCAGAGTTAACGGGATTTTGTATAACAGACACAATTCCCTCCCCTCTCCTTTATAAGATTTGAAAATTAGATTTTGTCTACAAGACACACACAGACAGCTGTTTTCTGCTTTTATTTATTTCAGCAATTTTACAAACCTATGAAAAATTATTTTTTTCAGATAAATATTACGGTGAATAAATTTTACCTAGATGTTCTCTAATGTTGTACAATTTCAATAATGTAATTTAAACAAATCAAAATGAATTTATTACGCATACTTCTGAATACATTTAAGGGTAATCTTAAAATAAATTAAAAACGAACAAAATGTCTTATTGTTTGCTCATTTTTAGGTAATTCCCTGATAACTGGAATAAATAAACAGGGCAATAAATAACCGTAAAATAACCCTATAAATGTGAACTACAAAAATTTAGTACATCAAATAAGTGCTAATACCAAAGAAACATTTTCAAGCCATTGGAGTTGTTGGAAAGATCTTGAAAACGAAAACGCGTTATAGTTAGAAGACTTGCCGCAACTTTCGTTAGGCGTTATATGGAAATTGCGTTATAAAAACTCGCCGTAAAAGGAGACTTCACTGCACTGTATTCTTTTATGAATTTGTAACCCATAGCGCTTGATTCACTGCATTGAAGAAAATGATGCCACTTTAACAGATGGTGATCATAATAAATTTTGGTTTTTGAGGGTAGTTCCGATAAACAAGATAAATTAGGTCTTTGAGTGGGATGGCGACCGTAATTCTGAGTTCGGGTGTGGTTACAGTCATTAATATGTATTAAAAAATATGTGAATGGCTGTGTCTTTGAGTAAGGGCAGGGAAACCTCGTTTCTCTGTAGCATAATATTTTCTTTTTACACCTTTTACACTTAAAATAATTTTTGGATCTCAATGATTTTCTTAATGTAAAATATTGTGGTCTGTCTTAAGAATATTTCTGGTCTCCGCTCATTCTCTGTCTTACAAAAAAAAAAGATAAGTAAACTTCATAAAAAACATTGTAGTTTGTATTTTTTGTTGATGAACGAGGTTTGTCTGCCGCTATTAGAAGAGTTTTGAAAATGGCTTTCCTTTTTCTTTCTCAAAAATGATTTAAATTTTATTAGATTTGTACTTTTTCGATACAGTTGGATTCCCAAAAATGGTTCACCGTTTGAAAATATTCCAAATGCTCAGCATTACTTCTTAAAATAAAAAACCTAAAACCTCAAAAAAAAAAAAAAAAAAAAAAATGTTAACAGCTTATACATATATGTTTTAAAATGTTAATTTTTTAATTCGTTGTTGTCATTACATGTAATGTGTATTCTCTATCTTACGCATCACTAACTATTATATGTATATATATAAGAAAATTGAAACAAATGTCTATAAAATGCAAAATAAATAAAAGTTATAATAATATTTCTGAAGGACTTGAATTGTTCATTTCTTCAATGCATAGTTAAATTCCTCTCCTAACGTACGACTGATTACATAAACTGGCATATTCAGCGTTTCAGTTACGTGAGAATGTGTTCTGTAAAGAAAATGAATACTGACCAGGATTTAAAAACAATAAAAAATCCGCATGATTGTTACCCTTATTTCCAAATGGAGCGTGGATTGCGTTGTTTTTTAGAAAGTGACAAATTGCAATTGATACATTTTTCAGCTTTGCATTAGGTAAAAGATAGACAAATGTTTCTCGTGGCGTAAGAGGTTAATTTAAATTTTCTTTCGATAAATATTTTGAGCAGTGTTCTAGACTTTAGAAAACAAAGGACAATAGTTTTCCATCCTCGCAAAATAGGTTCCAGATTCATTTGAGAAGAGTTTAACGTCCGTACATTTTTTGAATTCACGGAACAATGTCTTAGTTATACAAATATAAAAATATTAATAACTGATTTATTTTATAAAAATCAATGCTGTTTTTTTGAGAAAGCGATGTTTCAAGTGCTTTAATTAGAAAATTTAAACAGCGTCAAATGTTAACTGAGCATCAAGTTTTCTGATTAGTAAAAGTAAATAAAAAAAGAAAAGAAAGAAAGGCTCCTCTAACTGAACTTAACATAAAAAAAAAAAGGAATTAAAGATCCCCTAACACAGGGGTGGCGAACCTTTATGTATCGAAGAGCCATTTTTTCTAAAAAAATGTTTAATGAGGTCATAGACGTGCCGTCAAATAATTTTGACTTCGTGATTATTGGGAAATTAATAATACTAAATACTATCAACTCAAAACTCTTTTATTTACTACAAGAAAATACGTTTTCAAATGTTTCAGTTATACGCGTAATTCAAAATAAAGTAACATTAGAGTAACTTCTGTTGTTGCAGATTATAGATGACAAATAACTTATATTAGGGTTGTAAGATATTACTTTTAGCAGAATGCATGCTGTGTGTGTGTGAACTGGAGTCTTTTGTCAAACGGTTTCTAAGAGAATCTGTAATGTTATTCATCTCTGAAAATAATGACTCGCAGGCATAGGTCGATGAAAATATGGTTAAAATAGCACGAGCCAGCTTCTACAAACAGTTTAATGTGTTCGATAACGAATTCCATGTTTCCAAAATTTTGTTATTGGCATTTTTACTTATAATGCTTGTCAATCTTTCTGTTTCGATTAATTCCAACTCTTTCCTTGCTTCAATAAATTTTTGCACCCATATTAAACTAGACTGGAAATCAATCAGCCGCATTTCAAATTCTTCAATTTCCCACCAATCGAATGGGACAAGTTCAATTTATCAAATGAAGTCACATCAGGGTACATAATAAACTTGAGTGTTTCTGATAATTCTTTGAACTGAGAAAATCTCTCTGAAAATTCATTGATCGAAGAATCAATTACAGAAATAAATTCTTCAGTGACTGTTTCTTCGCCTGGTTTCTTATGTATATCTAAAGCGTTGATAATTTTTTTTTCAAGTTTGGAAATACTTTCAATTTCTTGTAATAATATCGTTCCTGTGTGTGAAAACATGCAGTTTAATGTCAAAAGTGCAAATGAGATCTATCATGACGATAATTGTTTTATTTATGCCTTGAAGCTTCAAGTTCAATTCATTGAAACGTTGGCCTATGTCTGTAAGAAACATCAACTTTGAAAGTCACATAACATCCAACAACTGTGGGTATTGTTCAATTTTCCCTCATTTTGCAGAAACAGTCTGATTTTTTTCAAGCAAACAACAAATCTTTATAGTACGTTCCCCCGGCTCAACCAGCAAATATTATTATACATTAGTAAGCCATTATACACTGATGTGACATTATTTAACAAAGCCTCAAACTTTTGCTTATTTAAAACCTGCGACGAAATGAGATTGACAATTTTTGTGACTACCGCCATTACATTATCAAGAGATGTTAAACCACTCTTAGCACACAAGGCTTGTTTGGGAATGATGCAGGTAAACTCAAAAATCGAATGTCCTACGTCTGTTTGAAATAAACTTATGAAACCATTTTTTTTTGTCCACCATACTTGGAGCACCATCAGTTGTTACTGAAACAATTTTTTCAAATTAATTTCTTTCTCAGCAAGCGAATTTTTAACAGCTGTGCAAATATATGTGTCCTTTGTAGCAGTTAGCAATGATGTTATTGCAATTAATTTGTCCTTAGTGACGTTTCTTACGCAATATCGAGCAAAAACAGCTAAACGTACCGATTTAGTGATGGCAGTGCTTTCGTCAAGACATAGCAATATAAAAGGAGAGGAGTTTATGTCAATTATTTGTTGATCTGCTACATTTCCGGCCTGTTTTAAGATTCTCTCTTTAATTGCGTTTCTAGATAGAGGAGTATCTGATGAGCTGAAATATCTTATCTTTATTATTGAAATTATCGAAAAATGAGGGTGCGCATGCTAACCAGGCTTCCTTCAAAAACTCTCTCCCTTGAAAAGGTTTAATGCCAAGTAATGACATTTGCAGCCGAGTAACTTGCCGCGTTCGTATGACAATTGCAACATATTTAATTATAAACCTCGACTGTTTATTTCTGTCTTTCATTGCACTTGCAATTAATTCCTTTTGCTCTGGTTCGCTTTTTTGACTAACGAATTTGTAATTTTTTGTTTCCAAATGCAGTTTTACAAACGATGTTCTACATACCACTGTTCCATAACATAAGACACACACCGCTTTTTCTCCTTTACTAATCATGCCATATTTCTCAGTCCACCAAGTTAGAAATTCTCTGATACACTTACTATCTTGCACTTTTTTTCCCCCTTCTGAATTAGCCATATTAAACAACAGTTAAAAATCGTAAATATAACATAAATAAACTGTAAAATACAGTTATGTCAACGAAATTGACTATTATGCTATGCGTAAACAAACTATGCGCCATTAGCAATTGTAGTCCACGATGTAACTACAATAACAACCGCTTCCTGCCCGAACACTCCGTAGCATAGGATCACTCGCGTTCGTTCCTAATATGCTTCATAGTGAACTTTGTGATAGGTGGCGTGCCCAAAATATTGTGTCGGGTGCCATTGGTTCGCCATCCCTGCCCTAATATTTTCAGAGAATTTCAAACAGTTATACGTTTCTTTGAATATGGTTTTTATTTAAATCAGTTCCGCTTGACATCTAGAAAAACTTGCTATCATTACAAACCTTTACATTTACCGTGAAGCATATTGTTGACTCATGTAACAAAATGTATATAATTCACTGTTAAAATAAACAAAATGAATTTTAAGTGGTAATAAAGACAGTACCCACAAGCACAAAGTGGAATCAGTGCCTTGTAAAGTCAAGAAAAGCGATTTGAGGTGATAATTTACCTATCCTGCCTCCCAGAAACACGTTTCTTTTCCGCGTAGGAAGTAGTATTGTTAATGATATCTGTCACCTAATATTTTGTTTTATGCGAATAGTGTGTAAATCTAATTGAATTGTGTGATATGTGTTTGATTTCAAAAGGTTTAAGTGTTATTTCATTAGTCGCTCGACGAGGTAATAAAATAAGGAAATATATTTTTGACAGTGATTTATTTTGTACAGCTCTATGCGTTTATCAAGAACATTACTCATTTTATACCTAATAATGTTCGCTTTGTAAAACTCTTATAAAAATAACTCTTTTAATATAAATTTTTTAAAACGTTTCTTAACCTTTTTTTTTAATAAGTTAAAAATAATTAAAATCATTTTCGTTTGAATAGTTTTTAAGAAGAATTTTATTATTATTAAAGAGATGTTATTAGAACTAACATGAATAACTTGGGCTTTTATATATATATATATATATAGTATTTAAAACTCTAGTCGTTCGCTAAATTATAGAATTATCATAATCAAGTCAGCAGTTTCGTATCTTTTAATATAATCTTCGAAAAGTTGTTTCATAACAGTTTACGGTGTTTTTTTCTCAATTTCAAAATTATAAAACAAATAATTATTTATCTCTTCATATATGTACATTTTATTTTTTTGTCAATTTTTATGTACTGCTTTACTTTTTTTTAATTCTGTGTTTTAATTTTTGGTACAACATTTTTTTTATTAATTTCTTAAAATAATATTTCACTAAATAAATCGAGTGTGAAGAATAAGGGAGAAGATTCTAAAATTGTAAATAAAAACTTTACATTTGTCCATTATTCTTAAATAATGTATCTTTCTGATTCGTTTTAATATGGTATACATTTGTTTTTGAAGATTTCATTACTTTTACAGTTCCTTTTTCTTAATGACAGTTTTAATCTTAGAATGTTGTTTACCAATTTTAATGTGAATACACAAGATGGATTAATACAAAATTCCTTTTCGAAATTAAGCTACGTCATTGCTGATTTTGGACGAAATCAAAGCTGAATATATAATACGAACTAGAACAATTTAGCATTGACTAGTATTTAAAAACAGATTTTACAAGATTTCTTTATTATCTGTTTGCGTGCCTATTACATTTTTACATTGCATTGTACGTCATATGTTTATCAAGTTTACGATGATGTATAGACTTACATTTGGTTAGCTGCTAATTTTATTGTAGTTTAAATACAAAGCCAATTTTTTAGTTCACGCTGACTAAAGATGATGGCCGCCTTCTGTCATTTGGCTGGGATTTGAATTACAGTCTAGACATGAATATATTATTGTGTTTATCTAATTAGCGGTAATGAGGGCTATTTATTAGATACCTCATTTTGAATGATCAGGCTATTGTACAGTTTTGTCCACGTAAGGCCGAAATGGCCATTGCCCCGCTTTTTAAGAGAGGGGAAAAAAACCAATTCTTCCCTCAATTCATCATATTTTTTGAGGATGATTATATGTGTGTTAATCTTTTATAGAAATTAATTATTATTTTATGTTTATTATAAACTATATCAATGGACAACTTAAAAAAAATTAAAAACTTTTGAATGAATAAATACTCTAAGTTAATAATAACTTAGAATAATTTTAAATATATCAATATCTTAATATGTTTCTCTTATATATCATTATAATAAGTAACGTGAAAAGTATTTTCATTTCGCATTGATGTACTTAATTATAATATGCTTTCAGTGATTGCAATGAAACATTTTTTAAAAGTGTAAAGCTTATGGCCTTAAAAAAAATTCAAATGGTACTTAATTCTAATAAGGGCAAACATAATAACAGTTCTTATGCGTCAATTCATGTAAACTCTTTACTCATGCATTGTTTGAAAAGAATTTTAATGAACAAACTTGAAAGAAGAATTTAATCGCTAGTCATTTTATTTGTTGATTTTTGACCTTTTATTTTCTTTTTACGAATTTGGATTATTAATTATCCTTTAAAAAATTAATGAAAAATTGAAACATTTTTTTTAAATTATCTTTTTAGATTTGGTATTTCTTCGTCTAACTCTTATTCTTTATTTTATTATTCAACAAATAAGCAATGAATTTCAGCACTGAATTAATTCAATTGAATTTTTATTCAAAAGTAATTTCATTATCGTAGGTACTAGTTAATTTTATTTTGCGTCATATGAACTTCCTAAGTTTCTGTAACTCTGATTACTTTAAAAAAAACCTTTAGTATTCCTGAAATAGTGGCGAAACAGGGGTTGTCATGCTAATCGTCGAAATTATTCATTTTTCGGATGACACACACGGGTTCCTTCCTTCCTCAAGTTTCCGGTGCAAGGCGAGATATTGCTACTTCCTGTGTGCCACACATCCGTTAAAAATCCCCAAGAGAATACAAATACCAGAAAAATATTGCTCATTGTTAAAGTGAAACATAATTATTGTGCAAAAAAAAATCCTCCTTTTACTGTTTATCTTGTTTTCTATTTAAGATCTCTGTATAATCGCTGAATTAAAATTAGTTCACATTTTCGAAATAATTTTTGTATTATTTATTTTGTAAGGAAACCAAATTTCCGCTTCCCCTTAGTAAGATATTAAAATTCTATGACGCAAGGGAGACACAGGTAGTTTTGTTTGAAAATTTCTGGAATTAGACTCAAAGTTGATGATTCTAATACTTGAATCTATTGCTGTCTCGATACTTGGTGGTAAGGTTGAAAGCTCTGTAGCCTGCGAATCATAGGTTAAAATCTTGTGTTCATAAAAGAACTTCTTCGTTACATGTGGCTGCGGTTGCCGAGTGGTCATGGTTGCGAGCTCACGGTCGGCCTTCTTCCCGTCGAGTCGTGTGTTCGAGCCCAGATTTCACTAAAGTCCCTCTGTGTGGCGAGACCAATTTATGTTAAATCTGTCGAGGCTCCAAGCTCCCCGTTGCCGTGGTGTGGAAGTTTGGACGGGGGTGTCCGCTCAGATATTGTCCTCGTTACTTGATTGAGGTTCAAAATTACGAGGTCCGTCCCCAACAGCCCTCGTTTTGCTTCTTTAAATAAGAAATTTTACCAAAGGATTTCTCACTACAATATGTATGATACATTAAGATGGATGATCATATTATGGGTGGCCAAGGTTTACAGGGAAAGTGGCTTGTATGTTGTGATAGCAACTCAACGGATCTATTAAATTCCTCACGTGATTATTCAAAGATCAATTAAGATCAAGGAAGATCTGCCTCGAGATTGTTTTGTGATGCTTCCTTTACGCATGGAAATTAAAATTTATTTTTGCTCTTTTACACTGTATAGATATAGAATTATTTTAAAACAAGACGTTATATAAACGTTACATTTTATACCCATCAAAATTGAGAATTTTAGGACATTAATTTGCATTTTTGAAAGCATTAAAATTTATTTTGTTTGAACACTAATTTTTCTTCAAAAATAAGTACAAAGCGAAATAAATAAATAATGTAGAGAAAATCACTTCAACGATACATTTGAAATACCTTCTAACTAGGAAGGTATACCTTGAAATACCTTCTAAATTACCGTTCTTCATCAATTCTTTTAGTTAATTCAAAGATTTAACGTTATGTTATGCATTTTCAGGAGATAAGGAATTGGCAATTTCTCATAATTTTTTTTTATTGTAGTCCGTATCGTATTTGCATTAAGTTGAAGATAATTTTTTTCTTGCATTAATCAATCACTTGAACTGTAGCCGATGTTGTTGCCGATCCGACATCATTATCTGCCTTGCAGATGTAAGTTCCACTATCTTCCTTGGAAAGCCTTAAGAAAAGTAACCAACTGGTTGCTTCATCGGTATTTGGACCATTTCGAGAATGAACTGTTAAACGAGTGTTGTTTCCTAAGGGTAAAAATAAAAAGTGGAAAAATGAAAAATAATTTGTTGACAAATAAAAACTGATTTAAAACTTCTTTTTCATATTTTATTTGGTTTTTTAAATCATTTGCTCGAAATTAAAATTATACTTATTGGGAAAAAAAAAGAAAGAATCACACATTTACACATATGCACTCATGATAATACAAACGAAATTCTGTTAAAGGAATTTTAAAATATTTCATTAAATTTAATAAATGAAAATAAATTTGGATATTACAAAATAATAAATATAATAATAAATAATAAATTTGGATATTACAAAAATAGTATTTCTAAAAATAAGGAGGGGCATGAGCAATTGTATTTTTAAATGTTGATTATATTAACATAGGAATTTTGTTTTGATTTAAGACGAAATAGGGTTGCATAGAAAAAAAATGTGGAAATAACCCTAGGGTTTTTCCATGGAATCTGAAATAGAATTACATAAGAAAAATATACTCCCATGACATGATGTGGAGGTTGAAAAATTTCGTATATAGTCCCTGTCAACGATGGGTTTCATAATTAAAAAGATTTGTCTCCATTATCTTATCTTTTGTGCATCTCTATACGATATTAATTGGAGGAAAAGAATTAGAGCTACGCTACATAGAGAAATTTTGAATGAGAAGATGAAGGTGATATCTTTCTTTAGGAATCAGCTCTAAATTTCACACATGTTTAATAGAATCGAGATTTGAATTCGCGAATCGGATTTGTGGAACGGGATGTAAAAATCGATTCAGCACCACGTTACCACGGATAATTTTTATTTAAACAATTCTAATAAATTACAATAATGTGTTCATACTTGTACAAATATATGATTATGATTGATATTTTTTTCATTTCATTCTGGAAGACTTTAAAGTTTTTTTTCTTTTTTTTTTTTTTTTTCTTTTGTAATTTGGTTTCGTTTCTGCAAATAAATTTAGAAACAAATAATCACAACAAAACAGTGATTAAAATTACATTTAATTTATCTGATTAAATCCGAAAATTTAGTATTATTTGCCTTTTCAGTAGATCACACTATTTTTTTCACTTTTTCATAAAACACTCTAGAATTACGAAATACATGGTTTAATATAAACGACATGAATACAGGATGACGATTTACAGGGCAAGTGAAAAATAATAGAAATATTGTTATTTGAATACGTCAATCATCTCAAGCATTTATATTAATTCTTGTTTTTTTTTTCCTGTCCTAAACGTATTATAAATGTATCCAAACTAATATTAGTATATAATGCTTTAAAATGAAGTAAAAGTAACAGCCTAATTCAATTCAAGGAAAATTAAAATTTCATATTCGGATGACAATATTAATAAACCAATAAGCAAAAAAATTGAATTCTGTAAAAAAAATATTATTGTTGTGTTTGGCAATCTGTAGAGCTACAAAGAAATGAAAACAAAAAATGTGCTTACAATAAATTATCGAGATACCTTCGTCAGAAATTAAAACTAAGTGAGGTCATGAAAAAAAAAATTGAATTGCGTGGATGAATCTTCAAAGCAAAATTTTTAAATTGACAATTTTTTTTGTTTCATTTCCTCCGAATTGACTATTTGAATGTAACATCTTTTAATTCAAGATAATTTGAAAATTACCTATAGATGGCAGCACCATGCAAAATTAAACAATGATTGATTCACAGTAAAAAAAAAATGCGAGAATTTTAGCTTTGAAAACCAAAAAGATTATTTTTCAAAATACATTATTATTTTGAGTAAAATTCTTTGAACAAAAAAACATACACAATATTCCGAAAATAATAATAACAAAAATAATTCTATATATTTTGAATTTATCAAGGTTGTAGAGTGGTCCGTGTGGCCTAATGGATAAGGCGTCTGACTTCGAATCAGAAGATTGCAGGTTCGAGTCCTGTCACGGACGATATATAGATTATATTTTTGGTAAACGGGGTACGATTTCTTCGTAAAATTTAATTATTGGAGTTTCTCATTTTCAAATTTAATTCTTTTAGTTTCATTAAAAAATCTATTGTTTGAATTAAATTCAATAGCAATGATAAGGGAAGTGTATTCTTCCTTTTAGAAAAAGAGCATCGTAAACTGAGACCAACTTCGCACTTTGAAACTACCAACCTTTGGCTATATATCTTCACGTTTTTTCGATGGAAAATGCAGTTGTGAAATTGTTTTGAATATACATATCATCGAAAAGAAATTCATTCGTATTTTAATTTATTCAGATGTCTAAACATAATTTTCAGAATTAATCATACTTTTGACTCGGTTTTTAATTGAATTTACGCATTTTTTTTTTAAAGAATTTAGACATTTAGGGATTAGATTAAATAGAAATTGAATCAATTATATGTACAGAGTTGAAATTAATCTATTTAATTTCTTTCGAGATCTTCATTATTTCTAATTTAGTAAGTCAATACTGGTAACATTTGTTTCATAAAAACCTTTTTATGTTTATTCTTTTATTTCGTATTTGTTTACTAAAATACTTTTGCAGAAAAGATTTTATATATGTCCTTTGTTTTTCAAATTTTCATTATGCTTTACAAAATATTTTAAATGGAAGATGTTTAAATGTTAATTTAAAAAAATGCTTTATTCATGAAAATATTTACTATTAATTCTACTAGATGGCGCTGCAAAATAGGACTACAAATTTAACTGGTTTCAGTTACTTGTGCAGTTTTTTTTTCCGTCCACTCAATATTTTTTTTATGTAAAATATTTTGAGGAACCTTTTAAAATTATTCAGATACGGTTTTCGGAAAGCTCTGTTACAAAAAAAAAGTTATGAATCAGCACAGTTATGAAACTAAACATAAATTCATTTAAGTACATATAAAACATAACGTAGTACGTATACTATAAGTACATATTTTGTGTGATTGCTAATTCAGGTGCTACATCACTTTCAAATTGAGAAAAAGCAACGATTTATAAAAAGTAAAAAAAAAAAAAAAATTCATGAAGTACCAAGCATGAGGAGAAAACCTTAAAATGTAAGAAAATGTGCCAGTCTATGTTTCCATTTACCCTATATCTTCATTTTTATGCATTTTGAATACAGGTTTCGATATACATACAAAGTAATAAATGCTTACGCGTATTTTTATTTCTATCAGTATAAAAAATATGCATATTTTATGATTCTGTAATTTAAGACACAAAAATATCCTAGTCGTGTATTATTCAGAGCTGAAAGTTTTCAGAGAAAAAGGACCTTCAAAAGTAAGATGATCATCATTGCTATTTCCAGAAACGTTCATTGCATTTTACATATTATTATTAGTTGTTCACATCACAGATAGTAACTTATATTAAAATAATTAATAACACACATAATTTATATGAATAATAAAATTTTATTCATATAAAAATTCTTCAGTAATGAATTATCTAAACACCTAACACATTCGGTTGCCTTGTTAAGCTCCTAACTCCAAGTAAAAATACATTAAATGAAAGAAAGTTTCAAATATATCAGAGAAAGAATCGAAGATATTAACTAAAATAGTATTTTGCAATTTACATCTTGGAAAGGATGACGAATTCCTAAGCTGTTTTCTCATATTTTACAATCATAATCATAACAGCATTCAACCATAAAATTTATTTGATCCTGGGATTTCTCGTTGCTCATATCCCGAACCGTATTATAAGTGTAAGATAAGAAACTGTGTTTCTTGAGCCCCCAGTTGCATGTTTTTTCATGCACAATTACTGACAGTCTCAACTTTACTTCACAAAATTTAATAAATTTTGCTTTTAAAATAACAAATGCATACACGAGCCACCTTGAAACGTTCTATAACTTGATAAATACATCATAGTTGAAATAACAAATCGTCTATAATAATTATGACAGGGATTTGATAGTGAGAAAAATAACTTTTAATACTGTGTGTAATTAATTATAAAAAAGTGTTGCAAAAGAATTTTAAGCTTTCTTTCTTTTTTTTTTTTTATACGGAAATTAAATAGCACATTATATTTACCTAGAAGAATTGTTAGGATCCAGGTGATTACTCATCAGACATCAGAAATATGTGAACTGTATATAAAACTGTACCACACTATTTTTCTTTAACATTTATTTTGAAAATTAATTTTACCGAGAATGTACATGAAGCAGAACAAGATAATTTCTTTAAAGTTTCTTGAATAGCTTCATTTGTTTGTGAATTAGATTCATTTAAAAACATACAAATCAGCGGACAAAAAACATCGAAAGTTTCTCTAATATAAATTACAAATCCTGTGTTAATATATTGCTTCTTAATTAATAAGAGAAATGCTGGAAATATAAAGCAATCTTTTTACAACCCCTCATCAAGTTTCAATCAACCCATTTAGGACACTTTAAATTTGAAAATGTGATATAAAATGTCACAGTAGTTCGGATAGCTTTGTATAAAGTGAATTTTTTTTCCTTAGTTATAATAAAGCACGCGAATACATATATTCTCCTACCTATACTTTACAAATATATTTCAGCATTATTTTTAAATCCTCGTTCATTGAATGAATACAGTTCTCGTACGAATTCACTTGTTTTTCTCTTGTAGAAAGGCGAACTCATAATGTCTCTTATTATACAAATAGTTTATGGAATAATTGCTCAATTCGCAGGAATCTACAAATTCTCTCTAATTCTCGATTTTCATGAGCTAAACTACGCACAATGAATAAAAAAAGGTAACGTGTCCCACTTTCTCCCTAGTATTCCTATGTTACGCATCGTCTTTCACTGACAGAATTTCCTCCCTTTTACAGGACATTTTGATTTATTTTCTTGCGTAATGGCAATTTTTATGTTTCACTGAATTCACCGAGTAAAATGGTTCAATATCGTGTCCCATTTCGTTCTACATTAGTCTAAATGCTACATTTAGTACTAAGAGTTAATCATTTGCAGTTGTTTCAACACAGGAACGTATTAATGTAATACGAGTCTTCGCGTTATAATTTAAGGACTGATGAATAAGTTAAAAATATGTGTATTTAATCAACGCTTAAAAACTAAACGAAATTAGGTGATATCTGCTTAAAAGGTTTCCTATTCTATTTAACAAATTCCTTTTTTCAGTGGAACGAAATTAATTTGGTGGAAAAGGATGTTAATTTTTGATTAAAGGTACTCCGTGCAACAAAATTGAAGAACAGATTGATTGTTTATTTATTAACGGCGTATTTGGAATCAACACGAAGGCTATTGTCGACAGACCTCGTAATTTTGAACCTATGTCAAATAACGAGACCGACACCTGAGCTGGTTCCTTCCTCGATAAACTTCGACATCACGTCTAAGGGAGGACTTGGAGCCTCGACGGATTTAACGTGCATCAGCCCAGCTACACAGCCGGTCTTAAGCGGCATCAGGACTCGAACCCATTACTTGGCAGAAACAAAGCCGGTTGCGAGTGCGCGACCATGACCACTAGGTCACTGAGACCAAAGGAAATTGCAGAAGTAGCATGCTTTAAAAAATACATGGATATATATTTATTTCAATAGAGGGTACAATCTAGATAGTGTACCTACACATTTTTTCGGAAGTCGTATTAAAAATTGTTTTATGAATCCTTTTTGTGAAAACGATTTTAACATTTTCAGTTGAAAAAAAAAGCGATGTAATATATTTATAGATATATTTTAATGTTATATATAGTTTCAAAGTTGTATAGTTTTGTTAATCCTCATTTTCTTTTATTTATTCGATAATAATGATAATTTTAAGTTTAGTGACTTGACATAATTTTATGAAGTCTTTCGATTTCATTATTACATAATTTAAACATCATTATAATAAGAATCAGAATAATATGTATGCACTTCGAAACAGTTTTATTTGATTAATGAAAATATGATTTTTGTGTTTTTTATGGAATATGAGAAATATATAAATACTAAAATTTATCTCACTTCCTGAGGTATTAAAACGGTGCAATTTTTTTTTTACTAAGCATTATTGTCGCATCGATTTTTTTCTTCATAAATTATCAAATGTTTTCTTGTATAAACAATCGTAATGAATGAATTCATAACACTAAATGTATTAAAACTGTCAAATGATCGCTTTTTAGGCTTTGATCAAAATTGTTAAATTCAAGACTATATATACATGAGTACCTATAATTGGTACCCATGTATCAACACAGGAACGTATAATGGGTACCTATAATTACATGAGACCCTATAATATACATGGGTACTTAATTGTTTTCATTATTTATCTCTCATTCTCTTTTGTTGTTCCTGATAATCTTGTATATTCTACTATTATCTTTCGTAAGTTTAAAGGTCAAATGGTTAAAAAAAAGTTAAAAAGTTTTATACAATATCCAAATCTCATAGATATCCATCCAAGTATTTGTCCAGATTCTTGATTTAGTTGCGATAAATGGTTGAATTTTGTATAATCAAAGAGCCAGAGGAAGGATATTGCGGCAAGAATTTTTACGTTCAAATAATAAAGACTTAGCTTACCAAATCACTCATACCTATTCAAACACTTTTCAAATACTGCAGATTCGACTTCTATTCTTCTAATCAGGAGTCACTTCCAATTCAGTTTAATCAAAACGATTAATCAAAGTTATTCTCACCAATTGACCAAAAATGTTGCTATTATCTCTTTCCTTTCAATTCTATTTTACTTATATATCACTATCTCTAATTCAATTCATTACACTTCCTATCACTATCACGTTTCATTTGGGTTTGCAAGGAGTTGTTATTTTATGCAATTCAAATTACCATAAATCCTCCGAGGTTAGTGAAGAGAAAATCGCGAATAGCTCAATATCTCAAGTGTATGCAAAATGTAGATAAGTTTGAAGTTAAAATATATCTTTTAAATCACTCAGTAAGAAACTATAGTTGAATGATAAAATTTTCAATTTTGATTCATAAAAAAACATTTGAACTGAATACACAACGCCAGTTTTACCTGGAAGCTTGGTTAATGAGCCATCTCTGGTACGCTCCCATCGAATAGTAGGCAAAGGCCAAGCTCTTGCTTCGCATGTCAAAATCGCATAACTCCCAGTTGTATTACTGATATTTTGGGGTGATGACACTATATGTGGAGCTGAAATGAATTACATTATTTTATTACAATGAAATTAATCATCATGCGCTTGCTTTTACACCTTAAATTTAACTGATAATTTCATAGATATTCTACTGAAATGAAATTTTCTTTCCCTTTAATGTCATAATTTGTATGTACGAGTTTGTATGCATAGTAAATACATTCTGTAACAAATAAATAAACGACGCACCAAGAAGGAGTAGCCCGATTGTAATGAAATTTCGTATGCAAAGACATTTGGGCCGAACATGCAAATGATTAAAAATTTTTGTCCAATGAATGAAAAGAAGGAGCTACAGTGCATCGGAACTGCGCACTCAGCAGGTATATATAAGAAACGATTCGCAATCTGATGGTCAAATTTTCTGTTGCATTGCGATTTAGGATACCTTTCAACGACTGAAAAAATGCCTAGCCGCGAGATTCGAGCTCATTACGTGCAAATGTCAGAGTTTGAAAGAGGTCGTATCAATGGTTTGAAAGAGGCAGGTTGGCAAATCGGAGAATCGCTCGTGATATGGATCGAAACGATGCAGCGATTAGAAGATGCTGACAAGAGTGGGTGGACAATGGCACATTTCAGCGTCATGAAGGTAGCGGTTGACCTACGGCCACAGCAGATCGGGAGGACAGAGTGATTGTCAGATCAGCTGTCACAGCGCCTGATCCATCATTAATCAACCATCACACGTGAGACCCGCACACGAGTGTCCCCCATGACCATTCACAGACGGCTGATAGTGCGAAATCTACGCTCGTACCGACCACTTCACCCCCTGCCACTCAGGCCTGCACACTGTCGAGACACATTACAGTGGTGCTTGGCTCGATCAAGTTGAAATGATGCTGACTGGGGACGTATAGTGTTTATCGACAAATCCCACTTCCAACTGTGTCCTGACGATCATCGAAGACATGTCTGGAGACGCCCAGGGCAGCGTGTCGATCCTGCTTCCACTATTGCACGCCACACAGGCCCTCAACCAGAAGTTATGGTCTGGGATGCCATTTCCCTTAATAGACGGACCCCTTTGGTCGTCATTAGAAGCACATTTACAGCACAGCGGTACGTCGACGACATTCTGAGACCTGTTTTATTACCGTTCTATTTGCAGCATCCTGGCTCTATTTTTCAGCAAGACCATGCCTGAACACATACGTCACGTGTAGCTATGAACTGTGTTACAGCTTGTCAAACACTTCCTTGGCCAGCCAGATCTCTCTTCAATCGAGCATGTCTGGGATATGATGGGAAGGCGACTGCATCTACCAGGGAATGTTGATGACCTAGCCCGACAGTTGGAGCAAATATGGCAAGAAATGTCGCAGGAGACCATCAGGGAGCTTTATCACTCTATGCCAACACCTAGAGGTGGGTCAACACCTTATTGAGCTTGTTACTTTGTAACTATGTAACTCTGAAATAAATCATTCAATTTTTCTGAAATGTTAATCATTTTCTATTCTGTGCATAATTTTTCTATCCGCCAATTTTTGTCTCCATCGAACAACTACTTCTTGGTTCTTCGTTTTTTGTTTTTGTTGTTGTTATAGAGTGTATTTGTATAGATAGCCAATAATGAGAAATCTTATAATCACAACAATAATTTTATAGGAAAATTATTCGAGATAGATTTTACTTATTATTATAAGTAATTAATGTAATAATTGTACAATTATGGTCCCCTAATGTTACAAAAAATATCCAAGTAAAATATAGCTTTTGTCACTAGAGAAAAAAAAAGTGAAATATTGTTTTTCGAATTTAAGATTAAGTCAATTTAGAGGTATAAATCTAAGACAATTTATCTTATTTCGATAATCGATGAGTTAACAATCCATTGAACAACACATACTTATTTTGATGGTAGGTAGCTATCCAGGTTAAAGGAAAGAACCATAGAATCGATTTTTAATTTTTATTCTGGGAAAAAAATATAGGACAGCATATAGAAACCATAGTAAGGTTTAATCTTTTATTGTATGTTTCCTTTACTTTCAGGAAAGAGTTCAATACTTTTTAAAAAAGTTAGGATCTGTAGATGTCCGGTTTTGCAGACATGGCAGCCTAGTTTCATTCTTATTTTATATCACCCTGTAAGACAGTCGACATAAGTTTTTTATATACATTTCTTATTACTCTAGTTTAGAATGAACGGCTTAGACACGCGATGTTCACATTTAGGAAATAAGAAAATTACAGGGTGAGAAAAGAAAAAAAATTGAGTTTTGGAAGGAGCTTGCTAGATTTAGCCACCCTTTCATTAGTTAAAGTCCATTTAAAATTCTAGAACATATTTTAACTATTTTTTTGCCTGTCATTTACAAAGAAATGTCACGGTCTGTGTGATGAGAATATTAAATTGCACGAATTTCTACATACTGTAATGACAAGAATAGCGGGGTTTTTTTTGGTCTTTCGGCAGATTTCGTGCTTCACATCACATAAATTAGTGCTATATGAAGTGTTTCTTTACAGGGAATATGTGAAATATGAATTAATTATTTTTTGTGCCTATCGAAAATTAGAAAATGTAAGATAGAATGATAATTAAAGACGTTTTTGAAACGTTACATTGCTATATGCATATAATGTGTTCATTAATAATGTGTCTCTCTACCATTTCTTGTATTATAATTTACTTTAATTCTTTCTGAAGTTTATTATTGGTTCTTGCTTACTTGTTAGATTAAATTATTAAGTGAGGTAAGATGGCATATGAAGCAATCCTTAAGCATTGGTAATTTAATCTGATGTTTAAAAACTAAAAGTTTCAAGTCTGTTCTGTTCTTGGAATTGTTAACTGCGAATCAGTTTTTACGTTATGCGGAGAAAAAAAATCCAAACAATTTAAAAAAAAAAAAAAAATGGATAAAATTTTTTGAAAGGTATAAACTGTAGAGAGTTACACGTAATTTCTTATCGTAAATGCTTTAAATAAGTTTTATTTGTAGAGAAAATAAGTGTTACACCTGCGCAGAAATAAAATAAACCAATTCACTTCTTAAATTTCTTTAATAATTTAGTTCATTTTTTTGGAATAAAATAGAATAAATAAGCGTAATTATAATTAAAACTAAAAACTATTTTTGCACAATACCTGGAAAAACATCAAAACAATATTAAGGTTAATATATATATATATATATATATATATATATATATATATATATATAGTGATATAGAAATTAATTGATAATTTAAATACAGCGATGAATTTCCAATTTCATGGTTGTTTATTAATTTTAATTGAGAGAGAGAGAGACCACAAACCATATCCAGTTGGCTGGAGACACAACTCCGCCTTTTGATCAACAGCACAAGAGCACAGAAGAGACCAGAAACCAGAAGACCAAGAAGAGAAATAATTTTTCTTTACCTTCATTTTTATAAAAGAGAATTTCTCTTTCACGTAATAGATGACATGGTATAAGATGTAGGGTTTCTGGGGGGATTTAAATGGCCTCCAACAGCATAGTAGGGATAATTCCTAAGGGTCTGCAATCGTGAGAACCAGAAGTTCAGCAGATTTTAATGAGCACGTGATCGCATGAATTAAAGGATAATTTCGAATTGGATCAGGAAATTGAAATGAACTTGTTACTTTTGAATTAGAGAATGAGAAAAATTGGAAAATTAAATATGTCTTTCGTGAGATCATCACACACACACACACACACACACACACATGCACACACACACACCACACACACACACACACACACACACACACACACACACACACACACACACACACACACACACACACACACACACACACAAAACTAGGAAATAAAAATAATATACTCTTTTCTCATAAATATTGTTTTTAAGTCTACCGTTGTATTACGAATACTTTGAGTTTAACTGAAACGAATTTTATACTCTCCGAAAAAATTGTATTTATCTTAAAAAAAAAAGAAATTACGTAACGGAAAAAATTACATTATTTAGTTAGTTTATACATGATTATTAATAATATATGATGCGATTCAAGTAGAAAATGAAACTTACAGTTAATTGCAATCCTTTATTTCTCTAAATTTTACTTTCTCATTCTAGCTTTGTTTCTCGATCTTTGCAAATGATTACGTAGCACTTCAATATTTTGTAAGTATATCAAATGAATTATATGGCACTTGAATATCTTTCAAGTATATCAGATAAATTACATAGCATTAATACTTCTTGTGTTTTATTAGATATTTAACCAAAAATATTTTAAATAAAATCAAGTTTTATTCTATAAAGAATTAAATATTTCAAATCAAAATCTAGGTATCAGTATCTTACTCTTTGAATGTTTAAAGCCAAATTGCTTTAAATAACTAAAATTCTAGCCGGAGAGAAAAACTGAAAAATATAGCCGCTCAAAGTTACATATTGTACCTATTTAAATGAATTATAGTTATTCGAATACTCACATTTTCTACAAGGTTCAGAGGATACAACTCTCAGACCATCTCTTCTACTATATCGAGCTTCCGTTAGTTGGCAAATGTTGTCATAAGTAATTCCATCGCTTCCACATACATGTTGTTGGTGTACACAAAAGCACACAGCTTCTGGTGGATCATTCCTGTCCAAATCATTTCTAACGCGGCATTCTAAATTTTCACCGCAACGACCTAATCCCCCGAATGGCAAAGATGCATGGGCACATCGCTCCCCTTCTCTTTTAGCGCATGAATAACAACAGTCACAAGAATCCTTTACGAGACCAGTTAAACAATTCCTTGGAGTTTCACAAGAATTTGAATTACATTCGCCACATTGTCTATTTACTTGACCATAAGCTTCATGAAACAGTATAACACTAACCGCAAAGCAACCGATGGTAAGAGCGAGTAGGTGATGCATTGTTATTTTAACGAAGATGTCAAACAGCTGGAAGTTTTTTGAATACGTCTATTAAATTAATAACATATAGAAGTGTCCGAAGCCTTGTGGAGTTTATCAAAAAAATCTAATCTGCCCAATTCTTCCAGAATGTTTATGTTCTTCCTTCACTTCTTTTTTTCCACCCCCCTTCTTTTATTTTTACATTCACTCAACACTTTAATCAGAGATATTTGAAAGATAACTATTGCGTCGTATGGCCTGTGGAGCACAAAAAAATTTCATGAAAAAGTCTAAGACCTTTGCGGCTAAAAGAGTTCATCGAATCTTACGAACTAAATTATTACTTTTAATTCCAGTCACATTAAGTAGAATAATGAAGCCCTTTATAAGATGCGCAATGTTTCCTTTCATTGGTATTATACACTAAATTAAGAACAATTTGAGGACATATAACGTTTTTTCTCTTATTATTTTTTTTTTTAAACATCAAGGAAATAAAATGGTCAATATGTATATATATATATATATACGTTTCCGCTGTTTCAGAGCCTTTTTCTACTTAAATTATAATGATTAAATTAAATTATATACATTCTACTTATTATTCACTAATCCACTTAATTTAAATAGCAAACACGTTTAGCAGGTCTAATGTTTTCAAGAAATGAGATGAAATTGAATTTTTAATAGGTATTTACACGTATGAAGGTTTTTGAATTTAAATGCTTGTTTTTCCAAATATTTCTAATAAAATTCTTAAAAATCACTGTAGAAAATGTTTGATTTCTATATTTATATATCTTTAACTTTCTATATACAACTAACAAAAAAAAAAAAAAAAAAAAAAAAAAAAAAAAAAAAAAAAAAAAAAAATCCATAAATGACATTAAAAAATTATGTGTACCAATTATACTTAACATTCAAACATATTTCTAACACTTTTATACAAAAAAATTATAGATGATATGTTCAATTATTCTTTTCCCTCCTTCTGCATTTGTATTTTCGAGTTTCGAAAGGAGGGCTTAAGCATTTTAGAGATTAATGTTTATGCGTATGTTTAGGAACTAAACGGAACACGCCCTCAGTTTGGCCCTGTTATCTGAAACAAATTAAAAAAGGGTGCGGTGCCCCATGTGTGTGTTTGAGGTGAAGTTGTTGCTAAGCGACGGGGACAACGGACGTGATTGTCTTGGGAATAATGCAAAGGAGAACTACATTTGGCCTCCCATCACTGTAAGTAATACAAGAAATGATAGGAAATTCAGTGGTCATTGACCTTTGATAAAATTAAGCATTCTACAGTGTTATGGTAAGTATGTTTTGACGAAAAATAGAATTATCTACAGTAGAATGACGCATATCACTAAGAAAAAGAGAAAGAACCAGGAACTATTTTTTTACTAGAAATAAAATTTTTAAGTTTGAATGATTGGGAAATACAACG
>BMAW01044339.1:865345-893280 GCA_019974015.1 Nephila pilipes
ATATATATATATATATATATATATATATATATATATATTTATATATTAATAAAAATATAAAATTTGTTTTTAATTTATTTAGTATTACGATTCTCCATATTACTCCTCTCCCCCAAAATACAATAGGTTAGAATAATAAAACATTAGATTATTTCTAAATAATTGTTAAATATTAAAGAAAGAAATGAAAACAAATCGCGTTCTAATTAGATGGATTTTGCATAAATATTTGAAATCTAAATAAAAAAATAAAATAAAAGGAAACAAATGTGAGAATAAGAAAAATACTACTTTGGATTTAAATATTGAACAGTATATCATTCATACATAGTTTTCAAATTGATATATTGCCAAAACTTTTTTCCATAATAATTTATAATCATCATCTTGATAAAAGTTAATCATTAATATATAAAATGGGTATAGAGGGGGAAAAATGCTTAGATTGATTGATTACTTATAAATTCGCATTTAGAAGCAACAAGAAGACTATTCGTGACGAATTTCTTAATTTTGAACCATGGACAAGTGTTGAAGATGATACCTGATTTGGCAACCCTCTCTCCCTTTTTACTTCCAATCTATTCCAATGGGTGGACATGGAACGTTGACAGATTAAACATGCACCCATCTCTTTACGCGATGAGTCTTTAGTGGCAACAGAACTTGAGCCCACTACTCGACTGAAACAAAGCAGGTCATGAGTTTGCATCTATATAACCGCTTGGCCACCATGATTGCGAAGAAATCTTTAGAGTTAATGGTATTAAATTAATTTCTCTTGTTTATAAATATTTTACATTAAGCATGTTTTCTCTTTCTCAAATTTATGAATGAATATTATCTTTTTAGTTCATGTCCTTTTATTTAGGGTGGGTAAGATAAAACTGGCCCGGAAAATAATTGGAACGTTGACACGGAATCGACCTTTGTTAATTGTCGACAGAACTGCCAATCACATAAAATGCTGAAAATGGCCACCATTGACGTCGATGCTGCGATCTCGTGTGAGGATTATTTGAGTGCACCTGACCCTTCAACTTACCCCTCAGGTGAAAATCACAGGAAGGAAGATCAGGCGATCGAGGTGGCCAGGAGATTTTACTGCTTCTGTTGAAGGTACTTTTCTCCCCAAACAACTCAGATACTTGTGATAAGGTTGTAAAGGCGGTGTATGCTGTTGCTCCGTTTTGTTGAAAATACCCTAACAGTCGTTCATCTTTTGTGAAAGGATCCACAGATAGATTAAACTGATTTTGAACATATTGGTTTTGAATTAACAATTTGATGAAAGAATCATTATATGATGCGGAAACCAGACATTGTGCATCAACGCCAATTTTGAGATTATGCAACAACTGTTCAAAGTACTGATAGGGACTTACTAATGTATAACACAAAATAATGAAAATATTGATACAGCAAAGGACTCGGGAGAGAGCATGTGGGAGATGAGCGTGTGCAGACATGTGACAGCAACCGGTTGTTGCATCGATGTCATTAGTGGCCATTTCCACTATTTTCTCTAAAGGGCAGTTCTCCTGTTCATCGACAAGGGTCGATTCCAAGTCAGGATTACAATTTCCGAGCCAGTTTTATTTTACCCGCCCTGCATATTGTCCCTTTCTTGTACACTATTTTTCCTTTTAATTTTTCTGTCGAATTATGAATGATATGTCTAGACAAGTTTAATGAAGTTGTAAATGACTTATTCTTTTAAATGAAATCATTTTTAATACTTGGGAAATTTTTTAAAATATATTCTGCGTGACAAGTCAAAATAACTTCAAATTGGTATGAGAGTGTTTCTTCAGCGTCATATTATCGTTCAACTAGTTTGGTTGAGTAGGATGAAGCTTAATGTTCTCAAATGAAAAACTACACAAATTATTTTTGTCCTAAGAATCAATGTTATCTCTCTTAACTTCGTATTTTATAAGACACTTAAAGGTTTTTTCAGCGTTTCGGTTTAAATGTAATGAAATTTGGGTAAAAATCTCTAATTTGAAGTTACGTACTTAATTTTGTATAAAATTTAATTGAGATTACCAGAAGGATTTATTATGTTATGTTATATTGTATTTTGCGTCTCTAAAGCTGTCAAATATATTCATTTCCCTATTAAACGAATTTTAAATCATTTCTGCATCATTCTTTACCATTATCTGTATTTGATAAGTGAATATCCCGAAAAAAAGGTTTTATTTAGCTTTATTTGGCTTTTAAATGAAATATTTTACTTCCTTGTTAGGACCATACACCAAACAAATATGTGTCAGTATTTTCCCAATCTATTCAATAACTTTGTCATAATTTTTTAGCCTTGCTGAAATGAGGAGGGATATTTTTGATGAATTAGATGACAGAAAATAAATTGACTCTTTGAACCCTCTTGTTTAAATCAGATATTCATAAGGATGAAATCCCGAATTGATGTCATTTTCGTGATATTTTGTCATTTTAGGAAAACGTTGGACAACTAGATGCAAAATTGAAATAGTTAATGAAAGAGAAATAATCCCGCGGACAAAAAAAAAATCTATTTAATAATTTGATTGAAATTAAACAAATTGACGCAACTTATATTTATTTCAAATGGATGAAACCGAACTTAAAATAAATTTTAGGAAAGTACAACTTTTGTAAAGTACAGCCTCCGACAAAATTTTAAGGGCACAATATTTTTTATTCTATCCCTATGTGTAATTACAGCAGGGAAAAAAATGTTGTTTATGTAAATGTTGTAATCATGCCAGAAGCAGAGTAGATGTATGTTAGTTCAAGATTTAGGTTTGTCTGACGAGAACAGCTTTAAAGTCTAAATAAGGATAATGCGACAACATTTTACACGTCCACGTATTATTTCACATGTGAAAAGTGATTTAGGTAAGTGCTTCACCAAATATTCTCATAGACAATTGCATAAAATGTAAAGGAGAGTTTAGGGGCTTAGGTAAATAGTTTTTCTCCCTTCAGAAACGGGAGTGGGGAGCTATTGATCAACTTTAAAAAGTTTCCCTAATTGCAGTGGAAGGAAAAGTAGCTGATACAATAGGTCGATCAAAAATATGCGTCAATGATTATCTTAAAGATTCTTGCAATTATAGTTCCAAGAAACACATTGAAATAAATAAATCATCATCTGTTTGAGGAGACAGAACGATTTTGCATAAACCTCGAAGAGGAAAGAAAATGTCTTCTGGCTAATTTTACCTGAACTGCCACTGAGATGTCATGTGAGGATAGGTCAACTTAGGTTAAAAGCAGATTTCGGTCTTATTTGAGAAGAAAATGGTCAGAACCCCTCCCCCCTATCAAAGATTCCGAAGATCAACTACTTAAAATCGCCACTTCTCTTCAAATCAAAATTTCCTCCAATAGGAAACCTCCCTCTGCCTCATTGAGTCAGAGGAAAATCGTTTCCCCGCAAAGTAATCTGAACTCTCTCCAACCTGAGCAGCTGCTTCCTGATTTGCAGCAACAATTCACCCTGTGCTCCCCCACCCCTCTGCACAGAAAAACGCTCGCTTTTCACCCTGATTCTCTTAATCATTTTGTAATTTCAAGATTACCCATTTTTTCATTTAACTGCTTCCTAATTTAAAGATTTATTTTAAATACTCGTGTTTCTTTTTATTTCACTTAATTATAGTTTAAAATTACGCAGACATCCATTTTTAATCATGAGCAATTGATAAATTAATCATGTTAAATTCAGATTGAAGATTAAAGCCTCTTAGGGCTAGGCACTCCAAATAAAACTCACTACGAACCCCCTTCCCCCTCTCCTTACCAAACAAGCAAAACAGGCTCGTTTAGCGTTTTCTCGAAATCATATATTTGGAATTTATAAATGAAAAACTAATTTTTTCAGATGAAAAAAAAATTAACTAGAAGAGCCACGAGGGATTAAATTATTATTGGCGTGATTTAAAGGATGACGAACATCTTTTATCTGGAAGACAGTACGAAGGGTGTTCTGTCGTGGTATGGGCTGTTTTCGTATATGATGGGCAAGTGGATATTGATTTCGAAAACGATCGAATGAGCTTCATTTACTATCAAGATATGCATGACGAGTGCTTACTGCCTATGTCACCAGGTATCGGTGGTTAACGCTGGATATTTCTTTTAGACATTGTATCTGTACCTTTTTCTAACTTGACAGCTATATGGTTTTTTTGGTTATTAGCAATTATTTTTTGATCAGATGCAGGATATAAACACCATAGAGAATGTATAGGGATATTCAGTTCGGGATATTTACGGTAAGAGTCACCAGTACCATAGCGTTCTTCAATAAAAAACATCGATTTTAAATGAGTGGAATAACATACCTCAAAACTGGTATAATAACAAATAACACATAGCATACCACCAGTTTCACAAACTGGTTGACTCAATGCTAATGGATTATTTGAAGTTTTCATGGTCGGACTGCTTTGCATGCAGCAAACTTTTAATTTTGTACTTGTATAACATTTTTATTGAATTTATATAATCTTCATTATTTTTGTGTTTTATTATCAACAGAAGGTTATTATTTTTTTTTCTTTTTGTAAGAATTCCATGCGTATGACACCCTTTGCATTCTATAACTTTTCCATCCAAACAAACAGTCTTCGCCTTCAATGGAGAAAATACATCGCAAGCAACACATTACAATAATTGTTTCTTGGTTTCCTGTGTTTTTTGATGAATACAGATTTCATCAAAGACAACTCGTCGTCGCCTCAGCAATCCAATTTTGATTTGGCAGAAAATGGTTGTCAAATAAAAATTAATATATGAATTAGTGTGAGACATGTTTTGGTGCCATTCGAGAGAGGGCAGTGCACAATGGTAACGTCAACTTCCCTTAGAAACGACATATATGATCAAAAAAAGGCATTTTTTTACCCACTCTCTTATATTTCTCTAATCTAGAAAAACTTTGTCATGGCAGAGCTTAATGTCGCTTTTGGAAGGCTTTATCTTTTGAATGTTTTTTTTTCTTTTCAAATATAATAATAATATAATCTACTGAATTCAGGGGCGTAGCGAGAAATTTTTCATGGGCGAAGGTTCTCCGACTTCGACTCATATCTAAAATTAATTTCAAACTTCATTGTTTATTTTCTAGACGAAAGGAATATTTATGTGGAGTACGGGATTTCGAATATAAATTTTTTGTTGAAAAAAAATCCATCATAAAAAATTTTTAGTTTTAAAATTTCAGTCCGGCATAATCCGGTACTTCTCCTATCTGGTCCTGCCAGTAATCCGGCGTTATTATATAGGCTGAAGTGGCCACGGTAGCTTAGTGGTCATGGTTGCGAACTGGCGGTCGGAATAATTTTCGTCGAGTTGTGGGTTCAAATCCTAATGCCACTAAAGACCCGCCTTATAGCAGGACTGAAGCACGTTAAATCTAGTCGAGGTCCCAATTCCTCCTAATGGCGTGATATGGTTGTCTGGAAAGAGAGATGCCAGTTCAGAAGTCGTTTTTGTCGCTTGACATATAATTACGAGTTCCGTCTCCAATAGTCCTCGTGTTGCTTCTCAAGGAGACAATAAGAAAAAATCACATTACGGTTCAAAAGGTCATAGATTCGATTTTAGGTCGTTGTATTAGTGTCGAAAAGATTAAAGCTAAATTTTTACTTTATTTTATGAATTGTAGGAAAAGGAATATTTTGCTTACGCGCGTTGATTGATTTACTGTTTTTATGGGATATAGAGCAACAAAGGCTATTATAGTCCCCTATTCCTGTTTGACCAAGTTTTTGTAGATAAATGACAGCTAACATGAAAAATTTGGTGCAAAAATAAGTGAATATGAATGAGACGTTGAAGAGTTTCCTAAATTTGTGTCATTTCTGTCTTTTCAGATTTTACCACAATAATGATATCATCAACCGTACTAATGTTTACAAGTGGTGTCTTGAGTGCAAAGCAGGTAGAAAAACTACACATGTTTTGTACGGCTCGACGAATAATTTAATTTGTCCTTTGGGACCGTAAAGAGATTTTCCTGATTGAATTTTTGACCCGGGGAAGTAGTTAATGTCGAGCTTTACTGAGAAACCCTAAACAAATTATGGAGGGTAATACAGAACAAAAGAAAGCGATGTGAATGAAATTATTTTTTTTGACAACGTGCGACTCCACATAGCCAACGACACTATACAATTCTTGGACTCATTCGCTTGGAGCATCATCAACCACCCCTCTTACAGCCCTGATCTGGCACCATCAGAATTTCATCTTTTCATCTCTCTGAAATAGTTTTTGTGTGGAGAAAAATTTTGGATCGCCGATAAGGCTCAAAGTACCAAATAGGCATCAGGAAAATTTTTTGACGGTGACGTAAGAAAGCTTATTCTTCGGGTCACAAAGTGTGCATTTTTATGTCGAAAAATATTATTTGATGTACGTATATGGGTTAGTAAATTTTTCAAAAATGTTTTATCTTTTCGAATTCTAAGAAATTAGGTACTCTTCCTTTCTGATTGATGATTGGTTTTGTAAACGATGCACCGGAAGCAACACGAGGGCTATTGGCAACAGACCTCGGTCAAGTTTTAGGACGACACTTGAGCTGGCACCTCCCTCACCGAACTTCCCCATCATGCTAACAGGAGGACTTTGAGATTCGATTCGACAGATTTAAGGAGTATCAACCCAGCTCACGGCAGGTCTTTAGTGACATCAAGGTTCGAGACCACGACTCGACGAAAACCGCCAATCTACGACCATGACCACTAAGCTACCGTGGCGACCTCTTACATTCTGAGTAATCCTCGTATTTCCATTTTTACTGAGCTGCTCACGAAGGTTTTTCGATTTTTGTTTGTGTATTGAGAGATTTTGATTCACAATTCATGAGTCTAAGTTTAGTTTTTGAATTTATTTCGAAAAAAAAAATTCAAAAACTAAAAACAAGGGGAAATAAGGAACATGTTGATGGGAAAGAAGATAAGTTTCAGAATGAATTACTTGATAAATAGGAACTATATATATTGCTCATTAGTGTAAATGTAAAATTACTATAATTACACTGTCAATACTATCGCTTGTGACGGGCAATTTGCCAGAAGATGAATGCAATTTGATAGTAAGATAGATGGTAGGCGCTACAGGATATCTTTCATTATTAACTAGACAGAAAAATATTTTAAGGTGATATAATAAATAAAATTTTTGTGCGAAAATGCAACAATTTTTGTAAAGGAAGCATCCAAAACAATGTTTGAAATATGTTCGGTATAAAACCAGTAATTTAATAGATTGAGTTGAAGTACTTTATTTACAATTCCTACTTGAAAATTATCTACACACTTAAAATTGTTTTATATTATTTATCAGATTTAAAGTATACAAGAAACCTATATTATCTTTTGGACTGGAAGATATGAATACTTTATATAGATAATACCCTTAATAGGTCTAAAAATCTACGCATTCATTCTTTATTTCACATGAACTTTTGCTTCATTATCCGATTTGTTCATTATCCATTTCATTATTATATTCTGACAATCTTAGTTACGAAAGTTCTTGATAGAATTGAGAGAGTTCAAATAAATGTACGTAAGGAGTATCGCTAAGATTTCATTGTTACTAAGAAATAACTGAGATATCTTGATAAAATTTATTCTGTGTTGTATTAAGTGATCTCTATGCACATAATGTCATAAATTACAGCTATTAATGGTGATTCATTTGGTTTCAGGAAGCCGTAGAGTGAAATAACCCTCAGAATGGAGACGATAAATAGTTCATTTTGCTGTGTTCTGCAGTGATGGCCTAAGAATGGTCAAGAAACGCGGGGAGAAATGTATAACTCTGCATGGTGACTATGTAGAGAAGTCTTAAGAATAATAAATAAAAATTAGACTTCTATGTCATTTATTTTAGTAGTAACAAAACTTAACAAAAATCCGGGATAACTTCAATCTACAACTTCCTGAAATCAAACAAATTTACATTAATAGCAACATTAATGATTATAAAGATAAATTAATATGCAGAATAAATTTTATCCAGATATTTCGGTTATTTCTTAGCAATAATTAAAGTCCGGCTATCTGGAAAGAGGGCGGGGGGCGGATGCTATGCACCGGGGCTCCGCGATTGAGGGGACCCCAACATGATCAAAAACTAAAATAATATACTCTTGCACATGAGAGCTTGACAATATTCCTATCGTTGTCAATATGATGTAAAGTTTATTTTATCGTATAAACATTATTTTTATAGATCTCTGAATTTTGACAATCTTTAAACTAATAATGAGAATGTTTAGCTTTTGTTATTTGATTCGGAGAGCTCCCGGAGTATCCCCACCTAAACTGAATTTTTTAGTTAAGCATGTGTGCAGAACGCATAAATGCACTTGCTACACTAAGCATCGAAAAAGAAATTGCAAAAAAATGTAATTTTTCTGAAGCAATTAATGTATTAGCAAAATCAAAATAACGCATTAAATAAACATGCATTAGTAATATGTGTTCGCGTTTATAATTATTTTTTACTTTACAAAAAATTTAGGGCCCCAAATGGTTTCTCGCACTCATACCCCTTTATAAACAAGGCCGACAGTGACCGCATGGCTACATATGACATGAACGCTTGTTTAAGGTCAATTGACTTGAACTAACACGAATATGGAATCAAGAACTGATAAAATAATTAAAATAATCAATTACATTTCAAAAGAGAATTTATTAATTCTCTAATGAGGGGAATGCTCTCAGCCAGTTCCACACGCAAGAAACTCCCACGCACTTCACACGTGCACTTTTCCTATTTCAGTAACGTTTTGTATCTCCTCTTAAATTCAATTTTCTGCTGCTTTTTAACACTTGATTATATTAATTCACTGCATTTACAAAGTTAACTTAATTTGTGTAACCACGTTTCATTTGGTTGGAAACTTAAACATAAAGTCAGATAGAAACCCCAGATGTTAGTTAATGGACATTTCACCCTCATCTTTCTCACTTTCATCTATCTATTGTTGCATGATATCCTTGTGAGGTTAGGATAGCTACTTCCTTTTAACTGTCCTTATGGTTATTTTTAAGACACTGATTTATTCTAACAACTCACTTTATAAATTATATAAACCCGCCTTACTATAATTTGAATGAGAAATGAAGAACCAGAAAATGAGTAGGAGAGAAAGAGTGGGACTGAGAAATAGGGGATTGATTGAAGGCTTAAGGAGATAGTGAACAAGCGATTATGTTTCAGCGGAAGCGATGTTTTTCCCGCCCTATTGGGGAGGAGGTCGATTGGTCTTGAGCGACGGGAATTATTTGAACCCTCGATCTGCCGGTCTAGATAAAACTTGTCTGGTTGCTTTTTGCAGTGCTCTTATGAACTAGACCAAAAGGAATTTACTTTTGGTTTGATTGTTAACCCTTCGACGGTTTGGCGAAACAACAGTTTCATCTCTCCTATGATGCGCAGCTCAACGATCAAACGGTCGCTGAAAGTTGCAGCCGCTTTCTTCTTAGTGGCCATCGAAAATGTTACCTTTTTCTGACGGTGATACGGATATCTCGTTCGCTTTAAAAATATAGTTTTTAAGCAATTGTTTGCGGTATATTAATCTAATATTTAGACCAATTGTAACTTGAACTTTTAAACAACTCAGTAAATTATAAATATTACATATTTTAGTTTCTAAAAAATGGAATTTTTAAGCAATTATTTGCGATCTATTAATGCAATAATTGCAACAATTGTAACTCGCCCTTTTAAACAATTCAGAAATATTAAATATTATAAATATTAGTTTGTAAAATATTAAATTAAAATATCTAAATTAATACATGCAATTTTAAACTTTATAAAGCTTTAAGAAGTAAAGTTTTATAAAGCTTTTTAAGCTTTTTTTTCTTAAACATCATATTTATCTGAAATTCTTTCTGTGTGTCATTTACATTAAAACATGGAATTGCACATGAGGAAGCATTACAGTCTTGCAATAAGTGCACCATTTTTCTGTAGCAAACTCCCGCCATATTACACAAGAAAAATAACTAGATTATCAACTGATTTGGCAACATTTTTCTTTATTATGTATAAAATTTACGGTACCTTACCTCTATCTGTATGCTATCAAACTAACTAAATTGTGCCAATAAATATTGATTATAACATGAATAGCGCAGGATAATGTATGCGAACGAACTCAGCACGTCAGTATCTATTGGGAAAAAGTTTCGCTGCCCGAATAGGGTTCGGCTGCAACCATTTGGGTCGAAACACTTCGGACGAACTGAACTCGCCAGTGCCCATTATGATGCACTATTCGAATGACGAGCTGGACTCGTTCATAACCATTGAAGGGAAAAGGTATTTAAACTTCTTCCTTGAGCAGCCGCACTATCACGGCGGGTCACTACTTCGGTGGGAGCGATATTTTCCCCACCACTTCGGAGGAGGAGGTCTGTTGATCTTGAGTGAAGGGGAGGGGTGATTTGAACCCTCTATGAAGGGGTGTGTGTGATTTGAACCCTCTATCTGTTGGTCCAGGGAAAACTTGCCCGGTCACTTTTTGCAGTGCTCTTATCAACTAGACCAAAAAGAATTCCTCCTCGGGCTAGTTATTATGCTTTTTAACTTCTGTTGTCATTGTTGAAAGAAAACCATCGCAATGTGATAGATGATTTTGACGCTGTGCTATTTCCATTTCAACATTCACTCTTAAAAGTCGGATTTTTTTTTTGTCTATTTTCCGATATGTTGACATTGACACTAATAGTATTTTAAAGCGATCGTGTGCCATGTAAATATTCCATTTTTGATGTTACACAATACATAACTAGTTAAGTGCTCTCTTTGAAACTATTTCAATAGCCCAAGTATCATAAATTTCCAGCCTCTCATGAGCTCAAGTATACTAAAAAAAATCTGCTCTACTTTGACGCGATGAAAATAAACGTCGATCAAAATACGATCTCGAGCAATTTCATCAGAATTCAGACGTTGATTCCTTGAGCAGAATACCAACCAGACAGCCACTTCAATCCTCCTGTCCTCACTGGACTTGTATACTTATATAATAACTGCACATATAATATAATTAAATACTTAGTAACTTAACGTCAATATATTTTCTTGGAGTTCATCTTATTACCTTTAATTCTCCTTCAAAATGGTACAATACGGATTCGATCCCAGCTCGAACCTATCTTAAGAATAATTCAGATAAATAAAACTGTTAGATGTTCTTTAGTTGAGGCCGTATGAGGTTTTGCTTTAAAAGGTGTCATGAATATTTTGAATGCTGATTATTCTATCACGAGGATCATAAATACTTAATTAAAAATCCGACTTTTTGTTCATTTCTTTGTTTACTTTGCGATTAAACTGCGACTTACATGAATCATAATAGTACAAGTATCAAACCCGGGATATCATAACTTGTGGCGATCAAATAAGATCTATAATTGAACAAAAGCACTCACAAGTTTAAAAATATTCAGGTAGTTTTTTTTTTTTTTTTTTCCGTTAAGAAAGAGTTTTCCGTTCAGTTATGAATCTGCTAACAGCTTATGTACCATAAACCTTATAATAGTATTCTATAGATGTTTTTTTAGTAACGCTTTATTTTAGTTGATTATTTCTTATCAACAAAGAATTTTTTTCATATATATTTAGTCATAATAGACTAAAATTAATAATTGTTGAAACAGATCAATTTATCGTGCATGTAGCATTAAATTACTGTATTCAATTCACTGAAAATATAAGATAGTGTTCTATTTTTTATTGCGTGTACATCTTGATAACATTTCATTTACGTATATGGTTTTGAGATTACAAATAACGAGGTGGTACCGTAAAGTTTTAATTATTACTAAGCAATAACCAAGATATTTGGATAAAATTTATTCTGTATATTAATTGATCCTTATTCATAATATTATAAATTACAGCTATTAATGTTAATTGGTATGGTTTCAGGAAGCCGTAGATCGAAGTAACCCTCAGTATGGAGAAGAGAGTCCAATGCTGAGTTCAGCAACGACGGCATTCGAAAGGTTAAGAAACGCTAAGAAAAATGTATAACTTAGGATGGAAACTATTTCACGAACTCTTAAGAATAATGAATAAATATTAAATACCTATCTCTATAATTTTTAGCAATAATTAAAACTTTACGATACTATAGGTCACTTCAATCTACGGCTTCCTGAAACCGAACAAATCAACATTAATAGCTGTAATTTAAAACATTATGTACATACAGATAAGTTAATATGCTGAGTAAATTTTATCTCGATATCTTGGTTATTTCTTAGTAATAATTAAAACTTTGTGGTACTCTTTTGTACTTATTATGTTAAAAAGATTAAAAATGATTTGAAATTGAAAAATTTACTGCAAAAATCTCAACTTGAAAATTGTGGGTAGGCTATTTTTTAATTCTTGTCTGTGTTGTGCTAAAACAGATATTCTACAACACTTAACAGTTTTCAGGCAACCTTTTCCTTCCTTTTTGTCCACCGGGACTTGTAATAATGTTCAATGACCTCTTGTGTTACGTGTATGATCATTAAAGCCTCAACAAACATTTGTGACCGATAACAAATTATAAAAGGCATGCTTTGTATTCAGTAACTCTCTCTTACGCAAGCTCACGCTATATATAAATGTGTGTGTGTATCTATCCTTTTGAGACCCAAGATTATATTCTTTGAGCAATTTCCCCCCAATTTGAGATGAATCATCTAAAAAGTAATACAAAACAGTATATACAGCCATTTTTTTTAAATTAAAAAAAATACACAATTTTTGGCCAGTCTATTATAATGGACATTGGGTCTTAATCTAGTAAAAACATGTATTTCTGATTAAATGTACAACATAATCTCATTATTCACACATCTAAAATTGTATATTAGCGATTTTTAATTTAAAAAAAAGTATGTAAAAGTATAATAAAACTAAATTCAAACTGCTGACATGCCTTCAATTGCTAATTTCTTCTTGTCCGCCATTTTTAAATTTCAAAAATTAAAATAATTTCAAGTTTTGCTAAATAGATGACAGTATTGTACTGCCCAATATAATGGACATTGGGTCTCAAGAGATTATATATATATATATATATATATATATATATATATATATATGCACGCGCGTGCCGCATTATAAATTAAAAGTATTTTAGTAGATGAATCCCATATTCATAATTGATTTAACAAATGCTGAATAAATTTTTTACCAAGCGAACAAAAAGGAGCTGATTTTGAGAGTTCTATGAAGAAAAAGAAAAGCACGTTCTTTATTTAAAAACAAAAAGGGAAGTAAAATGCTAATTTTATATTATGAATTTTTTTTTGAATAAATAAGTACTAAATATTGTTAGATAAATAAGGGCAGAATTAAAATAAAATTTGGCTGAAGATAGGATTTATTTATAGTAAAAGAGAGAGGGAGAATTTCTTTACAAGATCAATTTGATATCGACATTTTTTGTTATTATTTTTTTTTTATTTTTCATCTGAATTCCATCGAAACTGGAGTAAACCTGTTACATATACTCACATTCAATAAACGACGAGTTTTCCCAAGAATTGAGCAGACATGTTTCACGAAAAAATCGTTTCTCTTAGAATATTTATGTGGGAATGTGAACTACAATACATTACGGAAAATGTGAGAATCGAAAGCGAAAGGGATTGAATTATCTCTGAATCATTCACATAGCTTTTATGATGATATTATTTCCTCTGCGATAAAATTCGTGCTTTCGTGACACATGACTGTTTTAAGAATTGTATTTTTCTGTTTCATTTAACCATGCGAGATTCTTGCGAAACATACATAGTTTTAAGTGTATGATTAATAAATTTCCTGGCATTTTTAAGGCCGGTTGGTCATAGTCGCAAACTCGAGGTCGGTGTTCTTTCGTCGAATCGTGAGTTCGAGTCCTGATGCCATGTGGGGGCTGATGCTCGTTAAATTTGACGAGGCTGGAAGTTCTCTTGTTGGCGTGGTGTGAAATTTAGAGTGGGGGTGGCCAGCTCATTCGGATATTATCCTTGTCAATTGACCGAGACTCAAAATTACGAATCCGTCATCAACAACACACGTGTTGCTGTTAAGAGAGATGTCAATAAACAATCAATCAACCTCGCGTTTCTGACAGTTTATGTAATGGAGTATTTAAAAAAAAACTCATTCATAGAAAATTTTGATTTTATCCTGTCCATATTTCATTTTCAGATTATGGGAAAAGTTATGTTTTTTAAAAGTAAATAAAAATAGTCAAGATTCCCAACGGATATTTGAATAATCATTTTATACAATACAAACCGTTAAATTTTTTTTAGAAAATTGCGTTTATGTCTCATGTAATTAGAATTAAGGCTAAATTTCTTGCATGTAATTTCTTTTCAAATATTGATAATTAATTACACTATTTGAAAATTATGTTAATAGCTCATCATTTTGCTAACTGTGTTACTAAGGATAAAATTTCAAACAGAATTTGAATATTTTAATTTAGATGATGGTACACCTTTTTCAAATTTAAAATGAAGAATTTCCCCCCTTCTGTTCCAATTCAGTGATTAAACATTTTTCCCAACATAGTTTCAAAAATATAAGTTTCATAAAATTGTTTCGAAATTGTCAGTTTCATCTAAAAAGGTTTTTGGTGAATAAAATCTAGCTTTAGATTACAAAATTTGAATGTCCTTTAAACTCAAAATCACCGAAACGAAGTATTATTTAAAAATAGATCGGAATTTATATATTTTTCAAAATAGAATAAAAAAATAGAATAAAAATTTCTAAAAAACTTCAAAATATTAGAAAACTATTTTAATTTAATGCAGGGGAAAAAAGAAATTGAACTGTTAGAATGACTAAAAATTGCTTATGAGAGCATGTCTTTTTAAAGTACTTTTTACGCGTAACTCTTTAATGAATATATTTTATGCTAAAGAGTATTTAGATAAGTTCTTCACATTTATAAAAATAATCACGATTAGGGTCATAAATTAATCTCGTAAAAATGAATAAATATTACTTTCCAACAAAATTGGCAAGCAATTCAATTTTCAATAATTTAGAATTATTATTTATTTTTAAATGTAGTACAATTTTACGACAGTAATACATATTCAAAAATCCTCTAATCTTTATTCTAAAATTCTGAATGATATATATAACTATATAATTTGAAAAATAAAATGTTATTTAAAATAGTTAAAAATTTACGATCAACTATAATCCTTTCCATTCCTCAATTAACTTACTAAACTGTAAACATAAATTCAGCATACGAAGATGAAATAGTAGTTATCTATGTAAGTGTATACACAATTTTACTTTTTATCATTTTCGATCATTTTGTTTATTGGAAAATATTAATGAGTGATTTTAATCTGATTCCACTACGTTTTATGAATCGTATACATTTCATTAACCCAATCTTCTGAACCTTATAAAATGATCAACAGGTACTACTTCGCATTTATACCAGTTATTTTTCAATTACCACCTTAATATTCAATTACTTAATACATAACAGAAAAAAATTTATATCTTCAATTTTTTCTCTCACAATAAATCATTTTCGTGCATCATTTCAGTGAGTCACCGGGTCATAAATGAATCTGTGTCATTTATCCATTATCGAACCTTTATCAATTTTGTATATAACCTAGGTCTAAATATCCAACAACCTGATCAGCGCTATTTCACACTAAGGTCGTCAAAATGATGATTTTAATGAATATGTTGGCGTAGATTTCGCTCCCCTCTAAAAAAGGATTTGGCGAAATAACACGCATGTATCCTAGCAACCTGAACCCTCAACGGACATTCATTACTAGGTCATCCGAGATTTGAATCGAGAACTTCCGGCTCTTGCTACCAGCATGGGTTTTCTCATGGATCTCTCTCACATTACCTGGATTTTCTTGGGAATCGCATGGGATACTTACAGCTCTTCCTAACAAAAGAGATGATTATTTGTTAAGGTAAGGACTCATTATCATGATAATTTTTTTTAAAATTTTACATTGGTATTAAATATTTGAATGATATTCTCAAGAAAGATGTATTATCGAAAATTTTGTATAGGAATTTTATGAATATGAATTCTCTTTTCCTCTCTGTTAAACTATATTGTTATTAACAGAATAAATAACGTAAATTTTAATTATTGTCAAATGTATAGTCTAATGAACATTTCAACATGTAGGAATTTTCAGATAAATCTGTTTTTAAGTCGGCAGTATTTGGAGATGGAATCGTGAATTTATCCGTTTTTCAAAAAATAAGATTTGAGGAATTAATAACATGATGATAAGCATTCGTAAAGTAATATTTGAGACTTTCCAATTCTAATTTTTAATTTTCTTATTTTGAAAGCTCATTGCAATACAGAAATACCAAAAATGAAATTTATTGTTATTATTTAATGTGAATACTTTATTATTCAATCGCTATTTACTAATTGCTATTTATTTATTGAGAAAGTGGAATTTATTGGGACTATTTATTATGAATATGTTATAAATCATTTGTAATTATAAAGAAATTTTTTGAATACTTAGTATATAGTTATTTAAGGTTTTAAAGTATATAATATTTTTCAATCAGAGTTTTTGAATAGATTTCTTTAAAGTAGAAGTATTAAGGATTCATAAATTGTGTATTTTTAACGTGCTTTCTTTCTATCTTCTCTTTAACGTGAAATTTCCGAATAAAACGCTATGTGAGTGAATCATCAAAGATATTAATAAATGAATTAAATTTTCCAAATTAAACATCATAATTAAGTGATAATGTTTCATCAGTGTTAAGCGGTAATTTTTTCGTCATAAATTTGTGTTTTAATTACTTATTGTTTTAATTTGGTTGAAATCAGACTCTTTCAACATTATAAGTTATTCAAAATATAAAAAAAATATATCGTTATCTTATAGGAATATATTTGCGTGAACTATAATAATTTAAGTATGTTTAAAAATCTTATTAACATCATTCTAATTGATATAATTAAGAATAAGCACGAGCAGAAAACATTTATTAATATATCATTCATTTTATTCTAAATATTTATTTCATTTAGCAGTAATTAATAATGATTTTCGAGCTAATTTTTATATATATCACTGCTTTGTGGCATAACCGTGTTACTCCTGACTCATCTGTCATCTTAAATTTTAATCTAATTGTATTTCTAAAGTCTTCAACTTAATTCCAAACACAGATAAAGTAATTAAAATAGTCACACAAAATTAGATCAAGAATGTAGTCAATTACGTTTTAAAGATTTATTTATTGTTTCATTTAAAAGGGCTATGCTCTCTTCTAGTTTACCGTCTCCAACGTGCACACTATTAACTTGTGTAATTATCAAAAATTATTCTTACTCGGATCAGATGTGAGTTAATCTATAATGGAGAAAACTTTGACTACATAACATCGGGTCCTAGACCCTATAGATAGGTACGCAATTACCTATAGATAGGTATACAATTACCGTACGCAATTACCGCTGTGTATAATTGCAATTATACACAGGTACGCAATTACCTTCACATTCGTTCTATCTTTCTACTACCATGAATTTTCTCTTACAGCAACCTTTTTATCATCAAGTTCAAATCCCTGTCGCTTTTAAACAATTTTATTACATCTATTCACTACTTTTCTAAAATTTACCTAATTTGAGTAACCACGTTTCATTTGGCAGGAAAGGAGCTGGAAACTTAAACATAGAGTCAGAAAGAAACCCCATTTGTTAGTTGAGGGAAGTTTCGCAAATAGTTACAACTTACATGTTACAATTATATGCCTTAAAGCGGATGTCGTAATATTACAATTCTTGTATTCGGGAACACTTTCATTTTTATTTATGTAATGCTGAAATTTATTAGTTTATTTTATTGTATGAATTAGGAATTGTATATTTTTAGAGTTTTAATAAAATTGCTTGAAAAAACTGACAATATATCACTAAATTTATTATTTACAATTTGCAAACACCTTGCATAGAATTTCAATTTTGGTAATTCAATAGAAAATTCTACAAGATTTAGGTTCTGAAATACAAGACATGGCGATTAAATAACGAGACTGACGCCACAAAACATTTTATTTTGATGTCATACATATGTGCTAATTATCACTTTCAGTATACACCCCTCCTCTATCCTTACAAAGCTCCGAGCAAATCTTCCATTGTTCGAAACATAGTGCTGGAAGCCTTCTTCAATCAGTTTCTTCAGGACGCGGGTCGTTTTCTCTTTCACAGCTTCAACGGACTCAAATTGTGTTCTTTTAATGCAGATTTCCCCTTAGGAAACAGATAGAAGTCGCATGGCACAAGATCCGGCGAATAAGGTGGATGGTCTAACACTGAGATGCTGTAATTGGCTAGAAATCTCTTGACAAACAATGCAAAATGACTTGTCCTTCCACAATTCGGATTGTTTTTTCCTTATTTTTTCACGGAATTCATCAAGAACGAGATGATAGTAATGTTGATCAATAGCTTGACTTAAAGGAACACAGTGAAGGTACACAGTCCCATGAGAATATCGGAAAAAAAAAACAATCATCATTATTATGAATGTTGATTTGCTCATTCGAACTTTTTTGACTCTCGCTAAAGATGAGTTCTTCCGGTGTATAAATTTGCGCTTCGTTTCAGGATCATAAGCAAAAAAAATCCAATTTCTTCACACGTTATTATCTTTTCCAATAAGTTTAGGTCATTTTCAATGGTATTCAAAGAGTCAGTACAAAAATTCTTGCGAGCTTCTTGCTGTCCAAACGTGAGAATTTTATGCACCATTTGGGCATCCACTTTTTGCATGCTAAAATTGTTATGTAAAATTAGCCGTACGCATTCTTTATCAGTTCCTACAGTCTCAGTAATCAGGCTAATATTTAATCAATGGTCAGATCGAACCAGATTATCGATTTTTTCGATTTTGTCATGCTTTTTTGACATGGAAGGGCGAACTGGGCAAAATCGTATTCAACGTCTTCTCGTCCATTTTAAAAACGGTTAAACCGCTCAAAAGCACGTACACTCGATAAACTTTCATTATATACTCTTCTTTCAATACATTTTAAGTTTCAGTGTTTTTTTTTTTTTTCAAATTTTGAATGAAATTTCACAACAGTTCATTGTTCTTTGGTACACTTATCATTTTTCCGGCGAAACAAAAAAAAAAAAAAAAAAATTCTAATGCGAGCGAAGGCTACGACTATACGGATTTGTTTAAAGAAGCTACAGGTATTGCATTCGAAAGAGAAAGCTTCACACTAAACAGCTGTAGATCGCCGGCGTTTATCGCATGCGTACTTCTGTAGTAGCGTCAGTCTCGTAAAAAAATATACACACCTCGTATTCATTCAATATCGTAGTTTTGATAAAGTAGTTGAATTATAAAGAAAGTTATGGAAATTGATGTTTCTGACTGATATAATTAAACATCTCAATGAACTAAACTTAGGATTGCAAAACTTATAAAACTTAGGAAAGGGCAAAGCAGTGCTTGAATGTTTTGAATATTGGTAAGGCTTTGCTACAAAATTAAATATGTTTTCCCGTGATTTTATATTGGTATCTGTAAATACCTCCCAAATGTTAAAGCAAATATACGAGCCATAAACGAAGATGAAATTCAAACCTATGTTGAAAGGAATTTTTTAAAAGATGCAGACTTTGAAGCTTGAATACCTATATTTTCCTTCCTAATCAAATCATATTTAATAGACTCAATAATACCATTCAAATTGTTAATTTTTTAGTGGATGGAAGTTGATACTTTTGAAATGGAACTTATTGAACTAATGTCTTCAGAATTGCGGAAAGAAAAATTTACAGAATAACGAAAAAATCTGGAAGATCACTCGAATGATAAATAGACAGCAGTTTTAAATTGCTGGATGTCATTGCGGCAGATATTGAATTGTTTGAAGAAAATTGCATATACTCTGCTTTTGGTTCTACATATCTATGTGAACAAATCTTTCCTCATACGAAAAATATTTTGAGTCCACCAAGAAGTTGTTTAAAAACTGAACACTCAAAATCGTGTGTCAAATTGAAAGCCACAAACTGTACCCTTGTCATTGCTATATTAAGTAGAGTGGTGCAGGGGTAAGGTTCGCATTGAAGTTTTAATTTGTTATTTAACTATAACAAATGAATATTTGTATTATATGTTGTTTATTTTAAATTTTGATAAAAATGTTTAAGAAGATCTATAATAATAATACATGTACAATTTTAATTTTTTATTTATATAGTAGGAATAGTTATTTTTTATGTTGTTTATTTTTATTTTAATAAATGTTTTTAAATGATACATAATTAATAGATAATAAAACTCTAAATCTGTATTCACGACCTCTATTTCCTAACTCTGCATGCATTGCCTCGGGAATGGAATTGTTTCAAATATTTCCTACTGTGCTGAACCTGAATCATATTGGTACATTGGTTTGGCACACCGCAGATACAAGGTTGCCTATCCCTATGCTAGATATCTAAGTCGAGATACTCCAAGATAAGTCCATATAGAGCTACAATGGTAGTTGGTGATTATTCCTATTTAGGGTGTAGTGTAGCTCACATCATCAGAATTTCGTTTTAACAATGACGTTTTACACAAAAATACTTCCAATTCACTTCAGTTGTATATTTGCATAAAAACTATGGGAAACGAATGTGGGCTATTAAAAACTTTCAAAAATGTGTGTTGTAAGAAGTAGAATTGATATAACATACTAATATTATTTTCGAAATGTAAAATAAAACATAAGAGGACACGTTTTCAGGAAGAATGTCTACTTATAGAATAATAAACATATTCATTTTGCACATACACTCTCATGAGAAAGACACTTATGTAAAGCATGTCATACTGACATTATACTAATTGCTCACCTATAGGGCATGCTTTCCATTCAGTAACTTTTTAAATAAGCTTTTTTGATATACATTAAAAGATTTCCTTAACACATTAAAAGCAAATACTTTTTTGCGAAATCTCATTAATCAAATGTGTCTATACTTCATATTTAAATGTTTTAAGTGTTTTCTTTTCATTGATAGTCTATCTCCTAAATTTAAAATTTCTTTAAATATCTTAGGAATATAATAAATTTATTTATTTACATCATTTTTCAGTTTATAGCAATGAATGATGCTCTCATTACAGGGACTTAAAATCAATGGAGATATTTAGAGAAATTCCACCTTGAAAGTCTCCCAGGAAACATTTGCAAACATGTGGTAAGAATTTATTTCTCAGATTATTGTTTAAATTTTGTCATTGTAGTTTGCTTTGTCTCGAATAAGCTTTTAAACATGGATCACTTTCTTGGCAATTTAAATCTTTAAATTCAGTAAACAAAGAGCAAAATTTCCTAAAAGTAATTTAAACTTTCGGCCATCGAAGTGAGGAAGTGATGAGGAAGTTTAACTGCGCCAGAGCAAGATAAGGCTATGCTGCTCCAAAAAGGTGTCTTTGTAGTCTAGATGATTGAAAAAAAAATGGTAAAAAGATACAAATTGGAAAGAGTGAAATATTTAATAATACGATTCGTTACTATGGTACCAATGAATGATATGATACAAATGTGAAGGGAAAAATAAACAGAATTATGAAGAAAATATTGTGATCCGGGAAAAAATAACAAAAAAGATAATTTTTCTTCTTTCTTTTCATATTGAAAATAGACCTCAGTAGACTAGTGGTGGTGTCGAGGACTTGCAGCCAACGATTTTCGTCGAGGTGGGGTTTTGAGCCCTGATGCCACTAAAGACCCGGCGTGTAGCGAGAATGATGTACGTTAAATCGGTCGAGGTTCCAAGTCCTCCTTTTGACGTGGTTCGGAAGTTTGGAGAATGAGGGGCCAGCTCAGCTGTCGTCCTCGTCACATGACCAAGGTTCAAAGCTACGCGGTTCATCTCCAATAGCTCTCATGTTGCTCCTAGTGCGACGTTAATAAACAGTCATATCACATTGAAAATAGTAGCCGCGGTAGTATGATCGTGGACTTACGGCCGGCATTGTTTTCGTTGAGTCGTTTGCAAGAGCCATGAGGCCGTTAAAGACCCACTGTGTAGTGGTACTGATGCACGTTAAATCTGTCGAGGCACTAAGTCCTTATTCTGGCGAGGTGTGGAAATTTGGAGAGGGAGGTGCAAGCTCAAGTATCATCCTAGTCATTTAAACGAGACTCAAAATTACGAGGTCCGTCACCAATAGCTCTTGTGTTGCATATTAGTGCGGCATTAAGAAACAATCTCAATCATGTTGAAAATAATCATTTATGATCCAACTCGACTGAAGATTTTATACAATTTTAAATTAACTTCTGGACCTGACCAGGTTCCTTCTTTGACCAGGAATTGGAAAACTGTTCTTAAAAAGAACCAGATTGTAAAATTTTTAGGATCGATGGGTCAGGTAGAAAATTCGAGACATGAGCTGTTTTACTCACAGTGCAACAAAAATAAAATAATATTTTTTAGTAGGAGGTGTTTTTTTTTAACTAATACACATACGCGCGCGCGCGCGTTGATGCTTACAAAAATGCTTCTATTTATTAATAAACGTATTATAAAACTTATTAAATTTTGTAAAAGCACGATGAATGTAATTATTTTCTCTGAGATAATATTTCATTATACGGGAGTTCGAAATAAGTACTTCCTAGCAATATAGTTGTTTCCAAATGGTCATTTCTTAATAATGATACGTATTGAGATTTTATGTATCATATATTCCGGAGTATAACGTGTACTTTTATTATAAAAATTAAGATCGAAATTTAAGGGTACGCGTTTTACTCCGGATATTTAAAAATAATATAAAAATAAAGAATCGATGAGCAACATAAGAAAGTTAGATTTCTACATGTATCTAAATGCTGTTCATTTATAAGAAATGACATACCCTTTTATGAATTTAAAAATTTTCATCATCGGATAACATGAAAAGTTGTTCATATTCGTTTCCTGTTATATCTTCAGAAGCATGCTTGGTGTAACACGATTTCCATTTTCCTTCTCTTATTGAATGACTTTGTATTTGAAACTAGTACTATGTTATTTTCGTTTGGTAGAACCCGTATTTACTACTAAAATGATATCTAGATCAACTTTATTATAACTAAAGCAAGCGCGATTTACCAAAACCTTCGATGTTCATTTCATAATCACGGCTTCAAATAACTGGAGAAAGAGAAAACATTCGTCTCCTAATTCTTCGAATTTATTCGGGTCGGAAGTGTGCTCTTATCTCAAATAGTGTCTTCCTTTTCTCGAAAACCTAGAATAATATTCCTAAGCATATTTGCATTGAATACAATCTACCCTGTTTGTAGAATTATTTACTCCTTCAAGCATTTCTTCCCCACATATTGTTCCCCCTATAGCTTATAAATTCAGTACACCATTTTTCAAATTCCTAGGACAATCCTTCGAATAAATGACTTAAAAACATAAGAGCATCGCACTTTTACATTTTAAGCTTCTTCGTAAAGAAAAGTATGTGCATTATACGGCGAATATACCTAAAAAATTAAAAGATATAGTTTGAAATAGGTGCGTGTTATACGCAGGAATATATACAGTTCTTCCTTTTCGAAAATGTCCTTTCACATTGGTATTTACTCCCAAACACAAATATAAATCCCGGAGAACATGATTTTAATTGACGGTAATCGTATTTATCTTCCGAGAGATTTTTATAGAATCGAGTTAAATAGATTTCTTTATACATATTTTGAGCATCACATCATTTTGTGGATCAATCACTTCTGACTGAAGGTTTGACAGTAGCTCTTCAGGTGTACACCCAAATGGATTTTGAAATATAGAAATATTTTTTGCATTTGCATCAAGTTCAGAAAAACGCTGTTGTAATTGTAATTCTTTCTTGTAATTTTTTCATGTAAAACAATATTACCCCGTGGATTGTATTAAAACAATTGGTGGGTTAGAGGTTTACCGACTCTTGCCATAGATGTATTTTGTTTTTGTAAAACATAACTCAAAATATAACAAATTTGGTAAAATATTTGTCAGGATCTTCGAAATTCCCAAGTTGTTATGGCGTAGATGTGTAAAGGGAGGGACTGACTCATTTGGTGACTTCATCATCTTACCACGGCTTAACATTACGAGGCGTATCAGCAGCGTACTTCTGAGTTCGGTAGAAATAGGTAACCGAAAGCGATCAGTAAACATACCAAGCTCATACTTTCAAGAAGAATGTCTATGTACGAATTAATAAGCATACCCTTCCAAGATATACAATCTCAAGAAAAGTCTAATATTCAGAAGAATTAAAAAAAATTTTTTTTAAGTAAAAACTCTCAGAAGGAGAAGCCTTTCTACTAGAGATAACAGAATAATAATTAACACTTTACAAAAGTGGACATTAAATTCAAGTTACAATTAAATTGATTCACGAAATTACGATTAGTCTTAAATTTAGATTTGACATTTCCTAAGTTAACATCAGCGCCAGCTAATATAAGAGAAATACTTAGAGGTATAACTCTTTCTTCTTTAAGGAATAAAAATAATAATAAACTTTTCAGAAGTGGAATTTAAATGTAACAATTAAATTAAGTCAAGAGCTGATAATTAATCTTAAACTTATACTTGACATTTTTCAAGTTAAATCGGCGTTAGATATTATAAGAAAAGATGTAATTATATCTCCTGTTAACAACTTAAATTTCTCCTTATGTCGGCTCCCAATTACATCTAACAACAGCATCATACAAAATGCTTAAAAAGAATATCCCAATTTAAGGGTAAGAGACAGGTATAACCAACTTAAGGGTACCATTAAATCTAAGACTCCTTGTTTTTGTGATAACACATCGATCAATAACTCCCGAGACTAACCCAGAGATGGCGCTCGTAGTAAACCAGTAACCAGGTCTTTCTAGAGTACTAACCTTTGCTTGAAACGTGTCAAAATTTTAAGTCGATCGGACCAGGAAAAAGGTTTTTTGAAGTGAAGTGAAAAAGGTTTTTTCCAAGTGGGTGCCGCGATTGCTTTCGATGGAACAAAAAACAGCAACGAGTCGATGATTCAGAAAGCTGTTTATCGCTATTTACTCGCAACAAAAAAGATTTCTTGCGAAAAAAAAAAAAAAAAAAAAAAATGGGAAGATCAAGCGTTGAACGATTGTATTACCCTAAAAGGTGATTAACAAAAGGTGTTATGTTGATGAATAAAAAAAAATTTTGCAAAAAAAATGTTGTTTTCAATGTTAGACTCGGGAGTTATTGATCGATGTGTTATATATATTTGCAAATTATTAGTAGAGCTTAGATTTTTTGTGTGTGCTTAATAATGATATTTCAACCTTCAACTTTCAACCAACTATAAATGTAATTTTTCCGTCATGAAGAATTTTCCCCTTTCATTTGAATATGGGCATGTTTTGCGAGATATATTTGCATTTAAGTACCGTTTTTTAAAATAGTATTCCATTAATATACAAAATATTCTACTATTCATATAGAAGACTATACACAAAGTATAGTGAACCTACTTTTTTGATGATATTACTGTATATTTTCCTTGAAAAAATTATAGTATTTCGTAATTTTGGAAATTTAATTTTTTTTTCCTTTTTCATATACAAAATTGTTTTTTAAAAATTAGGTATTATTTAGAGAAAAAATATTTTAGGTTCACTATATGCATAAGAACTTTATATAGAAGCACAAAACTATGGAACCATATTGCGTTTTCTTTAAAATGGTTCCTAAATGCAAATATATCTTTCAAAACATATCCATATTCAAATGAAAGGGGGAAAATCTTTATGACGAAAAAATTACTATTATAGTTCTATAGAAAGATTGAAATATCATTATTTGGCATACAAAAAAAATCTAAGCTCAACTAATAATTTGCAAAGTTCTATATCACAAAAACAAGAAGTCTTTGATTTATTGTTCTAGAATTCCTCGGATGTCCTGGTACCCTTAAAGAGCTTACTGTTGTAAAACTGAAGTACTCGTAGTTACAACCTTTTTGGTCAAATTGAATTAAAAATAATTCTTTGATGTTTATAAAATTATAAATGTTCAGAATTATCACCGCCTAAAACATGAATGATATCGATAATAAGAATCCTCCTACACTTTCTTCAATTCGGTGTTGCGGTTTGAGTGGTTGCTCATCGATGTTCGTTTACACTAGTAGTGACAGAAGAAACTATCTTTTGAGCAGCTCCAAAAGAAAAAAAATCGCAGGCATTTAAATCAGAGCTTCTTGAAAGTCATTGATAAAGGCAAATGTCAACTTTTTTTTTGCGACCAATCCACCACTGAGGCAATTTGTTACTAAGATCCAAGAATAGATACGACGGTGTGGAAAATTTTGAGAAAACGAATGGTTTTTGAACCATACAAGTTACGGTAGGTGCTACTCTTACCCCAAATTGATAAAGAACAGATAATTCATTTATATAAATTTGCTCTTAATGAGCTCTTCCATATCTAAGCGTTTCTTCATCGATGAAGTGACATTTCATCCCAACTGTTAGGTCAACAGACACAATGGTTTCGTATAGAGTACAGCAATCGTTGAAGTAATTTCACGTTTCCTCTCTTACACTGAAATGCTAAATGACCTTTAAACTTACGTATTTACATGAAAAATGGCGTATTTTTGTAGTGTTCCTAAATTTTAAGAATACTGCATCATATACATAAGCATGTGTTACAATGTCGGAAATTAATATGAAAATTGGAAAAATTTTCTGCCTCGAAATGTTTTCGAAATTTCGATCAGGTTTTTTGACATAAGGCAAAGACAGTCTTAATGTGTTATCTTCATATCACAAAACTAAATTTTCAGCTCAATCTTTTTTACGAGTTCACTGTTATTGGCATTACTTACTTGGATATGCTACAGATTTGGTTGCTTCTACAGTTAAAAGAAGCTGGAAACTTCCTTTTCCTGCAGGAGGAGAGTTGTTATCTACTGAATATCATTTCTATTTCTGGAGGTGGTCGCATTGAACATTTAAAATTTTATAAACTATGAAGTGCTATTTTTGATGTAATTTGTCCAAAAGAGTTGTAATATCTGAAGTTTTGTAACAATAGCTCTTAAAATGTATGGGGTTTTCTCTTGTAAACATCCTGTATATTAAAATCAGAATGTATAGTTCACTTCGGTTCGCAGAGTGTTTGCATAAACTTTGGGGAAATTAACGAGGACACGGTGGAAGAAATAGAACCGGTGATTAAACATAATAAAATTATACTAAATGAAGCAACAAAAATAAAGACGAGCTTCACAAACGAATTTATTAGGAAACATATTTAATATCAGACACAGATAATTATGGTAATATATGAAGTTTTTACCTAATGAACTCTTTGGAATTTTCATGAAACATTTGTTACGTTTTAACATGAAAGTAAAAGTACTTTATAAAAAAAGATATCAGAATAGAGTATTCAAAAACTGTGTTGAAATTATTTCATTTACCTGCTGTCCACAAAACATACCGCAGGACAAAATTATTGTCGTAAATAATGAAACCAAATTACTTTTAGAGCACTAAAAATATATAAACAATGATGTTTTGAATCTGATGTTAAATGTGTCGAACTTTATATGAAATTCACATTTACATTTAAGCAGAAACTTCCAATTCGGGGTTTCTTAGAATGCCTGAAATGAGAAACATCATTATCTTAAGCCGAAAAAGATTTGATATTGTAAATAAAATATTCATCAAAAACGTTAAGTTTCTACCTCATTTCTTATTTAAATAACCGTTTTAAGATAACGTTTATATTTAAATTAAAATATAGGTAGAAACTTAAAGTTATTAAAGAACACAGGACAAAAAATATGAAATCTTTTTCGGCTTAAGATAATGATGTTTATCATTTCAGGCAT
>BMAW01044339.1:893380-969260 GCA_019974015.1 Nephila pilipes
ATATATATATATATATATATATATATATATATATACATATAGTGGTGAAAATCTATTATTCTTATTTTTTTTCTGTGTTCTGAACTTATTGATTGAAACACTTAACAAAAAGTTTTGATAATACACTAAAATTTACTATCATATTTATTTCTATTATTAACATTGAAAATTGGCTGCAGTTTATAAAATGGAAATAATAGGTTAATGGAATGTGAGTTTGTAAATAATTTTTAATCAATATTGGAAATGAAATATCAGTGATTTTTATAAAATTATCTCTGAGTCACATTTCAACAATCTCTCTTACCATTGATGATGGGATTTTCTTTCAGTGATTGCATGTGTCTGGATCATGGGAAAGATAGTGATGGTGAAAATGGAGGAAGCATTGCGACAGATGCAGAAAAGTTATGGCGATGGAACCGATATTCGTCAATGACAGAGGTAAAAGTTATTCAAATATCGGAATTGTCCTCAATAAAAACTCAGAAGATTTCCTTTTGTTAGTTTATAATTTAATATTTTGTTTCAGATTCATCCGTATGTTTATCAATTTCTTACTGAAAATTTTACCAGAAAAGAGTGCACCATCTTTGAACCATTACCTCAACAACCGTAAGTAGTGATATAGAAGCTTTTATTTAATTTGCGTTTTGTTTTTGAATGAGCTTACTATAGTAATATTACAATGGATAGAATATTTTAATTATTTGAGTCACGTGCCTTAAAAATAATTAAAAAAAATTATATGTAAAACTTGTTACACTGTAACATGGGCTATTCGTACAAATTCCCTTAACTAACATCTGGTTATTTTCTGACTTTATATTTAAGTCTCCAGCTTCTTTCCAATAAAATGAAACGTGATGATGCAAATTAAGAAAACTTAAAAGCAATGAATAGATGTAATCAAGTCGTATAAAAGCGGATAGAGAGTTGAATTGAGAGTTATAATAAGGTTAAAAAGGGTGCTAGTGTGGTGTGCGCGGGAGTCTTCTTGCCTGTCTACGTGATTTGTTGAGATTAAGACCCAATGCTGTCTGAGTGATTGGATATTTGGAGGATGTACTCGCCTCGTTATCCGGTAAGCGTATTCTCTGATATATTATAAACGTTAATAAAACTCGCGAATAGAAACTTGAAACACTTTGAAATTATCCTTCCCCTACCTTGTTATAGGATCAATAAACTCCATCTTGAAATGTAATTGATTATTTTAATTACTTTGTCTGTGCTTGAACTTAAGTTGAAACTTAAATTTTGTAGTTATAATAACATTTAAGATGAATGAGGAGACGGGTCATAGGATTACTCCACAATATAAATATCTAAAACACTCAATAAATTTACTATTTACTAGGAAATACATTAATCTGAGTTATTTCTTGCAAATTTTAAAATGTAAATTGTGATAATATACTTAAGCAAATATTATCCTAACAAGAAAGAAGAACAACTAAACTCATGTTTGTATAAACTACAACTCTATGAAGGTTTCACTAGAATTAAATGAAATTTATGCCGCAAACGACATGTATGTATGTGTGTATTGATACCACAATAAATGATTAAACTTATATAACCAGTAAAACAATATTACATGTTTAAAGTAGTATTTGGTAAAGCCCCCATGTGCTACCATAAGTGCTTCAATATTATGTAACAGCGAATTAAACAGATTTTGAATCTGTACCTGAGGAAGAAAGTTCCCGATTGCTTCTTCTCGAACCTATAGATCATATGTATTAGCAATGAGATGAGAGTCACGAGAGAGACATCGGGTTATGAAATTTTCTGCCATGTTCAACTGGAGATCGATCTGGTGAATGGGTTGGCCAAGAAAGAAGGTGTATCTATTCTATTTAAAAGAAAGATAGTACATTAGTAAAATTCTGGGATGTCCGAAGGCATTCCCTTCATTCAACGCATTACTGGAGTTGTATTTCAACAGGACAATGCTCGTCCATGTATTCATAGGAATGTTCAAATTGCTATTGCTATTATTCAAAATTCTTAGTTGAAATCGTCCATTATACTGATTGACGCTCAAACCATCAATCTTGTCGTTCGTCCAGCAAGATGTTTAGGAGGTGCTCCTTTAGGAGGCGTTCACTTCGTTATGTAGAGTAGCGTCTAATGCGGACGCGGTTATCACTGTACCTCAAATTAAAGCGGGATTTATTGGTAAAGACGACTTCTTGACAATATATGGGCATGATAATGTCTATGTCGATGAGCCCTTGATGTCGTAGGCTCTGGAGCTTTTACTTGAGAGGAATTCTGTAAGATTAGTTGACATATACAGCTCATATGGGCATGCTCCATACAAGCTGCTATTGTTCGATTAGACATCTCCCCCATTATGAAAGCTAATCATTGTAGACCTCTCTCAGATTCTGTAGCTTCCTCATATGACGTCCTTTGTTGGGGTTGAGACATTGTGATTTCTCATGGAGTATTTACCACTGGAAAACAACCGTAAGCCGTTTTCCACTCCGTATTGCACAGCTGTCTATTTAAACAGCAAAATCAACTAAAGGTGTTGTTCAGTCCACGCATGCGCGATCAATATGAAATTCTTATAATTTAAACAGAGCATCCTAATTTGCATTTGTTGTCAGTTTCAGCTCATTCAAATGATTCCCTCATGGTATTGCAATATTAACAAACTGGAGTACATGTGTAATTGAATTTTGTAAGCTTTTGCAATGAAGCAAACTATAATTTATATCATAATCAAACCGCATATAATATACAGGGTGGATCTCGGACCCTGTCAAGTCTCGGACGCATTTAAAAATTTAACATAAAATCAGCTAACTGGCTTACGATAGAGCAGTTTTGACAAAGTTTTTTCCACAGGGAAAATTTTGTCTGTAAAAATAATTAAAAAAAAAAAAAAAAATTGAATTTTGTCCATTAATAGCGCTATATCGTAAAAACAGCAAAAACTCAACATAAAAACGTAGCACATTTATTTTATTGAAGCAAATGCGCAGCGTTTATGCAAATACACATCATTTACACGTGTATCCTGATTCACCGTGTTGAAGCCTTTCTTTCTGAATGAAACTCGTAAGTGAACTGAATTTTAAGGTCAAGAAGCGCCATCTACGGGCGAAATTCAAATTATTTTTTTTATTAACATTAACACAATTTTTAATGTGGGAAGCATTGTTTTCCGAATTTCACTATTTTATGCCGAATAGTTGATTTTATATTAAGTTTTAAAATGTGTCAAACACTTTTGGTCTTCCCTATGTATTTAATATGCCATTTAAAAGTACTCTATTAATTAAAATTTTTTTTGTATTACTTGTAGCTCTCTCACTTATTCCAGAAAATATTAACTCGAGAGACTTATACATTTTAATTCTTAAAATTTCTACTATAAGTAGCATCATAATTAGTAAAGAAATATGCACATAATTATTGATAATGTGTTTTGTATCTAAAGGTTTTGATCTGTTAATGACAAGTACGAAAATTAATCTTGCAATTCGAATAATTCATTTCAACAGAAACTGTGTTTGTGGTGGAACTTTTAAGGAGCATAGATCGAGAACCATATTTGAAAATGTATTACCAGGCACAGTGGATAGACATAAAGTTTTACCTGCAAATGAAGGACCACGAATTAAAAGTTATCCAACAAACGCTTATGGAAAAATCGAATTTCAGATGGATGGTTTGGGACTCCTAAAACCCGCAAAGGTAATTTTTAAAATTTATTTCCAGAATAGAATTAAAAAAATGTGTAAAATTTTTATCAAAATATTACTATGTAGCCATTAATCATTTTTTTGTTGTTGCAAAATTTAAGTATTTTTGATGATATTCTTTTGTTCATTTTACTAAAGCAAAATAAAAAGAAGAAATTTATTTTGCTTCAATTATTCCTAAAACTTCTTCATGGAAATTTTTTTTTACGAAGAGTAATTCTGTAAATCAAACTCAATTTACACTCAGTAAAAATTGGTATTCTAATGTAAAGAAAGTATAGTTAGATTTCTTCATAAACCTGTTAGACCACCAAAATAATTTTTTGTGTGAATTTTGTTGTTATTTTATGATATTATTAATCAGATGAAAATACTGTTTATCCACGTAAATTAATTTGAAAATAAGATGTTTTATAGTTTATTTAAACATATCTAGTTGTAAAGTTATTATTTTTAAAACTGCCGGGAAACTTATTTTGAAAGAAAATTAACTTGATCCAAATGCTTTTAAATTTTACCAGAAGGATGAAATACCGAAAACATATCTGAAATTTAGGTTCTAAGTTTTTGTCAAAATGAATGAGATCAGTTCGACGAATAAAATATAGATGAAATAAACCTATTGAACAACGATAACTGATTACATAGCTCTAAATGAAACTTCTTCGTAAAATTGGCGATTGAAGTGGGAAAGTTAGATATTAACTACTATTTCCACTTTCAAATATTTACTAATAAGGGCTTTTCTCATTGAAATACAAATATCTTTCGATGCAACATGCAAATTATCAAAGTTTTTTGACCAATTGATGAATAGTGAAGCTAATTATGCGAAATAATAACTGAGCATCCGGATGGCATGTTTAAAAAGAAATTTAAATGATAAGGTATAAGACATCATTCTATAAATAAGTTTTTAATTCTATCTACTTACTTTGACTGTACCAGATCCTTACGCAAAGAAGGCGTATATGTCATCATTTTAGAGAGGCTGTACATGCGAGCTAAGGGATTAAGGGTGGTCAGATCATTGAATCCTGCGACATTTGGGTTGGAATAACGTCATTATTCAACGATGTAGGAAGGACTAGTTGAGCCATAGCAAAATGCAGCTCCAGCAGTCGACTTCGAGAGACAACAGAAAGTTAGGAAAAAACAATCAACAGAGTAGCTCTCATACCATTTAATTCGGTATTATCAACAATTCAACGAGTGATCGAGCACTAGTGACTTAAAAGAACCATTTATAGACGACTTAGAAAACGAGTTCTATGTTCATGGTACCCATTTCACAAACTTCCTCTTATTTGTACATACACTGTACATACACTTTGTGGTTATTTTAAGCTCATTTGACTATCATCTCACTGACTTGAGTTGAATTATTTTTAGCTATGAGTCTCGCTCCGAATTAAACCACAATAAAAAAATGATGGGCCTTGAGAAGTACAGGACAGCAGTGGTATACTAACTGACTCTCATTCCGCTAAGCAACCAGGAGTCATGATCTGGAAAGTCATTTTATTTGATAGCCGGTCGTTGGCTCATCGATGATTTTCTGCTCTCTTTTGAATTTTCTGTCCATTCATGGCACTTAAGGCTTACTTTTCAATAGGATAATGAACAACTTACGGTTATTGTAACTACTGATTGTCTTCGTGATTTCATGTATTTCCCTGGCATCACTAGATATCTTTTCAATAGAACCTGTTCAGGATTTGATGAACAGATACTTCTCCAAAACTGTTTGTATTTCGTCGATATAAATCGACAATCAGAGATTGTTTGAAAGAAATCTCACAGAGGGATGTTCCCGAATTCAAAAAGTCAGTGCCCAGGCGGATAACAACTATCGCAAGGGGCAGAAGATAGCCAACACTTTATTGATTGGCTCGCTATATAAAAGTTTTCTCCTGATTAAGACATTCAATTTCTCTAAAATTTTAATCGTTTCTTTTTCTCTATATATTCATCACATCTTTTATGTGTTTGATCGATTCATATAACTACTTTTTGGTACTTTGAGTTTTGCTTTGGATAAGTTACATTATATTAATTAAAAATACCTTCAGGTCATTTTCAAATGATTGATACAAGTATAGCTGAATATGGTCTATTTATACTTCTCTTATCAATAAATTGGGAATATATTGATTCAGTTTGGGCTTCTTTCTGATACTTACAACATTTATTTCATAAAAACTTCACTAATCTGTGTACTTATATATTAGAATTTTTGTATACCGGATGTCTAATTCCCTTATTCAGTTGTTTCCATTCATTTTTTATTTTACAACATACATTTTATTTAAATTGAGCTATTGTTTATGTACATCTTGAACCGTACAGGGGCATCCTTTTATGCCAAATAAAAGTTAAGTCCTTCCCGTCTCATACATCTTTTATTTATCACACCTTCTTTTTAATTGTTATATTATGATTATACATTTTAAGATATATTTCATTTATATTTTATTATTGGTGTTATACAGTCAGCTGTATGCAATGACATATTCTAACTTGGAATGCATGTTGAGAATAATGGCTTAAGCACGTTTAAGGTTTTTTTAAAGTTAACGCAAACTCAAAACTACGATCCCTTATCTTCATAACTGATGATGACATAAAACTAGTTTTTCAACCCAAATAAGTACTATATTTATAAAGGCCTACAGATATTTAAGCTTATTTCCAATATAAAATGCCTTGGATAGAGCATAGAAGACAGTATGTATAAACTCTAGAATGATTAGTAGGTACAAAAAAGTACTTCTTCTATATGTTGATAAATATAGAAAATAATCCAATTCTTTTTTAATGTTGAATGGTAGAGATTTTTTGCGATTCATAGGTTCAAGTCGAACTGTGAATCGAACTGTTCTTTTTTTTTTTTTTTAATTATTATTACCTTACTTTCTTGTTCACCAAGTGTTAAAAACTAAAGGCGAATAATATCTTCAAAATTTTATTTACCACTACGTAAAAATAGCCGATGAAATCGAAATATTTTCTTCCAACTTAATTTTTTAATTTCAGATTTTATAACTAAGTAGTGTCATAAATTGAAAGTAATCATTTATTGCATCTTAATGCCATTTGTAATAAAATTACTTCATATGTATCGAAGCTTTTCTTAATAATTTGCTAGACAGTGAATTTTCTTAGCATAAAACAATTTCGAAATAACAGACAATTTATTTAAAACTCAAAATTTAAATGTCATTAGGTAAAAATTTATGAATAGCTACTGCATTCTATTCATTTGTTAAATATTGACTGATGTATTAATCTACTGGCCATACAACTTTCAGTACATTCGACTTGCTGACGATAACTGCCTAGATTCGTTGGTATCTTTGATGCAAGATTACTGGAAAATGAACGAACCAGATCCTCCTCAATTCATCATATCTGTAATTGGAAATACTTCTTCCTTTGTTGACGATCCAGAGTGGAAAGAGACATTCGGAGATAATTTAGTCAAAGTTAGTTGAATTTTTTGGTTTTATATATAATATCAAAATTAAAAAAAAATAATTACCACAACATTTACAGCCATTAATTATAATCTGGATTGAAAGTCCATCATTAAATCCACAGCTGTATTTCTTATTTATTTAAAAGTCATTTTCAAAATCAATTATTTAATTCTTCTTACTTGGATTATTTATGTTACATTCCTACTAAAAATTCAAGAGCGGAACTATTTAAAAAATAGTTCCGTTCTTGAATTCTAACTTTTGATAGACTCTATGATAAAAAGTGGACGCAATGTTGCGCTACAATGGATACTAAGACATTGTGGGATCGCAGGGAACGAGTATGCTGATTCGCTTGCTAAGGCCGGATCAAATCTTCCTTAATCAGATTCCCCTGTCAGTTACCATAGTATTAAAAGAATTATTACAATTAAGTTCAAAGCCAGATGTCATGAAACTACAATATTATCAATTTAACCAGTGAGAAGACCTGGGATTCCTTGTTGGATAATCCCATGCCATATGATCTGCCAGACAGGTTGGTGTAGCTAATTTCAGGATAGTAACCGGTCATAATTACCTTAGGAAGCACCTTCACAGATTTGGATTGGCGGATTCTCCGATTTGCCCTCTCTGCCTGAATGGTTCTGATATGGGAAATGATCACTTGAATTGCTGTCCTGGATTTACTGACGTAGTAGCTGTAAACGCTGCAAAGAATTTTAATCATTTTATTTGTGTTTCTGAACTGTACAGTGCTACCCGTTACAGACTAATGGTGGATATGCCTAGGTCTGGCGTAGGATAAAAAAAAATATTCCTACTAAAACCGCGGGGGGGGGGGGTTAATTACTCGTTGTCAAGGGGCTGTTTCGGGTACAAATAAAGAAATGGATTTTAAGTAGAGATATTTAATTACAGTAATATATGTGGTATGTACAGTATTTACAAATAAATTTAGACTATGAAGGTTTTAAGCATATTGAACAAATTTTAGACCACTGTAACGTCACGGCATGGCCCAATCAACATGGGCCATGCCGTGTATCTGAAGACAGTAAGTTATCCTTGTGTAATGAGTTACATAAAGTGACGGTGGTCTAATTGGGGTCACCCTTTAGTGTAGGAAGGGGTTACAGATATCAATTCGTACATTTACATAGTTAAAATTTTTACAAAATGCTTCATTTAAAAAACTGTTTGTATCTGAAATCTGTAACTAATTGATGTGTTTCGTTTTTCTTCTCAAAGGCTATTTTGACTGCGAATGCTTGGTTGTTTACTGGAGGTCTAAATTACGGCTTGGTGAAAGTTGTTGGAGATGCTGTTCGCAAAAGACAATATCTTGTGTCAACCAGAGAACGAATGATACATGCTGTCCGGTGTATAGGAGTCACTAAATGGGGATGTGTAGAAAATAGTGACTTATTGCTCAATACAGATCCTAAAGTAAATAATTATTACTTTACTAATTCAACAAATTATTGATTTAAATAACTGTAATGTTAGGAAATCATGAGTCTTAATTGTAGTTTCCTTTTTTTAAAAATTTACTAATTATTTTTTTAAATTCAGAATTTATGTTATTTTATGTTATGTTATCATTATATTTATTTTGTTACTAATGCTATTATTATATTTATTATGTTACTTATGCTATTATTGTATTTATTATGTTACTTATGCTATTATTATATATTTATTATGTTATTTTACATTTAGTTCTTGTTTATCATTATTAGTATGAAATTTATACTTTAATTTATTCATTAATAAAATATTCTGAGTTAATTCAAATATAACTGTGAATACATTTTAATTATATTTTTTTCGAATAATAATTTTTGATGAAACTTTCCGTTATGTTACTTTTTCAACGTAGATTTTACGTAAGATGACTCTTAATTTTATTAGATGGTATTTTACTATACGAACATTACATCTTATATTCTTTATTTTAATTCCCTAATGAGTTTCTTAGATGTTTCTGGGATTTAAAAATAACGTTGCACTAAACGGCAGAGAAAACGGGAGAAATACTTTTTAAATATTTTCATCAAGATAAGATTAACACAACCGATAAACCTATTAATAAGTTAGAATAAGTAATAATAATTTTGCATCAAAATGGTTTGATTTTGATATAGCACAATTTTGTGTAAAAGTCGAAAGACGTTTAATCTTAAAACTGTAACAAATATATCATATAACTCTGTCCTTGTATTTTTAATTTTGTGTGTAGCTCTTAATATACTAGTTTAAAAATTATTGTTAAACTATTTAGCAATTGAATGTAGAATATACTGTAAGATCCTACATTGATTTAGAAATAAAAAAAATATATACATAGAAATATAAATTTTTTAATGACCGGCCCAGAAGCAATTTTTAAATTTGCTCGTTGAACGATTTTTCAGTTTTGTTTTACTTGCAGATTAAGACTTAAAATGATTTATTACATTTCTCTTTAGAAATTGTGACAAAAGTTTCAGGAAGAACATTAGAATCAGAAATTATTATTTTTTTAGATAACGTGTGATACCTCGCTTCTATCAACAATTTATACCATCGGGTCACTAAAGTTCACGCAGGGAAGCTTGGTTACTGAAAATCAAACTGATATTTTTTAATGCTTATAATTATCTAGAACTCAAAATGGATATTACGTCAGTGAAGCAGAACCCTCACGCGTCCACACCTAAATAGTACTTAAAAGTTCTATTTATCTGACCACTATTACAGATGGGTCCGAGTCTCAGGAACTAATTCAAAATCAATCTCAGCTATCGCAATATCTTTTTCTTATCAGCTCAAGCACATGGCTAATCTCATAGTTTAAATCTTCCTACCCCCCCCCTCTCTCTCTCTACTACCACTTCTTCGAATTCAAACTTCCTCCTGCTTCTAATTTTTCTTACTATTGCTGCAAACTTTTTTAATCCCCCTCATTTACTACATTTAAATTTATATAGCAAAGCTTATCTACATAATTCTCAAATTGAAGCTCTAGAGTCAAATTACGTCATAGAAATGTCATAAGGTCAACTTGTGATGGACTGTTCACGATTTTCTCTTCATTAACCTGGGAGACTTTTTGATGACTTGAATTGCATAAAATTACAATTCCTTTCCAACAAAAATGAAACGGTATTAGATAAATTAGATGAAGATAAGAAGTTTAATGAATTGAATTAGCGACAGTGATATATAATCGACATAAAATTGAAAGAAAAGAGATGGGAAATAGATGATAGAGACAGGCTGTTAGATATTGCAGATTGAAGTGAATCATCGTGATTAATCGTTAATATTGATATTAGTTGGAAATGATCAATGATCAGAATAATAGGAATCGAATATGCGATAATCGAGAAGTACTTAATCAAAACGAGCGACTGGGTAAACTAAGATTTTATTATTTGAACATAAATTAGGATTAACTGAGTTAAGAGGGATTCGAGAGAGAATGTATTTGCATATTCTTGGATTAATAATAAAATGTGTTGCCCTTCTCTGACGTATCTTGAATGGGAGTTTTGAACTTATTGACTATTTAATTAGAGTTTAAAATGGCTGTAGAGTTAAATAATGAAGGAAATACTTCACAAACTGAAGGAAAATACGTGTGATAATCCTCTGCAAACTTAACTCTATGAACAATTAGAAAAGGAAATGTAATTATTAAATAAAAACATTTTCTCTAACAAGTCGGAAGTTAATGAGTTTCGATATTTTATATATCAGTAAACCTCTAAGAATTTTCCAAGAATACAATTTTTATAATATTCTTTACTACTTCAGATATATTGTACACATATAATACATTAGAATTTTTACGACAATACTTTAACATGGATCATGTTTTTACTATGAAATGCATCGCGAAAATCATTATGATGGAATTGTCCATGGGATAAAAAGGTTTGTGTGATTTGCAATCTTCATATCTTTTGAAAAGTTAAATGTCCTGTTTGTGCTGAGAAAGTTACCGAAAACTTGTTTAATACCATCGATCAATTTTGCATGGGAGATTTACATTTTTTGTTTATATCCAGATGGTAAATTAAATAAAACAAACTAATTTTGATTATTCATGATGTGGAATCTGCTCTAGCTTTTATTACGTCATTTTATTCATTATAATTCCTACAGCGAGTCCAGATAAAATTGATTGAAATAAAATTAGTGGGAATTTAGATTTGATCTAACAATAGTTACATGCAAGTGGGGATGGGTATTTTTTTTTTTTTTTTTGAATAAACTGTTTTTACCTGTTCTTGTTCATTTTTAAAGAACTTTTCTTTAACCTGTTCTTTGAATCGTGTGTTAATTAGATTTTTAGAATCAAAACCTCAAAGGTATTCGAATGAATACCTTTGAGGTTTTGATTCTAAAAATGATGCAATTACTATGCAATTGCTACATACACTATGCAATTATTACATACACTAGCATACAATACTTAAGAAACAAATGCATTTTTCAACATGCAACTATGAAATCGTTGAAAAGGTTTTTTTTCTGACCAGTACATTGAAAAGGCAACTGAATAGAAAGGTGATGCAGTTGAAGATATCAGCACTATGACATCAAAAGGAACGTAATGGCACTCAAACGCTTGGAATGGGCGCAGTGCCTTGGCAACCTAAAAAGGAGGAGGAAGGACGCATTTCCAGACATACCTTGAAAGTGAAAGTGAAATCTCACGTTTGATAATAGAAAGAAACTATTAAGATGCCCTTACACTTGGTAGAATAACCTGTAATCTTGAAGAGGGGTGTATTTTGACGAGTGTTACACAAGAATTTGGAATTGCCAAAAGTTTTAGTTTCAAGAGGGAAAGCATTATGAATGACAGGTTGAAAGATAAAAAGATTGGCGGTGGTCGGCCGAGAAAAACAACGGCAAGTGATGACCAGTATTTCGTTCTGCCGGCAAAAAATGACCGGAACCAGACTTCAGGCAACAAACATCAAGTTTTTTTTTTTTTTTTGCTTATGAGCTATTGTTTATGTGCTTCTCCTAGCAATACGTCCTCTAATGCAGCCCAAGGAAGCAGAAAGGTTGGACACCTCTGCTTTAAATAAAATAGGATGCTTCTTTTGTTTTATGTTTCTCAACTGCACAAAGAATAAGTTTCTTTTTTAGGTGCTGCATCTCTAAAGCTATATTCCAAGGTAGGGACTTGTTCGCGTTAAATTACTTTAAGTGGGAAACTTTATATTACGGAATTACGACGACGGGATACCGGCATCTACTCTGAATCATTCAGAACTCCAAAGAATAGGTTTCTGTGGACCCCAGACTCGCATGATATCGTTCTTTTAGATTAACTAGTTTGAAAGAACAGGTTTTTTTTTATCCCCAACCCTAGTTGCTACTTGCTTCACATATTCCTTATTTGGATTTAGTATATTCAGTTAACCTCACCTGGAGGCTTACTTTTGATATTTATCTTAAATTGAGAGATGTAAATACGTTGTAAAATAAATGAAAACTCTTAATCTGATTTTGTGTGTGTCTTTTTTTTATTTGATCCCTGGACACGTCCCTTAGAAAATAGAATAATAGGAACTTTGCAATAGAACGTCATTAAAGTTGAATTTGTGGTGTCATTCAGGAGACTGCTCCTGAAAAGAAACTTGTTTCCTATTTTATAGCTTTAAATTCTTAGTGAAAATAAAGACAAATCTGGAATTTGTAGCCTCAAGATCTGGTCAGGTTCTCGAGGTTTAATTGTTTATTCTATAATATAAATTGCTTCATCATATAAATTTCAATGTACTTAAATCAATTATAAAACAAAGGCACTTTTTTTTTCTTTTAAAGGAAATGCATTATTCAAGGTATAAAGTTAAACCACATCATAAACTAGAAAGCGGAAGAGCCTTTTTAAATCCTGGTCATACTCACTTCTTGCTAGTAGATGATGGAACAAAACGAACGTGTAAAGGAACAGAAACATTCCGAGTCGAGCTGATGCATAAAATTTCTTCTACCAAAGAAGAAGAAGGTATAAGTATGAAAAATTTCATTGTATCTTTTAAAAATTTACTCTACTCTATGTTTCATTCTATTACTTAAAATTGTATTTTACCAGTAAAAATTTCTTTTTTAAAACTTTTAATTTAATCACAAGAATTAGAATTACGAGTAAGATTTTATAATCTTCTGGATATTTTATTTAACTGGAATCCATCTATTTTAAGGCAATTGAAAAATATTAAGTGATAGTTTCTTATAAAATCTTAAATTCAATTTATTATCACATACCAGTTGATAACAAGAAACATAGAATCATTAAAAATTTTTAGACTTTAGATTTTTTTGTAAGATTTTTTTTTCTTTCTCTCATTTCAAAATGCATAAAATCGTGAAACCATGAATGAAATTATTGTGTAACAATGAACAGATATAAGTCATAATTTTTGGCACAAATTAAATTTATTTTTGAAATAAAAAAATTTGTTGTGAGAGTAAGATCTATATATAAATAATTTCAAACATATTATCAGATTGAGTTGAAACCCGTGTTTATTAGTAAATTTTTGTACCGTTTTTGGATGCTTCGGTTAGCAAAGATCATTATGAATATATAGATAGGTTCACATATCAATCCTTTGAAAGCTTTTAAAAAGCATCCGTATATTTAAGGCCCCTCTCTAGAACTATTAAGTTAATTATGTAATAAAATATTCATTGAAAGTAATCGGTGGACTCATAAATTTTATCTTAATCAGCTTAATGATCTTAGTATACATAATGTTCGGGAAAATCATCAGCGAGCTTCACACCTTTTTTTTTTTTGTTTCAAATCTCTAGATATTTAGGTGAGTGTTAGGTGGAGCCATCTGTTATGATTAATTGGGATGAATTGTTATCTTTATTGTATTAAGTATTTGAATTAATTAAATAGGTCTTGTATTTTTTGGGGAACAAGGATTAAAACTTGAACAGTATCTCTAGGAGGATATATATTCTTTTTGTTGCATTTAATGTCATTTTTATTACATTTCATAAATTTAACAATGCATTTATAACCACTTTGAACATATAGTTCTTAGATTCTTATCAGAAGATAGTATTTTCGAAATTTTATTGGAACAATTTCCAAAAATAAGTTTGTTTTTCATTTCCATTTTGTCTCCTCTAATAATAAGAATTTTTCTATCGATAGAAAAGAAGGTGTATTACCTTGATTATACAGTAAACGAAAAAAAAAAAAAAAAAATAGCTAAATCATTCAATAATACTTTGTAAAGTTCGCAGTCGTTTTTATTATGTCATTTTATGCAATTTTATTCTGCTCTATTGATTTTACTTCATCTTGAGAATTCATGTTCATTTCCCGAAGTTAATGCAAATTCAAATAAAACTTCGTCTTCTAGTTTTTCTATGTAAGCTTCCTCTCCAAATGAGTAGAGAGGAAAATATCATTGGAGTAGAGAAAACAATGTTTATTTGAGTTAAGGTCATGTGCTAGAGATATCACATTTTATATAGTCTCTGGCTTTGGTAATGATAGGCGTAGTCTGTATTAAAAATTATACATTGATTTAATGGTATTTGCTTTTTATTTCCTTCAGTTATGTATTTAATTACATTCTATTTTCCTCTGGTAGATGCTTAATTTTGTTATTCCTTCCAAGCTGAGAGTGTGGTCGCAGTACCCTAGAGGTCATGGGTGAGGACTTGCGGACGATGTTGTTTTCGTAGTGTTGTAGGTTCGAGTCCTGATTCCATTAAAGACCAGCTGTGCAGAGGGACTGATGCACGTTGCATCTTGTTGATGTTCAAAGTCTTCTTCTTGGTATGGAGTGGTAGTTAGGAAAGGGAGATGGTCTTGTCACTTAATCGATACTCAAAATTGTGAGGTCCGTCGCCAATAGCCATCATATTGCTTCTGAGTGCGACTTTAATAAACAATCACTATCAAGCTGAGAATTGTAAATACGTTTGATGAAATAAAGGAATTTTTCAATTCTTAATATGGTTTCTGTGGGCATGAAATGACTTCTAAACATTTATTTAGAATTAAACTGTAGACAATCCGACATGGTTCTACATTTTTTTTGCTGGTTTATTTTTAATGGAGAGGTACATGATTCGATCAAATAGTTCGCGGTATTACTTTTTAACACACGAAAGGAAAATTGATAGAAACATTTCAGTTTTGGTGCTGTTTATTAAAATAACCTTTTCGACTGTGAAGTCTGTTGATTCAAGGTATATCTAATTTCTTCACGGAGGATGTCAATCAAATTCAGCCATTCGTGTGAATTTAAATGGTTGCCTGAATTCGATATTGAAACAAAATTTTCGCTGCAGTGATCTTCAGAACGGCGTTGTAAGTTATAAAAGAACCAAGGAAGATTCAGGTGCAATCAAAGAAGATGCTTATAAATTTTCCTCCAATTTGAAGCAAATTGCGAAAAAGTTCTAATGTTATGTACTGTTTGATTATTTGGTTGGACTAGTGATCATTGGAATGATATACACTTTGGAGTCTCATAAAGTAAAAACTTTTATTTTTATACTATTAATACAATAGCTAACAAAGGTAAGTTGACAGCTGAAAAAACATTCCTTTATTCAAGACATTTACATTTCTAAACCTGTTTTACAAATCGTGTAATTATCTCATGATTGTCTTTAATCTTTCATGGTGTTACAATTTTCACAAAAAATACCGTATGTTATATTTTCGTAGCATTTGGATTCAAAAGCGGAAGGTAAAACAATTATGTAAGTAAAAAAAAATCAAATAATGGTTTTTCAATTTGAATGTGATAAGGCTTCTACAAACAAATATTGCAAAAATGAATAACATTTCTTATCCTTTCCTTTTTTTTTGTTGTTGTTAGGTTTAGCAATACCGTCCATACTTCTTGTCTTAGGAGGTGATTTAGATTCCATCGATGAGATACTATTGTGTTTGCAAAAAGATATTCCAGTATTACTATGCTGTGGATCTGGAGATATTGCAGATATCATAGCAATGGCAATATCATGTTGCAACATGAATGGATCGAGGTAAAAGAATAATTTTTATTTTAATGATCACCTCTTTAAAAAACAAAATCCCCTTTCTGAAAATAATTCTTTGCATTTTGTCATCGGTAGATGTGAAAGATTAGCAGCTGAAGAGGATAAGGATTTAATAAGGAATTTGTTGAATTCATACGTTAAGAAACACGCCAAAAATGCTATTTATGTTTTAGATGCCAAAGTAAAAGATATTTATAGATGCTGTAAGAAAAAGCATTTGGTAAGTTTTTTTAAACAACAACATTTCATTTATGGTAACTTAAAAGTACTACTTAGTTAAAAAAAAAAAAAAAAAAAACCACGAGGTCCATTCAATATTTAAACAGACAAATAAATAGCTTAACAGCACAAATCGTTTATTAAATTAATGCAATTTCTTATTTACTATTTCACGCATAATCCCTCTGTACGCATTCCATCCTTTTGAGATTCATCTTTTCCCTTCAGCATGGTATTCTTTACCTTTACCTCGAAGTCACTTTTGTACTTTTGTTGTCGTTGAACTTGATGCTCCAAAAAGCTATTTTCCTCAGACAAACAGATAAACACCCGAAGGGTCAAGGTCAGGACTTTAAGGAGGATTATGTAGAACAATCCACTTTACAAACAGTTTCCAGCGTCAATTGTGCCGTATGAAATCGAGCGTTGTTTTGAGGAAAAAGCAAGCCTTACCCTTGGAGTCCCCCCTTTCCCTTGGTTATTTTCTCTTCAACTCGGTTTTGAACTTCTCAATCATATATAAGTAGAAAAGGTTCTTGATAATGCGTTGTCTCTCCAAATAATCTCAGAAAATCGGACCATGGGCATTCGGCTCGTCGGTGCTGCTTTTGCTACAACTTTTAAATTTTTTTTAGCCACGCGTAAGAGCTCGCACTGCTTATGCAACTTCTGCCGAGTTCTTTGTTCATTCCGCGGAATATTTCTGATGGTTTTACTCTTTCCAAAAGTAAAAATCAGATCACAGAACGCTGCTCTTGAAAAGTACTTTCTTTGAGCCGATTTATCATAGTAACTAAAACTTCAGAGGTTATATTTGCGTAGATATAAGTGGAAAAACTGATTAACACTGTTCGCAAAGTTACCAACTAACACTTTCAAAAGTTTCAATTTCCTGCATTAAGGGTTTTCATCTCTAAAAATGTTGGTCTGCTTAAAAATCGAAGGCTCCTCGTTTGACGCTTTTGACAAATTCTTTGATTTAGTATCGGATTAAATACTTGTAAAATGTAGAATTTTTAACGAGGTTATGCACCAGTTTAAAGAAATTTATCTTGTTTTTTCAGATTCATATTTTTGAAATAAATGGTAATGAGAGCTTAGATTTGCACATTCTTTCTACTGTGATAAAGCGTAAGTAATTTTACATAATCGCAGGTCTACACGTGTTCATTTTTTGAAATATTTACTAATATATTGCATTATTTATTAAACATTAATATGAACTTTTTCTCTAAAATTTTGAGCTGTTATTTTTTAGCAAATAATAATTTGCATATTGTTGTAATGTAATGTCTTAAATGTTTAAAAATTAGAATAACTCTATCATTTCAACATGCAAATGTATTTGAATATGTATTTACTGATGTAATATACAGGTACTAACTACTTGTAAAATGATTGCGAATTTGACTTGAAAAACTGACTAAACATTAACAAAGATTTCATAGTATTTTTTGAGAAGTGTGATGCCTTTAACAAGGTATTTTAAAACTAATTTTATTGTAATCATAATACATAATGAAATGTCACATGCAGATAAGGAATGAACACAAATAATTATATTATTTTAAAATACATTGATTTGATTTATTGCACTTCTAATATGACTTAAGAAATATTTAATATTTTTTCTCTCTCAACGTAAACGCGCATGCCCACACAAGAAAGATTTAAATATTCCTATTATATCAGACATAGATTTCAAATAAAATATGCATTTTTGGAGGCCAACTGTTCTAATAATCTAATTAAAAATTATATTAAACTTACAAACTTTTGTTTTGAGACAAATTTATAAAAACAATTCCCTTAAAATTCTTTAAAAAAAATCCGCAATTTAAAATTCATAAACTCTTTTTTAAATTTACTCTCTCTTCAAATTTACATAACTTGCCTACTAACAGAAAATTTTAAATACTCAATGAAAAGTCAAAACAAAATGAAAATACTCAATGAACCAGATAACCAGGGCATTAAACGTGACATTTAAAAAAATAACATTTATATAAAACTGAAAGCATAATAATGTGACTTTTAAGTTTTAATGTAAAAGCGTTGGTGTCATTTTACACCATAATTAAAACGAACACTATATTATTTACGCCCTGACTTGGGCATGATAATGTATTGTAAAGTGGGCTATTCCCGTATCTTCAATTAACTAACAACTGGGTTTATTTTCTGACTTTATATTTAAATTTTTAAATCCTTTCTAATCAAACGAAACGGGATCTACTTAAATTAGATAAACGTTAGAAGTGCAGCGAATGGATTTGAGGAAATACATATCAAAGCGACGGAGAATTGAATATTAGAATTAGTATTGAAATTATTAGTGAGTTGGCGCAGGTGGAGTTAGATTGATTCTCTTTATGTGGGAATCGAAGAACCTGTTCGAGCCCCCAGCATTTGTGATTAAACTCACTCGCACCCGAGTGAGTTGGTAAGCTCAAACTCCTACATTTATTATAAATTACAATTTAAGCTCATTGAGATTTATTAGATTAACACGCACACACACACACACAGAGAGAGAGAGAGAGAGAGAGAGATACAGAAAGCAAATACTACATTTTCATAAATCAATGAATTGAACATCGGTCTTCCTCTTCATTTGCTTTGGCAATTTATTGACTTTTGAACTTTTAAATAATAACCACTGAAATAAATGAAAGGAAGGAGTCATAGTGCTAAGTGAAATAAAGCCATAAATATTTAATTTTTAACTTATAGATAACGAATATTTTATTTGTTGATTGAAGTAAAATGTAATGTAATGGTTCGAGAGTCTTAGTTTTTAGCTTTTAAGTGTTATTAAGTCATTTGTTGATTGGTTGAAAGGAAGAGTGAGAGAAATTAATATTTCATAAGACTTATGCTTTTCTGTTTCGTTGTCTAGATAAAAGGGGAGCCTCTCTTCGAGATCAGCTTTTGTTAGCTGTAAATTGGAATCGTCCCGATGTAGCGAAGAAACTCTTTCCAGATTGTGGATCATGGCCATTAGATATCATTGAAGAAGCAATGACAGCAGCTTTGATTACCAATAAACCAACATTTGTGCGATTGCTTTTAAAACGAGGGATCGTTATGAGAGATTATTTGACAGTTGGTTTGCTGCGAACTCTTTACAACGAATGCGTAAGATCAAGTTTTTTGAATGAGATCTTGCAATTTGATAAACAACACAACCTTCATCAAAAGTGTAAAAATTTATATTTTTCATTGCTGTTTATTTATTTCCTTTATTGTAAATTTTTCATTACTTTATTTGTTGTAAAAGAGATTTTATAATCGTATGTAAATATCTCTAATTTTGAAGAGTTTCAAAAGTAAAAACAGTTTCTATGCATAACTATATACAATATGTCAATTTACTTATATTCTGAAGATTTATTTTTTACGAATAACAGATTTTTACTCACAAACCACACGCACTGAATAACTTCATCGTTTTACAATTACAATATATACCTTTCAAGTTAAAAAGGTGTAAATAGTTCAATTAAATCTGTTAATTTCAAAACTATACACCTTTTCCAATTGAAACAGTGTTTTGTTTAAAGGAAAATCTAATTTAATAACACCAGAGAGCAATAGTTAAAATGATATTATTTTAGAAAGAATATTTAATTATTTTTTTTAAAAAATTATTTGTAAAATTTAGTTTTGTTTCATTTAAGGAGTATTAAAACTTTTATTCTGAAATTTTATTTTTTTCTTAACTTATAATTATTATTTTATTCCGAAACTTAAATAAAATAATTTACTTAATCACTTTATAATTAAACATTATTAACTATTTCTAAATATTTTTTTCAAAAAATTTTTGAACACTGAAATTTTTAAATAAGAAAATCAGTCAATGTGGCTAAATTCATCGAACTTAAATATGCATGTATTATGTTTGCCAATTATATACATAACAAAATTTAGCTGACCTTTCGTCAGCACTAGATTTCACTATATTGTAGCTATGTTAACGTATCATTATTTAACACAAAGTCTTAAAAATAAAATTCTCTGAGTTTTTTCAAGCTTAAAATCATGTTCAAACTAGGAATCGAGTTATAATATCCTGAAAATGTACATAAAATTACTTTGTTACTTATTACCTTCAGCTGTTAAGTATTTTGTCATACATTAATATTAGTCTTTCATTTAAATATTATTCGGCTCTTTGTTAAGGTAATGAAAATTTAATAAAATTTACCTGTTGGATTTTTTTATTATTTAAAGAGACAGATCTTTCAGAAATGTTATAATAATTATTAGCTAGTTTTTAGATTCATTAATAACAGAAGTATATTGAGTTTATTATTATTTTTTGCTCCAGATCTGTGAAAATGAAGCGGCTCAAGTGGTTTTGAAAGATCTGACTCACAAAGAGAAATACTTCAATCTTCGAGACATTTCAAACTTTCTTGCCTTCCTCATGCGAAAGCATCGCCATGACATTTACCAGAGAGATATAACGTGTAAAAGAGGAATTGAATCCACTGGTATATCTGGAGAACACTTTGAACAACCTTTTAGAGAACTCTTCATTTGGGCAATAATCGTTTTAAGGTGGTGCTATTCTTTTCAATTTATTCTTTATTTCTTTTGATTTTATTCATCATTACTTTTAAGTTTATCTCTTAATATTTTTGAGTAAATTATTTAATACACATTAAGTCTAACATGGTATCTTGAGAATCATGATAAGTTTAAAAGCTGTTGTAAAAAGATTTTTGAGGTATAGATTGTTTACATTAAGAATTGCACCTATTTGTTTAAAAAAACATCTAAAAATAGAAAAAGTATTATACCTTAATTAAATGATTTAATCTTTATACCTAACGTTAATTTAAATAGATATAGATTCATGATAAAAAAAAAAGATGCATTAAAATGTTAAAATTCACACAACAGATTTAAAAAATTAAATGAATAACTGATTTTTTTGTAAAGATGCTATGTATCCTAGAATAATATGTGCCATTTTTGATTTACATACATGATTTTTCACTCGGGGATTTTTAATTGATTAGAGCGAAAATTAAGTAGTATTTTTATATTACTTTTGAATATATGAGTAAAATATATAATTATGTTTTATATTACGATATTACAGTTTAACGATGCTTCCAAAGTAAATTTTGTTTGAAATTTTTCCTAGACCTTTATTTGACTGTCAATATAATTAATTATCTTCAGTTTTTTTTTTAAATAAAAGTTGTGTATTTTAGTTTTATGGTGGATTTGATAACATTCTTAATTTAACATTTTTTAAATGATTATTTGAGTACTTTAAGAATATTTACTACAACTAATTCCAAATAAAAAAACGAAAATTTCTAAATCATCAAAAATGAATGTAGATTAATTCTTGTTAATCATTCAAAACAGCTTTAAATTTTATTTACTGCATTGTTTTCATTTTGTGTCACCCAAAAATATCCCTTTTATTTTACCTAGGACAGAATTAGCATTGTTTTTTTGGAATGAAACTCAGAAACCTTTGCAAATGTCTGTTGTAGCAACAGCAATTTATTGGAGGCTTAACATGTCATACGAGAACGAAGAAAAATCAATTTACCTCGACAAGAAAAAGGTAAAGTTTCTCCACAATATAAAATTCTATTAATGAATAATTTTTTTTTGTAAATGAAGATCCAAATTTAGAGGATTTTAAAAATAAAGATATCTTTAAACAGTCATATTTTCTATTTTTTGAAATTAGGAATTTGAAAAAATAGCTGTTGGTGTTCTAGAAGAATGTGACAAAATGGATTGGAAGAAAACTTCAGAGATTTTAAATTATAGAGACCCATATTGGGGAAATATGACAGTGCTCGATCTAGGAATATTAGCTTACGATCGGGTAATGTACAAACAAAAGCGCACTTTCAATAGTTACTTTTTTTTTAACTTGCTGATATATTTACTTCAATTATAGTATATATACACATGAAGGGGGTAGACAAATTATTGCCAGAAAATAGATGTAAATAGATCTCTCATAAAAGGTAACTTCATTTTATAGCATTCCGCCAGTAAAATATTTTCTGGTATATATTGTAATATATTATTATATATTAATATTCTAAAATATTAATATATAACAATTTCTATAAGTGAGGAATGAGGAGATATTTATCTTCTCACTTGTCGCTCAATTTATTTTTATAAAGGTACAATAATGTTAAGGTCTGGTGACTGAGGTCTGGCACTATGATAAATGTTTCACTTCCTTCTAATTTAACCAATTTGTGTAATTTTTTGTTGAATGGGCGTGTTTATTATCCGCCTGAAACAAAGTACAAACTCTAAGGAAGATTGTAGGCACCATTGGATGAACGTAAACCTGAATAACGTTTAAATAAGTTTGGGCTGTTACCCGTTTCTTCGGAGAAACTACTGATCCTAACGAACACTTTAACTGGAATTTGCTTTAATCCACAAAACTAATTAAGGTGTTCCGATGCAAATTATAATTCTCCATCATTAAGTAGTTATCCACTATTTCCTTTCAATTTCTATTTTATTTATATAACATTATATCTAATTCCCTTCCCTTTCCTTCCTTCTTTATATAATTTACCTAATAACGTTTAATTTTGATTGGGAATTTTTTTTAATTTTACTCAGTTCAAATTATTATCAAGTCCCCGAGGTTAGTGAAGAGAAAATCGCGAATAGCCCAACGTCATAGTCCTTATGTTTTGTTAAAAATGTACTTTTCACACTCATAATTATTTCTATTTACTCGTAGTTACATATCTTATCAATGTATCGTAAGTTTAAAAAATTAAGAATTTTCTAAAACTGCTTCAGAATTAAATTAGAAATTAATATTTTCCCAAGACGCTATTTATTTTATATTTTTCCAGGATTTATGCATAGGATAATTCCCACAATATCTTAAGTTTTGAGATAAAAATAATTGAATTTCAAATATTCTTTAAATCTTTACATCAATTTTCATTTACTAATTTATTGAAAATCTTTTATGTGTAGGCCTTCATGTCATCAGAAACCTGCATAAAAATAACAGAACAACTTTGGTTTGGAAAACTAGAGAGTAATACTGTGATGAAAGTAAGACTTCTTTTAAATTAAAAATAATTCTAACTTAGCTTACTTTTTAAATTATTATTTTATTTTTAGAATGTATTTCTCTTTTCTCTTTATTTATTATCTTTTCAACATTAAACTTTTTTTACAACGCTTAGTTTTGAATGTATGTAAATAATAATTTTAACTGTTTCTTTTACCATTCTTTTAAAATTAGCGCTTATATCTTGCTGACTTAATCTTCATTTCCAGCTCAGTTTAACTATTTTCAATCCTTTACTCATCGGACTTGGATACTTGAGGTACAGGAGTGATCCTGATACAGACAGGGAGCCAAATATATTAGAAAAAATTTACTATTTCTACTCTTGTCCCGCCATTAAAATGATGGTACTTTTTGTAAGTGAACATAAACTCTTTTAAATTATATTTTTGTGATTTGAATTGCACTGCTTAGACGGATATCAAATTTATTGTTCTGTTTTACAGTACTCCTACCTATGCTACCTTTTTCTGTTTTCTTACGTGATACTGTTTGATTTCCGAGATACAATCAATTGGCCTGAAATCATTCTTCATGTCTGGGCGTTTAGCTTGATATTGGATATTGGAAAAGAGGTAAAGTTTATAGAATTGTAGAGTTTCTTAGTGCTTAAAGGTATTAACCCAAAAATGATAGTTTAAAGTATTTAATATTCCCCTATGTGTTCTTGAAAACCTAAATACATAGTTAAAAAAAAGAGATTGATAAAAAATTACCTATATATAACATACTAGCTGTTTATTTTATAACATACGAAAAAATTCAGCTCAATAAAATTTTTTAAAATGTTTAAAACTGAAATCTATGCAATTACCTTTGTTTGAAAATCAAATTTATTAAAGCAGAACAATATTGGTTTTTATAATTTCACAAAGATAAGAAACAAGAATCTGAATGAAGAACCAAAGTGCCTTCTCAAAACTGTTAATCGAATCATCTTGCTTAGTGAATAAAAATTAAAGTGTTACAAATTGAATTTATTGTAATTAAATAGCTATTCTATTAAATAGCTACTTAATCATATTTTTGAATTACTCTGATGGACGCAACAATTGATATCAAACAAGTAGCATAACAGTTTATACGTATGCATATCAGATTATGGGATAAATAAACTGCTGTTTGTAGAAAATGCAACACCATGAAGGAATCATCAGAATCAAATGAAATTCGCAGCAAATGTCAATTATAGGATATTATGCAAATTAATAAAGTTTCAGAGCCATCACGCGTGCGCGGCGCGCGCAGCGCCCTCTGAATTGATGCTGAAAGCGTATAAATAAAGTGCTGTAGCGGGACGTTGAAAAAAGTCTATGATTATTTGTTAGTGGCAAACGTTTAGTGAGACCTGAGTATGCCTCCACGACGGAAGAATAAGAAATTCAAGCAACTTACGGAGTTTGAACGAGGGAGGATAATCGGCCTTCGAGAAGGAGGATTTTCCTATCGCGCAATAGCAGCTCGTATGCAGCGGAACAGTTCCACAGTGATGCGAGTTTGGAAGCAGTGGACCGACGAGCACCGAACAACTCGAAAAACAGGCACTGGACGACAGAAGGTGACGTCAGAGCGCGATGATCGACACCTGCTCCGCATGGCGGTGAATGATCGCACAGCTTCCTCTAGGCAGCTGGCAGCACGTTGGTCTACTGCTACAGGTGTACAATTGTCGGCTTCGTCAATTCGTCGTCGTCTGCTGCGCCGTGGATTGCGTGCAAGGGTGCCTTTATACAGGATTCCCCTCACGGCGAATCATCGACGGCTGCGTCGGCAGTGGGCTCTTGAGCACAGAGACAGGCGAGCTGATTGGCACCAAGTTGTCTTTTCAGATGAATCACGCTTCAATTTGTGGACCCATGATGGCCGTGTTCGTGTTAGACGTTATGCCGGTCAACGCTGCCTTCCTGAGTGTATTATTGAACGACATAGTGGTCGAACACCCGGAGTTATGGTCTGGGGTGCGATTTCGTATCATGGACGATCCAATTTGATACGAATTGAGGGTAATCTCAATAGCAACAGGTACGTCCGTGAAGTGCTACAGCCCGAAGTCGTTCCTTTCCTTCAAGGCATCCCTGGAGCTATCTTTCAGCAGGATAATGCACGCCCACATGTTGCGCGGACTGTTCGAGACTTCTGTTCAGCACAACGCATGCAACTTCTTCCTTGGCCTGCTTATTCACCGGATATGTCGCCTATTGAGCACGTGTGGGATATGGTTGGTCGGCGTCTCGCTCGTGATCCGCGTCCTGCAGTTTCCAAAGACGAACTTTGGTTGCGCATACAAGCGATATGGAATTCTCTTCCTCAAGCAGATATTCAACATCTGTTTGACTCCATGCCACGTCGTATAGCAGCACTTATTGCAGCGCATGGTGGCTGCACCAAATACTGAGTTCGGACGCTTAATTTGTTTCTTTTGTTTTGAAAATTTCATCATTTATTTGTATCAGTACAAGTCGTTTCTGCATTAAATTTTATTTGATTCTGATGATTCTTTCATGGTGTTGCATTTTCTACAAACAGCAGTATATTTACGAGATGAAAAAATACATCAATCTAAAAGCTGTGCCGTATATTAAGGAGAGAAAGGTAACACATTGTTTGCAAAAATACTACCAGATAATCAATACGCGTCTTTCAAAAAGATTATAACCAATGATATGTAACAATAACAATGATTTTAATCCATGTTCTATACAGTTTACAATAGTTTAAGCAATTGTGATATTGTAAGATAGAGAGCTGCATTTTGGATTATGGGATGGCCTTACTGACACGGTACTAATCCCTCTGGAGCCCTAATGCTATTAGATATTTCAGTCTTATTTTAGCACTTTCATAATCAATCTGTTTATTTGTTTATCTTAGTTTATTATTTTTACATTCCATTTCAGACATTTCCATTTCTAGACAGTGTAAAAATGAGCTTTGTGCAAATTCCTAATTTAGCTAATTGTTATCTTCAAGTCATTAAAAATATCAATGGTTTTCATTTCGTAAACAACAATTTTTTAAGAAAAATATAAAAGCTTTAAAAATTTCTTCAATAATGAACTGAAAGCCTCATCACAATTGGGTTTAAATTTATATCTATGACTTTGCTTTTTTTATTTACTAAAATCATTCTTTCCTTGGAACCTAAATTTGAAAAAAAAATTCAATTAAAAATTTTCAAAATATTATTTAAAATTTGGTTCTCACTAAAAAAGTTTTATCTTTCCATCTCAATTGCTATATTTTCCCAATTAACTTGTGAAAAGAATGTATTTACCTGCTAGTAGTTTATCAATTGTGTTATTGTAGAATGGAGCACGACTCTTTTGTTTTCCAGACTGTGAGTTGATCTTGCAGACATGGTATTTATCTCTCTAGATCCCTATGGCTTTCAGACACCTCAAAGTTATTTCAACTCTTTTATGATCAACCTATAAAAATATTTACCAAAAAGAATTATTAAATCCCCAGTTTTTGACAGATTCTTAGATTTCAGTTTGTCTTCTATATGGATAATACGGCTTCGACTGCCATCACAACAAATTCATAAAGACAAGGAGATAAGTACATTTTTCTCAATTCTATAGCTCAATGCTCATAAAATCGTAATCCCTGCGGGTTTTGGCTCAGAATATAATGGAGAAAACCATAAAACGCTCTACTTGACATAAAATGTACGTGTTACATTTTTCACTGTGTAGCAATTAACTTTATATGTTCATTTTTATTTTAATATTACGAGATTTTGTAGAGATGAAAAATATACGAGACTAAACAGTTAAATGAAATACTAATATATTTCCCCATTAACTCAGTTCGTAATTTAGATGCATTTTTTGACAAAAGATTGTTTTTTTCGCCTTTTTCTTTTCGCGTTTTGAATGTAACCAGATTAAGATTGTCCTCGAGTGATGTTTAAGAATAGGACCCGAAATTGGATTACTTTTTCCTGAACTCCCCCACCTCGAACATTAATTTTAAACTTTGACTTCACTATCCTTTAGAGAACAGTATATTTCATAATTCTACTCTTTTCTATCTGAATTAATGCTTTTTTTCTGGCGTAAAATGTATTTCATGCTTCGTCTCCTATACTGTAATGCTAAATGGCCTTTTAACTTTACTCATTCTGGTGAAATGATGTATTATTGGAATGTTCCTAAATTTTAAGAATATTGCATCATATACAGAAGCATGTGTTACAACGTCGGAAATTTATATGAAAATTGGAACAATTTTCTTCCAGGAAATATGTTCGAAGTTTCGATCAGATTCTTTTGACTTTAGGCGAAGACAGTCTTAGAGTAGCTCTTAAAATATTATTCGCGACTTAGTTTTTTGATTTATATCCAGATATGTATAAAATTGTACTGCAATAGCGGTTGATAAAAACGTAATTTTTGCAATATGTTTTTAGATAGTGCAACAACCGAGCGACCCAAAGGACAACAAGCTGATGGAATGGTTACACGGATACTTTTGGAACAAGCTAGACGTTGTGTGGGTTCTATTTTTTTTCCTGGGAGTCACAATACGGTTGACTTCACAGTTTGTTTATATCTCCAACTGGGTTAGACTAGACGATGTTCATCTGATTTATACATTCAGCTGTATCCTCAGTTACATAAGACTTTATGAGTTTTACATGACGATGTCGCACATAGGACCAAAACTCATCGTACTAAAGAGAATGGTAAGGATTATTAAGACCACATTTCGGAATTCAGTGTTTATGTAATATATCTGTAATATGAGTGAATATTTGAGATATATACAAAGAAATAAATTGAATATAAGAACCACGGACGCGTTCTCTTGAAACACAATTCGAGAGATATCGAATCATTCGTTAAAGCAAAATAGCATTCTTAATTAAGTATACACGATTAATGCAGTAGCAGTCCAAAAGGATTTGAGACGCAATCCTATTATCCTTTTCGTTTGTCATCTTAAAGCTACTCAAATCACAAATCTAAATTTCAATTTGACAGCTAAAGTAATTAAAATAGCCAATTAAATTTCAAATTAGAGTTCTTTAATTTTCTAATAAGGGGAACGCTCTTAACCAGTTTCAAATCTCTTGTCACGAGTACTACTTCTATAATTTAGCAGAGAATACGCTTACCACAAGTAAATCCTTCAAATATTCAATCAACCAGGCTGCGTTGGGTCTTAATCTCAACGAATCCCGTAGACGCTCAAGAAAATTCCAGTACACTTCACATTAGCACCATAGGAAATAAATGTATCAATATTTTACATTATAATATGCTAAGTAGTTCAAAGCTTATGGCGCACAGTATAAGCTTTTTCCTTCTTACAAGAAGTAAACTATACCTTAACTCATAATATTTTTTTTATTGATATTGACTTATTTCTGCGCACAGGAAAACAAGTGATTTACCTATTGCTTTATTTTCAGATCGGAGATCTCATTGTATTTTTCCTCATCGTTGCAGTTTGTATTTTATGTTATGGTATCGGTCGCGTTGCGCTTTTACATCGTGAACGGCAGCCTTTTTGGAATGTCTTTACGGAAATATTTTCACTCCCATATTGGCATCTTTTTGGCGAATTAGATTTGGACGAAGATTCTGCAGGTAGATCTATTTTTATACATTTTAAACAATTAAAATTATTCTAGGGCTAAGGCATAGAGCTATATTATCTGTAAAACTAATTATTTTAAGGTTTAAGACTCTATTATTTTTTCTTTCTTTTACTGAGTATTTTTTTTGTAGTATACGGGATAATGATAACACTTTGCAGCAGCCGACTGGTCATGGTCGCGCGCTCATGGTTGGCGTTGTTTCCGTCAAGTCGTGGGTGTGAGTCCTTATGCCTTTAAGGACCCTTCGTGTAGAGGTGTTGATGACGTTGAATTTGTTGAAGCTGAAAAAGGAGGTCAGCTCAGGTATTGTACTTGCCACTGACCGAGATTCAAAAATTCGAGGTCCTTCGTCAATAGCCTTCGTGTTGCTTCTAAGTGTGACATTAATTAACAATCAATCAATCAACGCAATTACACAATTACTATCGAAGTTCCAAAGTATCCGAAAGCCTAGAGTTCCTCCAATATTAATCAGCCACCATTGATTTCAAGCTCTATTCGATAAATGCCAATTCATGTTTCGGAATTACTTTTCATTTTTTAAATAATGAGAATTAATAGTTCCAATTAACAATAACATGTTACAATCTAACAAAAATAGCATGAAATTGGCTCAAATCAAACATTTTATTTATCATAATATTATGTATAAGACGAAATTTTTGTTGTTTATTATCTTCATTAGCACCAATCGAATATTCTATTAACAACTGGCAATCATCAATCTTTTTGTTTTTTGAGTAAAAAAAAGTTCAAGTCATTTGTAAAATTAATTGTTCTATATATAGTTGATTCCCACACTTTTGTATCAAATTCTAATAATTTTTTCTCTTGAAATATATAGCTTCCTCCTTCTAGTTTATTTTACTAAAATATCAAATTTCATTCGTTTGTTTGTTTCAAAATTCCGGCTTATTTCTCTATAAATCAAGGTTCCCCTAACACAACCAATGCTCTTTTGAATTCAAAGCCACGGTCGGTTGATGAGTTCTATTCTCTACATTGACTTCCTATCATTGTGAGAATTTTCAGCCAACTACAGATTTATCTGCATCTGTCCCTCTGCAATTCGGTTTTACGAAATACAATGAATCTCATAATTATATGCGCGGATAAGTTTATTGAAGAATATTTAAATTAATAAAAAGTTTATTAAATCATCAAAAAGCTGAGAAAATTAAAAGTGGAATAATTTTGGTGTCATTAGTTACTCCAGTTGCTCTTAGCTTCTTAGCATTTTGAAACCAATTATTTTAGTTCAAGCCATCAAGTTTTGAGGCCACCCAATACCAAAGATTTTTTTCTAAATCATAACAATTTTCCATGGATTTTTATACATTTCATAGAATATTTAACGCGTTTATGTCAATTTGAGTTACATGTCATGCAGTATCAGTATCACTGAGGTTCTATAAAATATTTGATTTTCATTGGTGCGAAATATATGTTAATTACATGTAAATGTGCAATACATGTGATAATTATATGAACAATATATGAATAATAATTCATCGATTTCCTCGAAAAATCTAAAATAATTTTTGATTAAGAATAATAAGGATAAAAATATCTACCTCCTTATGCTTTTTTTTTTTAAAAAAAATCAATACATATGTTCATTTCTTAAGAGAAAATGAAGTTACTATTCACGTTAAATAACATTTTTGACTCATATCTGCTTAACGAAGAACGTAAGGTTTGAGGCCTATCAAACTAATATATCGTTTACTGTACGATGTGAATCTCCTAATCATAATTTTCGAATTGTTATTTATTACATATCTCGAAGGACAACTATATAAAAATTATAGCTTTAATTAAAAATTAAGCTATATAGTTGAATATTATAGCTTTGTAATAAAATTCATGTCATTTCAATAACAAACACTCTAGAAATCTAAAGCTAAAGCGTTTAAGAAGTACTGAATTTTTAAAAACATATTTTCTAGTTTCAATTATATGAATGCCTAATGACACAACGAAAAATTATTCTTCGAGTTTTATTGCAAGGCTTTCTAGAACAGAATTAACTAAATGAAATTTAAATGAACCATTTTCGAGTTTCAGACTTAAGCCGACGCATTTCAGAAAATAGGTATTTCATTTATTTCTTTTCATCATAGGAAAGTTAATAAACATGTTTATATCTGAGAAGGATTAAAAATTCATTTCTTACAAAATAATCGGGTAAAGTGTTTGTTAATGGCAAAAAAAAAAAAAGTGGCTTCTCTCGTACGATTATGGATCAAATATAGATGACACTTTTTAAATAGTCTTGAATGAACTTTATTCTTTACCTTAAAGACATGATAATAAGCTATTTAAAGTTTGCGAATGATCATTTATAGTTCCGTTTTATTCTTTATATAATAATTTATTTAATCACTATTCCCCTAAAGCAAATAAGTCCCGTATAGAATGACGTACAAAAGTGAAAAAAAAAATTGCTCCACTGAAAGCAAAAACTCGGTTATTTGATGGAAAAAATCTCGCTAATTTTTTTGGAATTTATAAGGTATTGTATAAAATAAAATTTTTTCATAACCGATGAACAATTAATGCAGTAAAGTACTGAGAACTTCAGAATAATATATAGGTCAAAAGACGACCCATTGCAATCCGAAATGGAATATCCTTTCCATGTCAGGACTTAGCATTTACGTACTAACATTTGTTAGGACCTCTCAAAGAAGAGTTAAGGGGAAGGATTTCATTGAATTAAAAAAAAAAGTACTATTTGTGCGCAATTGGCTCCGTACACATCCCACTTATTTTTATCATACATGAATAAAAAAAAAAAAAATTCCAACACGTTAGATAAAATGTGTAGATTTTACAGTGTAGTAAAAATGTGTAGATTTTACAGTGTAGTAAAAATGTGTAGATTTTACAGTGTAGTAAAAATGTGTAGATTAGATGTGTAGGAAATAGAAAAATAACATCGGTGTAATTCTGGTAAATAGTACTCCAGAAAAGATCATTAAAATGTCTCATTTATATTTGATCCATCTTCGTATAAATATAAAAAACTGATTCACTTTTTTGTAACATTTGTTACGAAACCTCAAATAAGAGTTAGGAGGAGAAATATTTTCAAAGAATATAAAAAGAAATAGAATTTAAGCGCAATTGACTACTTATACGTCTGACTTATTTTTATTATAAGTGAATTGAAAAAATTCTAGTTAATATGTTGAAAAATGTGTAAATCTTAAATTAGGGTATATAGAAAAACAACGTCGGTTTAATTTGTGTAAACAGCATTTCAGAAAAAGATTTTTCAAAAAAATCTCGTTTACATTTGATTTCGCCTTTGTATAAATATAAGAAACTGTTCCACTTTTTACTAATCTGGATTTATATTTCTCTTTCAAGAAGAAACTATCTTTATTTTTATTATATTAATGTTAGAATTCGTATGAAATATTACTTTAGAAATGTACTCGTATTGTACAAAAAATATTTTTTTAGAAATTCACATTGATATATCGCGATGCAAAGATTTTCAACTGAAATAGTATATAATACATTTCACAATGCTCATTAAGCTACTTTCTGATGGTGACATATAATTATACACAGGAATATTTTTATAATTCTTAGGTAGGTTTCCAACGTGCGATGAAGACCCTTCTTATTGTCATCAAAGCCCACATGCATGGATTGTCCCAATCATGCTTGCTATTTACATGCTTATTGGCAACATCTTATTAGTAAATATGCTCATAGCTGTATTTACGTAAGTATTTTTATGTACTTTTGATAACATATTCATATAATTTGATTTTAAAACTAAAATATTTATTTGCAATATTGATTATCTTGACATTAAAATTTATTAAATTACATTAAAAGCAAAGTGTTTGCTTGAAATGTATTATCATTTTAAGTTCTGGTCTTTTTTGATCTAATAAACTTTTCTTGTAAAGTGCATTGTAATCTTACCATTTCTTAAAAGTCTCTTTTTTTATTCTAATTTGTATGCTAACGAAAGAAGATAATTCGTGAATGGTGAGTTTTACACTATAAAAAAGGATATTATACCTGTTAATGGTAAATATATGTAAACAGTTTTATAAAACAAGTTTTCCCCGAATAAGATCATTTAAAATATTCATGAAGGTTATTTACAAAACAATAAAAGACTATTCTGGTAAAACAATCAAAATCAGTAATAAAAAAAAAAGCAATAAAGATAATTTAAAACAAATTACTTAAAAAGATATGCAGAGAATTCTGGCAATAACTTGTAATTCAACATCTTGCTTAATATGCATCGTAATTGATTTTAAGTTTTCTAGAATAGATGTAGAGAGCGAGCGAGCGATTAGTTATATTAAGATTAAAAAACTCCTGTGTAAAATACTTTTTTATTAAAAAGTAAGAAATCACTTTAATAATAATAATAATAAAAAAAAGCCTTTCTTGCCAAAATATAAATATTACTTGAAATTAAATGTTTCTTAAAATATATTCATAAGAAACACAATTTAATGGGAAAAAAAATTAAAACTAGAACAATAATAAAAAAGGCTTTTGAAAAAAAAATAATGAGATTTCGCAATGAAATGGTTTTTGATTTTATATTGGAAGCGTTTTTAATTTAAGAGAGGATTATTATTTACGATTCACATGTTTTGCTTTTTTTTTACTATCAATTTATCTCTACAAAAACTGAGGCTGCTTTTGTGTTTTGCATTAATTTTTTTTTTCAAGTAAGGAGATAAAAAAATTAATAAATTAAAAAAACCTCCCAAAATTTTTATTGAAAAAAATTACGATTTTCTAATCCCTTTTTTGAAAGTCTCCTTTTTAATTTTATATATAGTTTCTAAAAATAAAAGAGGGACTTTATTTTTTTTTAAAACACCATACTTTATATTTTCTGTTTCAAAAGGCTTTTAATTAAGTTTTAAATTGCACTGAAGCAATATGTCGTGTTTGTCATTTATTAGGGTCTTATCAGATTATATTTTATGACGATGTTTAAATTTTCTGATAGACTTTTTAAAGCTTTTCATTCGAGAATGAGTGGTATTTGTTTTACGTTTTGAAGGTTTATAGCCATTAATTTTTCTAATAGACATGTCTTCGATGAAGTAAATGCTAATTCAAGAGAAATATATTTGTTCGAAATCTATGTATCTGGGCTACAATTTTCACGACGATCGATTCTTCCTCCTCCATTCCTCATCGTGGAAGACTTACTCTGTGGTACCTATTTCCTTTGTGTCAAGCTATACAAGAAGATCTATTCAAAATGTTGCTGCTGTATTCGAGGTCTTAGTGAGAAATGTAAGAAAATGTGTTTAATATTGCTGCACAAAAGTTAAATTTCTGTAATATTTAAAATTGATTTTAATGTACCGCAATTTACACACTCATGTCCAAAATTATATTTATTATTCATATAAACACGCATTTCCTAGAAAAATGAACTATAATTTTATAAATTTGTGTGGAATGATACATAACATCATAATTCATATACAAAGGGAAAAAAATTAAGAACACTGAGTATGGTAGTGACAAACGCATGAAACAATAAAAATGGCATTAATGTGGGACAAGAAAAATCCAGAAAAAAATTGAAATTCATAAATTTTATATGTAATATGATCACCTCTGACTTGTATATATTACATCATGATTAAATACTGGAAATAATGTTGTTAGTCACAGTTTGGGGAATTAAGTTTCACTCCTGTGACGATCCGGTGTTTTGGACATTTAAATCTGTGGAGGAGGATATCTTCGTGCATTTTCTTTTGCAAGGTAGTCCCATAAGTTATCGATAGGTTTCAGATCAGAAGATTTTGCTGGCCGAGGTATTCACTCACTGTTTTCACATTCAAAGAATTCATCAAAAAGGTTTGCTCAGTGTGAACGAGCACGAACGTTCATAAATAAAAAACCAGATCCATATGCATCTCTGATAAGTCTTACATAAGGATCTAAGATTTCATTCCGATATTTCTGGCCGGTCACATATCATCTATTGAAAAGTTGTAGAAGCATTCGTCCATCAATCACTTTTCCTCCCAACACCATCACAGCTGCACTACCGAAACGGTCACATTCCATAATGTTCGAAAGAAGATATCGTGTTAGTATCTCTAGATGTAAAACTTTTAGAATCAGATGTTAAATTTAACTTTGACTCATCGGTAAAGAGTGCCTGGGTGCAATGGTAGTTATTTACTTCAATTTTGATGTTTTTTTTGCACCAATTAAAATGATCATATTTTCATTATCAAAACAGTGAAACAAATATCCTTGGTTTTGTGGTGCAAACGTATTTTTCATTAAGCCTTCTGTAAACAATTTGCTCTGATATAAAAGTTCCAACAGCGGTTGCAAGTTTTGAACTTAACTACCGAGAATAGACTTTCTATTATAAAAGGCAGTTAATGTCAAATATAAATCTTGAGAAGCAATTATACTTTTATGACCTTATCCAGGCCTCTTTACAAGAGTCTCAGAATTCTGAAATTCTTTCCGTAGCGTATAGAATGTCTGTCTCGAAATATTCAAACATCTCGCATCTTCTATGATTATCTGACCTACTCTGATAGTTCATGACTTCACATATTATTTTAAATTTTACTTTTGGAACCATAAGAAGTCGGTTTGTGTTCTTATACACTGAAATCAAAAGTTGTATTGTAGAAATTCATTCAAACATTAACTTTGAGTAAAACGCTTGATTCACCGTCGATCGACGTAATGTCTTGATTTGTAAATCAGAAACCGTTATATCTCTTTTTATATGATGGTGCGGATTAGGTTTGTCTTTTATACATTTCCCGTATAAATGGATTGCATCGATGGGGATTTCATGGAATATCATTATTTTTGGATGTGTAAATACAGTTTTGTTCATGAGTGTGTTATTCAACGCTTAATGTTACTTTAATTTGTGTGTAATTTAACTTAAGATATAGCTGTATTTTATTTTTAAATTCAACTTTTAAGTGATTTTGATTTGTGTGTAATTTTATTTTAATGCTTAATTAATTTTAATTTTTAATTCATTTTATGAATTACTGAATATATATGTAAATTTCAAATTCCTTTTATCTTGCTAATATGTTTTTAATAAACTCGGGCTGGTTTAATCCTACGCATTATAGTCTTCCAATATTTTTAAATTAATGAATGAAAATGTAAACAAACCTTTGAAATATGGATTTAAAAGTTTTTGAGTTAATTAACTTAGAACAATAGTGCATATCAGTGTAATTATAATTATATTTAAGGCTCTCGGATTTTTTTTTCTTTACTTCTCAATTCTAAACTATTGCATTATTTTGATTGAAATGCAGTTCACACATACGAAAGACTGAAAAGTAGTGAAGGTTTTCTGCAGAATTATATTTTCCCTCTGATTTTTGAAATTATTTTTAAATATTTTTTAAGGATTAGAAAACCCGTAAGCAAATCTCTAAAGTAGATTCAAAAATATTTTCAAAAATCAGAAGAAAAATGTAGTTCTACAGAAACCTTTATTTTTGAGCTTACGGATCCATTTAATTGAATTAAAAATACAATTTGTCTAGATTTCAGAGAAGGAAAGTAATTATTTCTCTGGATTAACATTACATTCTTTTATTGAAAATGGATGGTATAGACTGGGCTCTTAATAGCTTTGACTATATTTTTTTAAATATAGTTATAAATTCTCTTATTACATACATGATAGTCGTTCAATAAGTCATTAGAAAAAAAAGATAGGAAAATCAAACTATTTTAAGTAGAATTAAAAATTTTTTCTCAATATAATCTTCTTATACCTATACTCTTTTCCAAGTGTTTCTCTAACTTTTTTATACCTCTTAAAAAAAAGATTTTTCTGAAGGTCCTCAAAATAGGCATTTATTTGGGTGGTGACTTTTTCATTCGATATAAACAGTTGTCCCCAGAACCATTTTTTAAAGTTTGGAAATAAAAAAAAATCCCTGGGGTCAAATCTGGTGAATACGGTGGATGTTGCAATAATTCGGACTTTTTTTTTTTTAAAGTAATGGAATTAATTTTTTTGTGTTAGTGATTTTTTAAATTTATACTAAACTATATTATCTGTAACGTAAAAAAAATCTAAATAAGAATTATAGAAAATATTGTGACGAAATAAATTTTTAACACTAGATTTACTGACAGATTTGACTCATTTAAAATTTTGTTACTTTTTATAAAACTAACATTATACTAGAGAGAGGAAATTGTATCGTGATAAACTACATCATGAAATTTACTGACGCAAAATGCGTCGTTTTGCCATCGAGGCTACAGTGAAAGAGAGAGAAACTTTGCCTGCATGGAATTTATATGAAGATTTCTTCAGATCCTATTGCATTAGATTTAAGGAACTTTAGGTATTTAAGCTGCAGACAAAAAGTCTACAGGGAAATTTCCTTATGGATGTGAAACCAGGGAAAACCGAAACTGAGAATATTTATAGCGCGTGATAGAAGCTCAAAGGGATTTATATCAGAAAATATGATGAATTTCCCTCTAGAAGCCTTAAAAAGTATAGGAAAAATTTTAAAATTAAATTAAATTTTAATGAAATCATTACACAAATACACACACACGTGTGCGTGTGTGTGAAACTTAAACACCATTTTTAAAAATATGCGTCAGTTTTTCGAAGCCTTAAAGATATATTCGTAAATATTAGTTCATCTCTTCCACTCACCCCATGTACCTCGCAATTTTGAACCTTGGCCAAATGACGAGGACGACATCTGAGCTAGTACCCTCCTCTCCCAAATTTCACGCCCCGCCAATGGGACACGACAGATTTAACGTGCATCAGTCTCGGCTACACAGCAGGAATTTAGTGGCATTAATACTCGAACTACGTGGCATCAAGTCGAAAATCACCGGCCGAGAGTGCACTACCATGACCTTTGGGCTATCGCAGCCACATCTAAAATATGAAAAAATAAGTCATTGATACATGATTACTTGATAATTACTTGAATGCGAACCAATTATAGATTGATTTGAAAATAGCTAATATCATGAATTGGAGATGCAAGAATGCTATTATTATATAGAAATGATTCGATTCATATTGGATGTAATTTCTGTTTCTTAAGTTTATTTCACAAAAACTATTATTTACTGTACAAAAATGGAGGTAATCTCACGATTGATAAAACTTTTTATTTCTTAATGGTCAAGGTTGTTTAATATTTACGGCTTCTTTTTTTCATGGTGATATGAGTGAATGAAATGTGACTCTTTTTAATTATATACCTAATATTAAATTACACCTAATATTTAAATTTAAAATATTAGGCTATAACTAAATGTTCAATTTGAGCAAAAGTTTGGTGATTTTTTTTGGGTTACTAAGCGAATTATTATTTTTAATACTAGATAACAATTTGCTATTTTTAGGTCAAATGCAAAGGAAATTACGTCTCGTATATGTGGGGAATTTACGATTGTTTGAAAAAGAAGGAAGAGCAAAATATTTAAAGAAGCTTGGAAGTCCAGACGAGCAAGCCTTAGAAGCAGCAAAGATAGATAAAAGGTGAATATATATTTAGTCGCATTTGTCAGTAGATATCAGTGAGTATATATAGACTATTCGTAATTAAAATATGTATTCATTGCATTCTGTGCACATAAAAACTGTACTTGAGGTAAAGAGAAGGAGAAAAGAAAGGAAAAATCTCCTTATGTAATTATGTTTTGTTATCACAGCAGTTAATTAAACAATTACGTTTAAAAGATGGAAATGAAATGTTTCAAATTATTCGTAAAACATATCATAACAAAATCCTTACTATAAAAAAAATCTGCGCTCTATAATATTGTAAAAATGAAATTGCAGTTATTGAAATCATTTCAAAAATAAAATCTCTCTATTTTAGTTGATGAAAAAGCAACTTTAACCTTAACCTAATATGAACAAATAATCCATTACAAATACAAATAAGTTGATAAGTAGAGCATATATGGGAATTACCTATAATAATTTCGTAAATGACATTTCTTGCGACTTTTTCTTGTATTCACTTACTAGCGTGGTAGTCTGTTTCGGATGGTCATTTTTAGGTCTATAAATAATTTTGTATAACAACAATGAATAATATTCAATCTCCATTCATTTACCACCTCAGCCGTAAAAACGTTCAGTCCCACCTGTGTTATATAACTATATAACTATTTTTCATCTTTTTATTTGTTGTTTCTTTGATGATATTAGATTGATGTAAATTACATGGTTAACAATTTCTAGGTAATCAGAATGGATACCTATTTTCAAAATAATAATAATCAGATCATAATATTTGAAAGATTATTGCGGTTTTAAATGAAAATCAAAAAATCAGTCTCTCTCTCTCCACAATATTTTAATGCAAGGAGACATCTAATTAAATGTTAGAAAGAAAATGAATATATTGAATATATAGAGTATATATATATATATATATCAAAGCTGTTAACACACACAAATACAATATTTCACTCTAAGATTTTAATTTAACTTAAAACCTTTTTTTAGAAAAGTAATGAAGAAAATATTATTTTTTTGTATTAAAACGCACTACTTAAAGTTCAGTATTTTTCATGTGATAGAAGTTACAGAGTTTATTGTAAATTATATAGATTTCTCCAAGCTTCTTAGGAATTACTTTGTCTATTTTAAATTCATTATGTACTTTTTATCCTCATTGATAGCAGTCATGATAAAAGAAGGAACATCATTATACAATTCTTAATGTATTATTTATTGTTATATCTGTAAATATATATACCTTTTTGAGGAACTGCTATTTTATATAATAAAAATAAATAACACTAAACTTCTCTTTTCTAGCTTTTCTAATTTTTTGCCTCTTTTCAGAATAAATTATTTGAAAGATTTTGTGAAAAAACTTCATTTGCATAATCCCAAACAAAGTTCCAAATCAGATAAACAATCAAAATACAAAGAATCCGTAACAAGCAAAGCAAAAATGCAGTTTTTTTCAATCCCAACGGACAAACTAAACGAGGACGACGATGATTTACGATCTCAAGTGGATATGGACGATTTTATTTTGCAGTGGTCTACAATAAAAAGATGTGCTTCTGAACAGCAGATGGCGAAAACATGGGCAGAAACTGACAACAGGCTTAAGCAGATTGAAAATTATTTAACTTATATAGTTACAAAGATTGATAATATTGATCAATCTGTCAGTAAAATGAATCATGAAGCATCCCCTATATGAAAGACATAGAAACTTTTTCATATTTCATGTAGAACTTCGTTGAAATTGCTACGTGTTCTAGCTGTTATTTAATTGACCATAACGCTCATCGGTGTTTCAATACTTGAAGTGTTGTAATTATTTTGTTCAAAACATTCTTCATTTGTGTAGTACTTTTATTTCAATCTGTGTGAGAAGAAATAAATTCTATACGAAAAATATTAAAACCGTCTCTAAATCGTCTCTCGATTTCTGCTTTTTTTTTGAGTTTATTATGAAGATAATCAACACTAATTTATTAGATTGTAAATAAAAACAAGGTAAAATTTATTTAACAAAAACGAAAATGAAATAGAACATTGAATGGATATAATATTAAAACTAATATGTAATATCAACTGAAAATAAAACAATTTTAAGAACATTTGTAATTAATTTTTTTAATAAACTAGGAAAGACAAACAAGGATGAATTCTGGCAATTAATTAAAAATATGGCATCAATAACTCCATTCAACTCAAAATCAATACGAAAATAACTTTTGCGCTCTGAACGAAGATCCTCAAGTACACCCGACTTTTTTTTTTTACATGGTAACTAGGTACATCCCTTAGAAAACCACGCAAAAAAATCGTGTAAAAAATACATGCGACATATGGTAAATTTGGGGATATGTTCCACAACTTTAAACAATCGTGTAAGATGAAATAACTCTAAATATTTTCTCAAAAAATCGTGCAAAAAAAGTAATAAAGAAATCCATATTGCATATTTATAAAACAAAAATAATTCATTTTTATTACAAAAGAAATTTAAATTTGTGTACAGTGAAAATTCAATCTATAGGTACATATTACACATATAAAAATTCAAATTGAAATTATTAATAAAACTACTAACAACTATTCATCGCTACTTGATTACAAGCGTGCACGTTTATTACGAACTGGATCAAAAATGCTATCATCAGTAGACGTGTCAGATATGTCTTACATTCAAATGCAGAATTTCAGTCGGTATTAACGGCCTCTTTTTTTTGTGGTTATTGTTACGAATTCTGTTTGGTTTCTTAAGTTGCTTATGTAATTCTTGATATCCTGCAATACGAAACTTGAGATTACGTTGAAATTTTAATGCACGCTCTATGTCAGGATCATAAGAAAATGTTGTTCCATACTTGTAACAAATTTCAAGCCTTCGCTGATTAAATCAGCTGTTAATAGCTGTACTTCACCTTCGACTTCGTTATTATCGATTTCCTTATTATCATAAACTGTAATAATTTCGATCTAATCGTCTTTATCCGAAGGGGTTCTTGCATCAATTCTTCGATGTCAGCCGTTTGTGTGTTGTTAAAACCTTCGCCACCGATTGCATTTGATAGAGTTATAATTTCGGAACACACATCTGAATTTTGTACTACGAAACTTACACTTGTCACGCATGCTGTCAAATTTTTTTCCAACAAGCATTTAAGGTTGATTTGCGCAACTGTTTGTTGGCAAAAGAGGCATGTGTGATACAATCCATATTCGTAAGCTTTCTCCATGCTCCACAATAGTCAAATTTCTTTTTTCCACTAAGTCTAAATTATATTTAAACGTCATATTATATTATGTGTCACTCACACATGTGTGGGTATAAACCGATCGTCTTCTGATTACATTGTCAAAATTAAAATTAAAAAAAAGTGGGGGATTCGTGCTAGTACCACAAATTTCGTGTAAAAAAGTATTTCGGTGAACCGTGTTATTTCAAAATCGTGGAAAAAAGAAGATATTATGAAAATGAGTTGGATGTATGTTTATTGTAAAATTATTTTGTAAATACTATTAAACAAGTAAGTTTTCATGTATTAAAGTATTTTTAAGTTTATCAGCGAGGAAGGAAATACCTGCCTTTGTCCCCATCTTCTAAAAATTTCAGATCTCATACCATGGATTCAACTCCAAACAGCTTTCAAAATATCGTTACAATTTCCTATAAAATTAAAATATTATAAATTATAATTAGAATAATACTTTAAAGGATATGGATAAAAACTGAACAAGAAAAAGGGAAATTACAACTTATATACATAAAAAAGCATATTTTCAATGCAACGTAATTCAAGAAGTGGATTATGAATTTTATCATACAATATTTTATAAATGAATGAAATACGATAAATTACTACCCAACTAAGGTATGGAATTTTAAAAATTCTTCATAATTGTTCTCAACAAAAACAGGTTAAACTCAAAACAGATCTGAAAATCTTTTCATGAAATGAGCCAATTACTAACAATTCATCTTAAATATACATTCCTAATTTAATTCGAAATAATTTGTAAATTTAATTCGTTCAAATAATTAAAGATATTATACGTATTTTACTATTGCTAGACTTGTATTGTTCTGCAGGTCGTCATATTACAACGAAAGTTTGTTAAGTTTCATAATTTTAAGCAATAGTGTTCTTTCTCTCCCTCCAATTTTCACTTTTTATTTTTGAAAAATCGAAGCCTTTAAATAGAATAAAAACTAATTATATATAAAATGAAAAACATAAATATGAAAAAACACTAATACATTGTAAAATGTATACAGAATCAAAATAAATTTAAAATTACTTTACATATATTTCTTTAAAAATACGCACCCTCCCCCCGATTTAAAAAATAAAGAAAAGAAAAACAAAAACCTCTAAACAAAAAAGAATATATGTAGAAAAACAGAAAAAGATGGTTTAAAAAAGAAAATCCCTTAAAATGAACAAAATGGAAATAAAGCTACGTTTTACTGTCATAGATTAGGACAGAAGTATTCAACTTAAACATGCTTTAATAATCAAACTTTCGCAATCGGTAGTCACTTGGCCTCGATTCAAAATTACGAGGTCCGTCGCCAATAGCCCTTGTGTTGCTGTTAGTGCGACGTTAATAAAACGAAACCAAACCAACATCTCAATCGATAAATAGGTTTATTAAACAAAAGACGCAAGAATTATGTTTCAAAATGAGGAAATAAAGTCAGGAACAATCAAAATGAGGAAACACAAGAAACAAAAATCAGAAAACCTCTAATTTAAATCAAAACTCAAAGTAAACTGCAACATAAAAATAAATTCTAATATATAAAAATAATTAAAGTTAAGCAATGGAACTAAAATATATCTCACTCATCTTTAAATCTCTTAAATTACTCAATTTCAGTCCTAAACACCAAAACTTAAATTGCCCCCAAAACTTAAAATATTAAACAAAGCAATAGTACAGCCCCCAATGAATCAGAATTAGGATTAAGAAAAATACATCTAAAAATAAGAAAAGCTAGAGAAATATTTTATAATAAAGATTATAATAAATATTAACAATATTTTTACAAAATTAAATGCAAAAAAGAAGAAAAATGATCTATTTTATAATTTTAAAAGCTAATCTACTTTATAATTTTTGTATTTTAAATTTGTTTTTATGAACCAGCCTTAATCAGCCTTAACACAGATATTATGGAATTTATTTAAGTTATTTTGAAAATTTAAAGAAATATTAACTAATTTAATATTTCTAAGGAAAAAATTATATCATCTGTTTCTATAGATATTTAACTTTAAATTTCTATCAAGGAAATGAACTCTATAATAGGAAAAAAGTAGTTTTCTCTCTCGTTAAAAGTACTACTAAAAATCCTATTATTATCTACGACTTTTAAGTTATTATCCAAGTGATATATTTCATAAGAATTTATGTTAGCTTTAATTATATTTATATAAGAAAGATAAAATGATGAATATGGTTTACATTCTTGGTTAAATTTATTTTGAAAAATTATAAGGTATTATTTATATTTAAACAAAGTGAATTTATTGTTGCCTGTAAATTTCTTTGCATAAAACTGTAAATAAATATTAGCAAGACTAATAATAGCGGGTCTCTCCTGTGATATTTCTTTAACTTGTTGATAAGTTTTATCGTTATAAAAATTTAATTTTTGTTTAAAACAATATTAATAAGAAATTTAAATATTTCATAAAATACAGAAATTGTTAATTTTTTAATATTAGCCAGAAGAACACAATAATGAAATCCTCTGTATTTATTGAATTAAACAAATCTTCAAAGTCATAACTACAAATTGAGTAAATCTTTTTATCCTTAACATAATTAATAATTTCATAACTATTATTAATAACAGTCTTATCAAAACCATCTATAGCATTTCGTAATATATTTTGAAAGGTTTAAGAGCTTTAGTAATGCAAATTTTGAAACCATTAGTCACAGTTCTAAATTTAATAGGTACTTTATGAAATTTAGGATTATAAAGATATTAGGAAATTTTACCATATTCATAGTATAACATATATTTTCCTATATAAAGCTTTCACTAATGGTAATTTCACTATCGTAACTTTAATAAAAGTATTATTATTAACAAGATGTTTATTAGTCTACAGTAGTGTGAAGTTGTTTTTTTTCAAAACATTAGTAATTTAAGGAATAAGTAAACTACAGCATATTACATCGAGAGAGGTTCAAAAGCACTTACAAGGCGTGGTATGCAAGTTTGGAGAGCAATGTACCAGTTGAGATTTTCAGTAGTTTCTAATCATTAAATCCAAATCCAGCTTGAAAAGTAGAGTTTCCTACCTCTGGTCAGTATGTTACGACGTAATTCGTCGGACACAAAAATGAAGAAGGGGTGGGAGAGAAGGGGGGAAGGGGCCGGATCTTTCATAAATTTTGTCTTTTTTTTAGCTAACATTGCTCAAATATGAGAATATGATACACACACACCTTCGAAATTAAGATCCGAAGTACATATCTCTCGATGTAACAGAAACCAACAACTAGAATTTAACGAAAATCGCACAATGTATGCAAACAAACATGTGAAACACGATGTTGAAGATAAATTTGCGTATCAAACAGTCAGACATTAATTATATGTAGACCTTGTAGTCTACATAACATAAGCCTGGCAGAAAGCATGCCGGGCATTTATAGTCATCAATAACAGCTTGCAAGGAGCTGTTTTTGATTTGGCTGGCTGTTTTGCTAACATATATAGATTGCGTTCTTAGATATGATACTTAGGGTGTACTATTTACACTAGTTTATTATAATTAATTTAAAATATTAAAGTTGATATTTACAAGATAAAGTGCCTGCCGCACTTACATTTACTATGGCAATGTAACATTTTGAGTGCACGTCGAGCTCTAAAAAAGTATTGCAATGTTCTCGGAAACCCCGTTCTAGTCAAACGTTTAGTGGAGCTCTAATGTCCCTTCTCTTCTGAAATTTTGGGTAGAATGAATTGGCCACGCCTCTTCCAAAATCACGGACATAATCTTTTGTTTTCGTTGGGTAGCTGAATGTAGCTGAACGTAGCTATTGGTCGCTACTTTCTCCAACCGGAGTAGGAATTGACACCTGCTAAAATGATCTTCTGATGCAGGGGTGTTTTTGGTTTCCAGGAAAATCGGACTCTAAAAGATCAAAGTTGCACGCGTGCGCACACACACACACGAATAATTATAATGAAGCATATGAGATATATTTTGAAACAAATGGCGTTTTCAAAAATAAACTTGTACACGAGGGAGATGATTAAATAAAGGAAAACAATAAGAACTTTTTTTTGAAGCCAGTGACAAACTGAATTAAAAATTTCTGAAAAATCTTTTTAAAAAGATATATATATATATATATATATATATATATATATATATATATATATATTGAAGTGCATATTGAATTATAACATTTATTTTTTATTTTTTACTAATTAGAAACAAAAAAAAAATTGTCTTATAAGATGATGTATGTTATTAACTGTTAAAAACAGACAGAAACTTTGGTATCATAGATCCCCTGTAACATATATTACATATTAAAATTTTACTCATGAAATACATATGGGAACTGAGTAGGAAGACTTAACATTGAATCAGTTTGAATTGTTAAAATTTTCTTTAAGTATTGATGTCATTATATAACTTTTTCTATATTGATTTTACTAAAATTAGATAACATCGAGCGCAAGCGAGCTGAGTACGCTCATGCTCAGAATGAGTTAAGAAACCAATTAGAAAAATAAACCTTTTCGAGCAAAATTGGTAAAGTAATAAAGAATGAAAAGAAAAAACAACAGAACTGACGGTGGAAAACGCAACCAAAAAATTTTCTTGATTGATTGTTGACTAACGTCGCACTTAGAAGCAACACGAGGGTTATTGGCGACGTACCTTGTATTTTTGAGTCTCGGTCACGTGACAAGGACGATACCTGAGCTGGCTTGTCTTACTTCAAACTTTCACACCAAGCCAACGAGATGCATCAGCTGCGCTACAATCATAGTAGCATCAGGGCTCGAACCCACGACTCAACGGAAACAACGCTAGCCTCAAGTTCCCGATTATGACAACTTGGCTACAGTGACCATAACGCTACCAAGAAGGAACGACCAAATAGGAAAATCCTTACATTTTTATCTCGACTTTTTTCCTTCAATCCATTCAGGGAAAGAAAGAATTCTTTTCGTTTGTTTAATCGGTCTCTTTTCAGATGTATAAAGCTCTGTAACTTTATTACTAGATTTTTGGGCCAAACCCCTAAGGAACATTAATTTCTTTTTATATATTTATTACTCTTTGGCCCTTACTTTTCTTACAAATCTAACAAAGGGAAAGCAATTGAGTATTGTAAACAAAACAATCATTAGAATTCGTTATAAAATCAAGTTTCGTTTAGGCTTTTATTAAATTAAAAGCTCTAAAAAATGAGAATTCTCTCTTACATTGGTAGAATTGGATTTTCCTGAATCATCTTGGATTTACTCATCTTGAAATCCAGAGTATGGTGATCCAAATAGAAAGACGAATCATACAAAGATCCCAGAAATCATCTCTCGTGCTGACCGAACAAAGAACGGAAATGATAGTAAAAAGTAAGAATTCGGAGGTAAAAAGTAAGAATTATTATAATATACAGTAAAATAACGTAACATTATAAAAACAGAATTATGAATAAAATACGATTTTAGTGTAAAATATGGCTTCTAAACAGTGATTAATTTTGGTTAAAACTAACGATACAGTTAGAATTTTTTTTGAATTTTTTTTTATTAAACTCTACAAGGCAGACAGTATATCTCAAGTGTTTCACTAGATGGCAGCACAATTTATGTGAAAGCACTTTCAGAATTCTGTAATTGTTGGTATTTTTTAAATTTGGAAATATATTTCAATTTTTAGATGTGTTAAACCTGGTTTAAAACTAAATATCTGATTGTTTTCAGTTATTTTTAGTCACATTTAACTAAACGGGTAATTAAAAACTATTTCCTCCCTAAATCACAATAAGTTATGCTTGGTATTGAGAGAAGTTTCGTAATTGGTACTCTTTAAATTAAATGATTAATCAATAGTCATAAAATAATGTAAACAATAAATCTTCTTAAAAGATAACGTAAATATTATTTTTTTACGGTAATTAAACTGTATAGAACATTAAATATATTTTATTTTACATCCATGTCACTAGATGGCACTCAAGTATCACTTTTAGGAGAGAAAATGAGTATTGTTCAAAGCAACTGTAAAATATTTTCAAAAATACAAATTATTCTACGGTCTGCACAAAAGTGAAATATGACAGTTTCTTCGATTTCTTCTGACAAAAATTATTAATGAACAGCCCTTTATAGAAATTGCTTTCAAAATTCTCTATAATATCTTTCAAATCATAACGTAATTATTATCGACTTAAAATCCATTTTGATTCAGAAAGGAAAATAATCAAATGCTTAAGCTGCAAAATATGTTTTTATTCAAGGTGACAGTGCTTTTTTCAAGAAATAAAAAGTCCTTCTGAAAGAAAGCAAATCTTTTTAAAGAAATAAAAATGGAAAACTTGTATCCCTATTTTTCCTGTTTCTAGTCTAAAAAAATGTTAAGTAAAGTAAAAAATGTTTTTAAAGTAAATTGAGTAAAAAAAAAAGTCTGTCATTTTCAGAATAACAAAATGACACTCAAATGAAAAATAAATTGGTAGATAGAAAATTAAACTTTAAGAGCTGGAAGCTATAGTTATAACTCTTTAAACAAAAGTGAAAACAAATATTTGGTGATGGTAATGGTAATCAAAGGGAAGCGTAATGGAAGTAGATACAAACACAGAATTTAAAAATTTAGCTGCAAAATATTACGTTTATGAAGCTTTCTGAGGGAATTTTTACATTGAAGTAAAGTTGACAAGTTCATACCAACTTTATTGTGGCTTAGTTTTAAAACTAGTCATGAAAATATAATAGTTTTTTTAAAAAAACTTTTGATTAATACTCTATACAATGCAAGTTTCTTCAAAGGAACAATATTATACATGTATTACAAATAAATAGAAGTATTTCTCGAAATCAAAAAGGACTAGCAAAAATATCATTAAAAAAGCACGCCTTTTTAAAAATGAACATTAAAAATTTTAATTTTCTAAAATTAATCAGTAAATGCTATACGAAAAGGTTAATCACGACATATGCGTCTAAGCGCCGTACCGCGATGCATACCATTTCCTTTTATGTATATTTAAATAAAGTATATATAAAAAAAAACAACTAAAGGAAAGATAATACTCCGAGGAATGTCCAATAAATCCTTCGGAAATCCAAGAGATGGTGCTCGTAGCACTGAAAATGATTTGTTTTCAGTTAGCATCATGACTCACTAGACACCTGTCTAAGTTTCAGTTATTCGTATCCGTGATCATGATGCCTTTCACACCTCAAAACTTCTACGTCATAGCTTTTCCGGCCGATGAGATTATCCTCGCGTTCTTTAGAACAGATTCACCAGAAGCAATCCATTGTTTTGATTGTTGCCTCGTTTCCGGTGCATAACGATGAATCCATTTATCAATTCCATTCGACAACTCGATGTGGCATCAACCAAATTTTGATTTTGTAGCAGATGAATACCAAATCAAAACTAACTTATGAATCAATGTCAAATTTGTTTCGCCTCCGTTTAACAGATGGCAACACTCAATGGTAACAACAATTTATCTTAAAGGTGACATCAGTCTTCAAATACAAGTACTTTTAAATCACCCTCGTAATTAACAAATTAAAAATTTTTTTTTTTTGCATCTAGTTATTAAATGAGTATAATCAACTAATTTTGGAATGCTGTATTCAGTGAAAGAATCAGATTTTCTCCATCAAGTCACATTTCCAAAATATATAGGGGTGATATAAATGTAATAGCAAAGAGATATTTATAAGCAGATTATAATACTGCTTACTTGATAACAGTAAACAAATAACTTTAAAATGTTAATATATACAAAGCGTAATATCGCGATTTTATTTGGCATAAAAGATGTTGAAGCTTTTCTTTTGTATGGTACGTGTGTCTCACCTGTATCTCTACGTAGAAACGAACAGTAGTTGCCCACCATTGCAGGGTCCCAGTGCTCTTGGTAAAGATGATCCATGGTAAGGACATCTAAGTGGAAATGTTCACCCTATTCATCGTTTAACGCTCCCAAATTGTTAGGGGAAAAATTTAGGTGTGAATGCAAAAAGAGTGAATTTTTAATGACATTCAGTATCCCATGTTTTTGTAGTTGTCTAATAAATCAGTTATTACTGAAACATTATCTTCATCTCTTCTGTTACCCAAAAATCCATGAACAATAGCTTTGAATGATGACGGTTCTAAGAGGGTTGATAAGAGAATGAAGATGGCCCATGTTCATGATGACCTACCACGACGGAGAATAAAACACATTGAAAAAATCAGTGTTTTGATCAGAAAAGACCATCGGCTGAGTATCTGCTCAGTTACTGAGACCATAGGAACCGACAAAGTGTCTATTAGGCAGATTTTGTGCGAATTGTGGAAAAACAAGTCATGGATTCTTCATCAGGATAACGCCCCAGCCTATAACGGGTTTTAAGACATTTTTAGGCAAGCATAAGATCCCTGTGTTGGAATATTCACTCTATTCACTCGGCCTTACACTGCGTGACATTTTTCTATTCCCTTAAATGATAAAATTCAGCACTGAAAGAAGAGAAATTTGGGATAGCTTCTGTTAAAAAGAACGAAGACAATGAAATGCTTTCGGAAAATGTCTTATAACACTTCTTTGTCTTACGGAAAATTCTCATAGAGCATTGTAGGGATCGTGAAGGGGAGTATATTGAAAGGGATAATATTAAAGTTGTGAGGAGTAAAAAAATAAAAATAAATGAAGATTTTCGTTGCATTAATCTGATTTTTTGCCATTCCTTGTACATTTTTCGGTTAAACTCAAAAGAACAAAAAAAAAAAAAAAAAAAAAAAAAAAAAAAAAAAAAAAAAAAAAAAACCCTTTAGATCAATATCCCCATTAATAGAAAAATATTAATATCAACACAAAAGGTAAAGGATAAATAACATTAATTGTTTCAAATATTTTGTGCTCCCCTCTCGCCACTCACAACACAAGACAGCACAGCATGATATATATTTAGAGCCTTTACTCTGTAAAAGGTCCATAAATGCAAAAAACTCTTTGCTGTCACATGCACTATTGTTTTCATGCTTGAAAATATCAGTGAAGACTATATTAAAATTTTTTAAACATCTCATTCTCCAGCGAAATTAATACAGATTCAAACAGAATAATAAAAAAAAAACATCTGTATTAAATAGAGAGATGAATGTATTGACTATAAATTCGTGTTTTTCTAAAATTCAGTTATTTTATGCAAAAGTAATAAGAAACCATGTTTTAGAATATGTATGGTAGTATGATTTTTTATTTTGATATATATTGCTTGATTCTTTTAGAGCAAAATCTTCGACAACTCTTTTCTTTTTTACTTACAATTGAGGTATTACCTTGAAAAAATGAGCAGAGGTCAATAAATTTAATTAAATTAATAAAGTTAAATAATTAACATTTTAAAAATTTTTAAAAAAATACACCAATGCCCGTTTTTGCATCGGAAGTAATTTAATACTTTTTAGCCATTTTTGTATTCAAAACATTTTTATAGGAAAAATAATTGTTTGACTATTAATTATTATTAATTATTATGAGAAATTTAAGTTAATGTCAAGATAAAGTTACACGAGAGCTATAAACTTCCGAACTTGTATTTTTTGAGATTGGTATCTGTTTCTCCTAACTTCTGCATCCCACCACGGGAGAACACACACATTTAAACCTAGTTTCTTCTAGAACATTTAAACCTTCTAACATTTAACCCACGCTACTGCCTCCATACTTCCGCTATACATGTTTTGAAAGGAATCAAGCCTCAAACACTTGACTCGATTTGTACATTACTGATCACAAACTCGTGAATATAATCACTAGCTTACAATAAAGGAAATAAACATTAAATAATTAACAAATATTTTTTAAAATATAAATACTGAGCAACAATAAATAATAATTCTGAATAAAGTAGAAAAATTTAAAGCTTAAGGAACATTTTTAATTCCCAGAACATAGTAATATTTTTCTTCATTTATTTTTCAAGTCTTATTTCGAAAAAGAGGCAAATCATTCCAGTGATTAGATACATTCAACACAGTCAATTGGCTTTTCGAGCTTTTCAATGAAGGGTTTCTGTAACAAACTAGTATAATCAGCATATGAGTAAAACTTCGAAGCTACTTGCGAAAGCAATCGATATCGTCGAAGGTTATTAGTATTTTGAATTAATTCATTTTTTTGTTGTATTTGTATTTACGTCTTGTAACAAAAATATATGAATTGTGGATATTTTTATGGAAGTCTTTTTCTACCACTATGTAGAAAACTCTACAATGACGAAATAAAAAAAAAGCACCAACAGGATTTTATTTAATAATATGGAAAACATAAATACTTGGTCCGTATATCCTTATTTTTGCTATATAAGTATGGGTTTTTAAGTTCGGAATTCAAAAGAAATTACAAGTGAATTGCAAACTCAAGTAAACACAATTTCAGATTAGAATATAGCTTTGTAAAAGAATCTGCTTAAATTGAGAGCAGACAGTCTCCTGTATGCTCATTAGATGAAATTAAACTTCCTGGCCTGAATGGGTCTAATCGACCAAATTTTATAATTTATTTCATGATAACCCTCATGAGTTTTAATTATAGCATCTTAATATTTTAGTTTTCCTCAAATAGATGAATTTTTTTTTGTTAATAACATTTTCAGACTTGAAGGACTGTTTTTTTTTTCTTAACTAAAAAAAGAAAATGATATTTTGCCTGACAGGGTCTAATCTACCCATATATCACTAATATGCATAGAAATACGTGTAAAATAATTTTAACATTTTTTTTTGAAGGATCTGTATTTCGAATGATGTTGGATAGATGTCATGTGACAGAAAAAATATCATCCTCATTATTTGGGGTTTTCAACTGGATATAACTCTCTGTTTCTTTGTTCAGAAGATTAAATAAATTAGCATCGCATACATTCTTCGAAGATTCCTTTCATGTAGTTTACCGTTCTTTTATTAAGAAATTGCCGCTCAGTTTGCTAACAATTTAAAGTCAATAAAATTCGCTTCAACTTTAACAGTAGACAATCTTATTTTATTTTATTCTTTTGTGATATTCGAAATTAAAAAAATTCAAAAAATTTTTTTTTTTTTTTTTTTCATTTCATTTTGCTTCGTCAGTAAGAAAATCGATTTCATTTATTTAGAAAAAGTATTGGTACCACAAATTTCTTTAGTAAGGCAGTACAAAATTTTTTTGTTATAGTTAATACAAATCTAATGTAAAAATTCAAATGAACAAATAATTCTGAATATTTCATTTGGTCCTCAGGGATAACGTAAATGTCCAAGAGTGCTGGGAATTCCGAGTTTTTATTTTCATTCGATATTTTCTAAGCAATTCTTTTACGCTTAAAATTGTTTGAATGGATTATTTATTTCTCAGCAGTATATTTATAGTAAAAAGCAAAAGTTTTTATGCATAAATATAACTAAACAGATTTTTTGTTGAAAAAAAGTATTACAAAACACATACTTAATGCTGGTCCACTTCATATTCTGACCGTTTAGAATAATTTTTAAGAAAATTTCAATTTTTCAAAAGTTTTCTGTACAATTTCTATAAGAAGCAGCAAACAAAGAATGCATCGAGATATTCAGAAGTCTACGTTCGTATGAGTTAGATATATTTTAGAACAGATTCTAACTGATTATAGTAAGAAAAAATGTCTATATAATCATTTTTTTACTCTAATATTTAAAAATATATGGTTTATTTATAGTTGGTCATGTAATCTTTGTAAAGTAGTACTTACAATACATATTAGAATACAAGTATGTACAGAGTATTTTAGATTTTCTCCGATATCCACGAAACAAAGTTGTCAAATAGTAAAAATTCTGAAAATAATACACTCCTTAATAATATATTTCTTTATTATTCTCGCAAAGTTTACTTATTAGCCAACCAAGGGCTATTGTTTTAGTAGGACCACTTTTGGTGTACCAGATCACTTTCCAATTTTTAATCGTTTGCTTCAATTTTAATTACACTTAGCTTAAATATATTCAATTTAATAATTTATCGTTTGCTTCAATTTTAATTTCATTTAGCTGATATAATATTCAATTTAATGATTTATCGTTTGCTTTAATTTTAACTACATGTAGCTGATATAATATTAAATTTAATAATATTTATCGTTTGCTTTAATTTTAATTACATGTAACTGATAAAATATTCAATTTAATAATTTTTCGTTTGCTTTAATTTTAATTACTTGTAGCTGTTACAATATTCAATTTAATAACTTATCGTTGGCTTCAATTATATAATTATATTTATCTTAAATGTATTCAATTTAATAATTTTTCTCTCTCATTTCCTTTTATTTTAATATCGAAAAGTTTACTATTGCTCAATTCTCGATATTTCTTCGTTTACTTTAATTCTTATATTTAATTGGGGAAGTTAATAATAATAATAAAAAAAATCTCATCTTGGGTGGCTAAATCTGTTCTTTGCAAAACTTTGCATAGAACTATTTTTTATTATTTGTATTTTTATTTTGTATTTGTATTAAATCGCGTCGCTTATAGTTGCGGTAACTAAGTGATAGAATAATAGCTTAGGATACATAAGATTGCAAAATTGAGAGCCGAATTTATATGAGACCGTTGAATGAAATAACAGGAACTTTGCATGTTAAATGTTGCAGAATTTCAGTGAGATCAAGTGATGAGGTTTATACGTTGAAGAAAGAGGTGCAAGTTTTTGTGTTGCCCTAGTAATATAACCTTCATTATTAATTACAAAGAATACATCTCTAACATTCCTCTGCGAAACTCTAATATAACGTTAATTAGAAACAAACAAATTTTTTAATCAGCCATGTTGTACATGCAACTCGGGCTTATATTTTTTCAGTCAAATTTTGTTAATTATGACTCTAGCCGAATTTCAAATACAACATATCTGGGTAAAGTATTTATGCGCAATGTATCTCCGAAACTCAGCAACATTTTCCAACTCAAACTAAATTACTTCCCATGGCTCCAAATTTAGATTTGAAACATTTTCTAAATTAGTATTATTCGAGGCATCTATGATTTACTTCAACAGAATAGTTTGGTGCCGTTTGTTTGAAACAAAACATTAATTAACTCTTAAGAAAGGCTTAAAATATTTAGGAAGAAGCTTAAATATTTGATGTTTCATCGATTTCAAATTCGCTGAATTTTCTTTAGTAATAGAGTATTAGAAGAGAGAATACATTTTACTTCTCGTTTTAGTTTATTTTTGTAGTTACATTTGCACGTCTTAAGTTTTTCTTTTTATAAGTGCACTTGATTATTTGAAAAATATATTACTTTAATAATATTCTAAATTCTGAATGCATCAAAATGCTACTATTCTTGTAACTATTACATATAAAATAGTAAACTTCTTCAACGTGTGTAATTTCTCCGAACTGATTTTCTAATTCATAATTTTTAAATTTCAAATGAGGAGAGTGCTTTGTAATTAATAGAATCTCCTATGTTTTATAATTAATAGCGTTATTTTAAGTAATAGCATCCTTTCAACGCTTTCCTGTTAAAGATTTGTAGCTCTTAATGGGAACCATAATTTTAATATAGTTTTTAGTGCCAAATCGTTTTCTAATAAATTATTCTGTAATGATAGGAAGCTTACTTCTCTTCAGCTGTTCTTATGGACTTTTCCTGGACGTTACTTGATTCAAACTAATCAACTTCCAATTATGCAAAGAAAAGCTCGTATATAAATTGAAGAGTAGTGAGAAAGAGAGGGGAGAAGGAAAGATAGGAAATGAATTAAAAAATTAAATAAATAAAAATAAGTAAAATAAAATAAGACTCTGGTAATAATAAGAGTGTTTATGTGATGTGTGTGGAAGTCTTATGACGAGATTAGGACTCAATACTGTCGGAGCAACTGAAGGAGGTACTCGCATTGTATTCCGGTAAGCGAATTTTTTGATAGATCACATAGAAGTGGTTAGTACTCATGGTAAGGGGACTTAACTGTAGAGAGCATCGCTCTTATTTTTGAGGATTAATAAAAGCTCTTTTGGATATAATAGATTATTTAAATTAATTGGTCTGGGTTTGAAAATAAGTTTAAATTTAAATCTTGTAATTAGAATAGCATTTAAGATGACAGACGAAACGGGTAAAAGGATACCAACACAATTCGACTGTTGAGATTTTTTTTTAAATTTCTTATTAATTCAAAGTAATTATTGACAGAGTTGCAGTAGCCCAGGGATTTAAGTCATTTGCAGACATTGCTTGAGTCATGTCACGTAGAATAATGGTGTAGTTTTGTGTATTAAATAGAATTTAACCTCCGACTCATCTAATGGTATGGGGATTAGGAAAGGAAGAACATGTTTTATTGTAGTCCTCTACTATAGCTCGAAATTACTAGATTAATTGTCAATACTCTGCATGTAATTGTTGAACATAGGTTCTCGAATGGTGTAGTGTTATTCCATAGGAGAAGCTTTCAGACAATTTGAGAGGCATAAAATGAGCAGACTCGTTTGATGTTAATTGAGATATGTTTGAATGGCATTTATAATGGTCGGCTCCAAATATTTACTATAAATGTTAAATAAAACATATATAGGAAGTTTAACTGGCATTCATTTCTTTTAAAGAAAAATAGCATTGTTAAAGGAGTTTAAAAACCTTTGGTCATGTATAAGCAAACACATAAACTTGAATGCAAAAATACCGTCAGTAGAATAGTTTTATCAATAATAGATTGCTATATTATCAGTAACAAAGAGAGTTCTACCGCTATCAATAACACTTTTCAGTAACATTTGAAATCCTTTGTGGAATCAAAGGTGAATATTCCGGATAGGTTTCTGAAAAAATATGTTCTGCGCTTTTTAATAAATTCGGCAGAGCTAATTTTTCAAGATACATTTTAATTAAAAAATAACGAATATTTAATGATCTGTAGAAGCAAACAGAAAGTAAAATTTTAGTTCACTACTGGCCATTAAAATCACAACACACCGTAAAGGACAAAATATAACTAAACCATATTTATTTTAGACTTACCTTTAAGTATTTGGACAAAGCGGTTACAATTTCAGGTAATTTGGACGTATAGAAGGGGCAGAGATCAGTACTGAATTGTAGCCACCATGGGAAGGAAGCAATAACTAATGCTGCACCCCAGGACATAGAGTACGATAGAATCTGGATGTCAGCTTGGTGTATTGAAGTCCATGCGGTTTCGATTCTTTTCAAGAGTTTATCTGTTGTAGCTATTAATGGGTTTTATAATGTCAGTCTCTATGCCACTATAGACCAGATGTATTCAAACGACGAAAGATTTTGTGAACGCCCCGGCCAAGGCAGAAGTGAGACGAGTTGTCCAATGGGGAACTATAGGAAGTCGAGTGTGACGACGGAGTGCTTGGTACATTGACCTACCGAAGTCGTGCAGATAAGGGATAGTCCAAGGCTGTAACATCTCTGAGGTGTACTACTGGTCAAAGTGTTTGTTATTTGTACTAGACGCGAGCGCTACTGGTATTTAATGATCCCCATATCATAATTTCAGGTGATGGGCCCGTATGTCGATGCATAATGCAAATATGACGTTCAATGAGAGTTCTCCACGGGACTGGTATACATGGTTACGACCATCATTGGTGCTGTATGAACAGTCGTCTGAATAGATGATGTCCCTCCAATCAAAAGTTCATGTGAGTCGTTCAACGCACCCTTGCAATAGCAGGCATCTGTGTTGTACAGTTAAAGGTATGCAAAGAAATGGCTGATACGTTTACAGTCCGTGACACTGCAGAAAACGTCGCACCACATGAGCGAATACTTGTTGGTATACCACACTCCCAATATCCCAATATCTTGATCTAGGATTTGTGACGTAGCTGAACAATCCATGCACACAAGACGTCTGTTCTTTCGGCGTTGGTGTGTTGGAGCCGTTGTGAACCTTCATGTCTCTTCATCTGTTCCTCCTGGGACTATCGATTCCATATTCACATAACAGTGGTCGGATTTCGTCCAACGTGAGCAGCAATATCGTGGTAGAGATCGGTGTCACAGTAGGTAACAAATTCCAATGTGAAGGGACTAAGCTATATTTTTCAATTTTCAGAGACTTAGTTATATTTATTTTAGCTTATCCATAACTAATACAGCTTGTTATAGCTCATCCATAACTAATATAGCTTGTTACAGCTTATCCATAACTAATACAAGTATAGAAAGGGTATTTTTTAAGAGTGACGTCAACAAAAATGATAAAATTAAGGAATTGATTGAAAATTAAGGAATTCAAATGTTATATTCTATTCTTAGAATAAAATTATTTTGAAAGAACGAATTTATTACGTTGGCTTATTTTATAGCTACAAACGCATAAATACCTTTCAGCAATTCCCCCCTCCCCCTCCAAAAAAAACCCCCACCCAGAAACAGCAGATAAAGATATTGAACAAGAAGAATTTAAATATATTTCAAATACCATAGTTAGTAAACTTTTTTTTAACAATTTTTTGAAATGTATCTAAAAATTACAAAAACTATCATATTTATTTATTTATTTTGTATGTAATTTTAAACACAATAATTAATTAAATTGTTTAAGCATTTTTAGAAAGTCTTCCAAAATTAACATATTTATATTTTATGTGTGTGTGATTTTAAATACAATAGTTAATTAAACTTTTTTAAAGCATTTTCTAAGAAGTTTTCAAAAACTAATAGGAAAATTGTTCGGCATTTTGTGTTGGACGCCCACGAACGATTGAAATTTCTTCAATTATTGGTTTTGTGAGCCTCTCTCATAACTAAACAGTTTAGTCGGTGAAAAATTGCTTGTATATGTGATAGCTCTTGCAGAAAACTTTTTTTCCGGTTTCATTTCGTAATTGCTACCCACTCAATTATATCTCTTTTGCAATAAAATGAAAAAAAAAAAAAAAAAAGAACATTAATAATATTTAAATTCCTAATTTCCATTTTGTTTTTCTACAGGAATTTAATCCCCTAGATTACACTCCAAGTATTTAATTTTTTAAAAATTATAACTGAATCAACAGGATCGAAATAAAATCTTCAGTTTAATTTATTTGAGTAATAGATTTTAACAATTACATTTTTTAGTATTATTTTGTCTTCATACTTGCAATGAATATTATAACGGATTGTGAAAGGAATTTTTATTACTTTTCATTCGGTTTGAATAAATATTCGCTCTCTGCGTTAATATTTTTTGAGGAGTGAAACCTTTTCGTTGGAAGATGGAAAAATAATGAAGATTTCTAACCATTTGTTTTTTCGATACGACTGCCGTAGTGTAAAGGCACAATAACCCTGATAATACATTTAAAATGAGAAAACCTTTTAAAACCTAAGTAAATATTACATTAGTCTGAAACTGACAATCTTCCAGTTTATTTTTAGTTTTTAAGTCAATTCAATTATATGATTAGAAGTAAGTTTATGTCTTACAGGTAAATGATTGGTATTAAATCTTAAATCTGTCAGCTTACTGGTATTAAATCCTATGTTGACGTTCAGGTCTGAATACATTTTAAAAATGTTTAAAGGCGAGAGAAAATTTCTAATAAAATTATAACAAGTTTTTGTCTTTTCGGAATTTTAAACAATTTTCAATCAAATAATTTATAAATGTCCTCAATAAAAAAAATACATTTTTTTCTAAAAAAAAAAGATATTGCCAACTTATTAACTCAGCGGTTGTGTATGGCAAAGTTTACTCTAGTATAAGTATAATATTTGCAACAACCGTACTCATTATTACTTTATAAACTAATTAAATATCTATGTACCTTAGAGGAAATAATTTTTAAGTTTGAAGTGTGGTCGCCAAATTGGAAATTAAAACCTTTTGCCCTACTGATTACACATTTTGATTTTCATTCACAGGCAACAGTGAGGTGTAAGCGTAGTTCTTGTAGGAAGGAGGGTAGTAAATTAAACAGTTTTTATGGAGATTTCTCTCCATTTAGCTTTGAAAATAAAATTATTTTCAGGATTTTTTCTTTATAATTACTAAGAAGATTCGGTACTTCACTGGACCGAAACTTATAGAGGATCTCGCCAAATTACGCTTACAACAAGGTCGCCTTTAAAATCTTGCAGCTAAGCGACCAAGTATCTTTTAGTCAGGGGCTTCTATAACAAGGAAATACAAAAGTATCTTTATGAACTTTTTATATTTTGATTTAATTCACCTCAAAATTTTTACAAATTCACTTTTTTTTAAAAATGCTCTCTAATAATTAAAATAAACCTAACGAGCTTAATAGTTTCAGTGCATAACAAATATATTTTAATTCATAGTATTGCATGATAACGAAGTTGTTCGAATGTTAAATTTAAATAGCTTCGGGTTTAAAATGAATTAAATTGTTTTCATACATATTTCTTTAGTTTCGCAATATTATTATTACAGAAGGTACTGCAGACTGTCTGATTCAAATTCGGATTTTTTTTTCTTTCTGTTTCATAGTCTAATCCAATTATGGACCTTGTCATTTTTCTGATTCATTGTTTGTTTTTCTAATACCTGGTCATTTCTGGCATTATCCAGGAAATAGAAAAACTAATTCCTGGACATAGCCTGAGCTGGCACCTCTTTCTCCATTTACATGCTTCTAACACAAAACACATCGTCAAGCATATATTTGAAATCATATTTATCAGGAGCTAAATTTAACAATATATTGCAACAATATTATTTCAATAAAATTTTTCTTTCTTCGTTAATCAATAGATGGCACTACTGCTTTACAATTACTAGCAAATTTTACTTCTAATGTTATCAGTGGAGGCGAGGGGGTGGCAGCCACCTCCTTACTTTTTTGGGAAAACAATCCACTTCATTCCACTTTTGTCGCCTAAACCTAGGTTTAATAAACAAAACAGTAGTATAAACCCTGTGGTCTTATCACCTAATTATCTCTCCTTTTTTCGTTTCTTTAATTGTTAAAAAATTTACTTACGGAAATATACACAAAATACGAGACGTGGATATTAAATAATGAGACTAACTCTACTACAAAAGAAGTACGCATGCGCAAAACGCCAGCGACCGTCAGCTGTTTAGGGTGAAGCTTTCTCTTTCGAATGCAGTGCCTGTCGCTTCTGTAAACAAATCCGTATAGCCGTAGCCTTCACTCGTATTAGAGCTATTTCTTTTTGTTTCACCGGAAAAAGGATAAGTGTAACAATAGAGCAACGAATTATTGTGAAATTTCCCATGAAACTTGGAAAACCACAACTGATACTTATAATTTATTGAAAGAAGTGTATGGCAATGAATGTTCCTCACTTGAACGTGTTTTTGAGTGGTTTAAGCGTTTCCAAAGTGGCCAAGAAGACGTTGAAGATGATTTACGTCCGGGTCACCCTCCCACGTCAAAAACGGATGACAATATCGAAAAAATAGGTAATTGTTTTGATCTGACCGTCAGTTAAGTATTCGTGGGTTTGCTGAGACTGTAGGAATTGACAAAGAATCTCTACGGCAAATGTTTATATCAAGACAATGCTCAGGCTCATTTCACATTGTCTGTCAAGAGGTTTCTAACGAAGTACAGCATCTCAGTGCTAGGCCATCCGCCTTATACTCTGGTTCTTGTGCCATGCGACTTCTATCTGTTTCATAAGGTGAAATGTGCATTAAAAGAAACACGGTTTGAGTCCGTTGAAGCTGTGAAAGAGAAACAGCACAATTCCTGAAGGAGCTGATAGAAGAAGGCTTCCACCACTGTTTCGAACAATGGAAGATTCGCGTGGAGCGTTGGAGGGATAGAGGAGGGGCGTATATTAAAGGTGATAATAAGTAAATATGTATGAAATCTAAATAAAATATTTTACAGCGTCAGTCACGTTATTCAATAGCCACACCTTGTACAACGGCATTCATCGCCGCACAGTTGTTAGGCATGGCAGCTTATCATTTCGTAAAGCACCATAACTTTTATTGGTTTTATTTTAGCCTTATTATCACTTTTAATGTTTATTTTATGCAATTCATGCTTTTTTTTTTAAAATAAAATCATCATGGATCATTTTTAATTTCTCGAAATACTTTTATTTAATTGTAATACATGAATAATAATTATTGTTCCTTTGAGAAAAGTTATGTTGTATAATGTATTAATCAACATTTCAAATAAGTAAATAAATGAAAAAAAAAAAAATAAATAAATAAAAATAAGCAAATAAATAAAATATACTTACATTACTAGAATTAAAATTGAACAGCATTAATGTTGATATGAAATTGTAATTACTTCTAAGTCCAAATTCGCTCAGAAAACGTCAAAAACTTACCATTTTGTAGCAAAATTTTTAAATTTTGTATTTCGTATTTGTCTACCTTCGATGTATTTTCTTTCCGTAATTTTTACTGTATATAAATGTTTTGACTCCTTCCACCTTTTAATTCTTAATCATCACCACTGATTGTAACTTGCATATCCCGCCACGTGGGGACTTCCAGTACTTAATCGTGTGCATAAAATTTTATGCAAAAATGTTTACTGTTGGATACATTAATTTCAGGTATTAATTTACTACCGTCTGTCCTTTATTTCTAACAGTAATCAATACTTAATAATATGTGTATTCTACAATATTTGGTACTTTTACAAGATGTGAAATTATTTGTTTTTTAAGTGGAAGTGAGCGATTCTGCTTATATGGCTTATTTTTATCGGTATTATTTTAAGAATTGATCCAATTTTTTTTTGTTCATCATCACTTTCATGATACTGAAAAATCAAGAATCACAGATGTAATTATTTTTTAACATTACTTTTCCATCTTTTGAAAGTTAAAATCAATCAATATATTACTTAAAGTGAAATATATATGCACCACACTCTTTAAAAAAGTCTTATTACGTAAATCATTCTGTCTTAAAAGTAAAGACAGAGAATTAATTTCATCCGTGTTGTTAAAAAAAAAAAAAAAAAAAAAAAAAAAAACTGAGGGAAATTTTTTTCTCTCCTCCTTTACTTCCCTTTTCACTCCCATTTTTTACAATTTTTTTTTGTACTTATTCTGATTTTTAGTTCCCTCTTTGCTTTTAAAGATAAAATAATCTTGTTTACTCCATCCATGTTTAATTGATTTATTCTTTGCTTCCTAAATGATTCATTTCTCTTTTCACTGTGTCATTTGACGTTATTCACGACTTTGCAGTTCAAATATCCTACTTTCACTTCATACTTATATTATCTTGTATTAAAAACGGTAGCAGAAATTCCAGCACTAGGAATAAATTTTTCATTTCGTAATAAGGACTTGTACCAGACTTCATTTGAAATTTAAATAATTAATTTTAAATTTGTGAGTAACATAAAAATAACTATTACTATTGTAATAGATTAGTACTATATCAATAAAGGAAAATAGAGAGGAGTTCGTGGTATGTATGTGTGACATAGCGTAAAGAGAGAAATGTCTAGATATACGAAATTTATTACTCTGAAACTATGGGTAATGATGGAGTACACCTAAAAGTATTTTTTAAAAGTTAATTTAGACTTTTAAAAATTCAATATTAGCGATTTTTGCTTATTTTTTTGTGCACATTTATACCTAATTCTCGAACGAAACATTACAGGATTACGATTTTAAAATCAGATGAGATATCAATTTTTTTAAAAATAAATATTACTTTATTTTGAGCGTGTAAGCCAATTATCCGATTTTTGGAAATTGCACTAAATAGCGTCAGTTTGTTTTAAAAGTATTTAAATTGTTTTATCCAAAAATATATCTACAAAAGTAAAATTATATTAATACGGTATCCGGAATGATTTTTGTCCCCCCCTTTTTTTTTCTTTTAAAGAAAAATGAGAAAGGGGAAATGTGAATTAGTGGATTTTGTTTAAATTTGTGGTCACAAAATCGGTGAGTGATTGTTCCACATTCCCCCTTCCCATAAGGATGATTATCGCTGTAACATACGTACGAGGGTTGTTCAGTAAGTTCTTAGAAAAAGAGAAGAAAACAAATTACACTAAGTAATTTTTTTCTATTTTTCAATGTAATCTCCTTTTAGCTCCATACACTTTCCTCAGCTTTTCTCTAACTATTTAAAGCCGTCTAAAAAGTAAGATTTCGGAAGGTCCTCAAAATATGCAACTGTTTGAGCAATGACCTCTTCGTTCGACGTGAATCGTTGTCCGCCGAAACTTTTTTTAAAGTTAGGAAATTTAAAAAAAAAAAAAAAAGTCACTGGGAACCGAATACGGTGGATGTCGCAATAATTAGAATTTTAATTTCGTGATTTTGTCCATCGACACTACAAATGAGAACGTTTTTTCTTCGATTTCTTTGTTTAAGCGATGCAATAACGACGCATGATGCTCTACAGTTATTGTTTTTCCTTTTCCCAAGTATTCGGCGCAGATGATTCCGCGCGTTCATCCCAGAAAACCATGGCCATCTCCTTACCAGCCGATTTTACTGTCTTTGCTTTCTTCGGAGCCGGTTTGCCTTCAAAAACCCACACTTTTGACTGTTTCTTTGTCTCTGGATTGTATTAGTGTATGAACGTTTCGTCCACAGTTATGTATGAACCCTGAAACTTATAAGGATTGCGACAAAAAGCGCCAAAATAGCCTAAGAGCGGACCACATGATTGCGTTTATTTTCTATCGAGAGCAAAAGTGGGCCCCCCCCCCATCTTGCCGAGACTTGTTTTTTACACCCAATTTTTCGTGCAAATTTGAAAACCTTACGATATGCCACTGGTATCGATTATTGCGCACACTTTTATTCGTCGATCACTCAAAATCATACAGTGGATTTTGTCAATCATTCCGGGAGCAGTCACTGCCATTGAACGTTCCGAATGACGTTCCGCCTTTTGGATGGAAGTTGCGAAGAGCGGATGGACGTTCAGATGGTCGAGGAGGATCTCATCGGAAAAGCTATGACGTCGAAGTTTTGGGGTGCGAAAGGCATAATTATCACGAATACGAGTAACTGAGACTTCATCAACTGTCTTGTGAGTCAGGATGCTTATTAAAAACAAACCATTTTCAATGCTGCGAGCGCCATCTCATTGATTTTTTTATGACTTATTGAACGACTCTCACAGTTTTAGCGTGTATTATGTTATATGACCTAAATGCTTATCTTTTCTTTCGACAATTTTTTTTTCGTGAATAACCATTTTGTAAAGAACATTCAGCTAATTGTAGGTGTAGCATGTGTTGTAAAGAAGTACAGCCAAAGTGGATGAATGTGGAAGTCTACGCCAGGTGAAAACAAAGGCATTTAATATTGTTTTAAAACAGAGAGACTAAACATATGACTTTGAGAAACCTATTTTACGTTGCATACCTTTCTTTTCACAATATAACTAATTGTATTGCTTTGAACACCCAATTAAATATTATTTAGCATAAGCAATCTAAAAGAGTATTTTTCTTGAATTTTTTTGTAGGGTAATGGGATACAAAACAAGATCTTTCTAATAGGGTCCTAACGCGTATTTCCCCTCAACTAACCTTAGGGGACTCTATAAGACTTTATTTGATTTCAGAACTTCTACTAGTGAATAAACCGTGATTTACGTAAATTAACATAACTATTTTGAAGTTTTATTATGAATAAGTGACACCATATAGCGACATTGAAAGTGTTTATGAACAGCGAAGAGTTTGAAGTTTAGGGAGAGAGCAATTTGTGCACTCGATATTTAATGCCAGGTAATTAAACGATTGGAATCAGTGTTCCTGACTCGAACTCACATTTGAAATTATCAAGGTCAGTAAAATTTTCAATAAATACTTAATTGAGGGATGAGAAAGTATCACTTCCACTTTCTTAATACCAACATTGATTTTTGATTATAGATAAATACAAATATAGTTTAAAGATTTAACTGTATAATTCCTTGAATGTCCGATTACTTAGTGAAATTTGTGGAGAAAACCATAAATATCGAAGCCGATGAGATACACCTTGAGTAAAATCATTGATTGGATTTTGTTAAATTATCATTTTTTGATACTTATTTTAAATAAGCCATACATTTTTTTTAAATGAAGTTATCACTGATAATTTTGATATATCGAAGTGCTTATTTTGAATTGTTATTCATGTGCAATATTGTTTACTTGATGAAAGTAATATTGTATAGTATTTATCAAAAATTCAAAAACAAACAATTACATTATAATATTAAGCCTAAACCTCGATTATCTTTTGATTATAAGAGTCAATTTTCACTCAAATAGCATTGGAAACACTACTTTATAGTTAGTTTTTTAGATTTTGTGAATGTGCATCTACTCTTCCCTTTATTATACTCCCCCGTTATTTTTTTTTCTGTAAATTTTTTGCCCCCCATCACTTTTTCTAATTCCCAATCACTTACACTAAGACTATAATTATTAGACTACTGTGATTCTATATCTTGTAATAAAATTTGCGAGTAAAATAAAAGTAGAGAAAAGTTCATTGAAAATTTTTAACATAAAAATAAAAATTGTTCAATAAAACTTAAACGTTTTTTTTTTGTTGCTAGTAAAAGAGACAAATTAAATTTCTAGTAAATTAAAAAAAAAAAAATTCTATTACAAATTACATCACTCTATTTTGTTGCTGAAAGTTAATTTTATAAAAAAATAATATATATATCCTATGCCCTGTACTTTTAATTGTTATTGAATTACTGAGAACTTAACCTCTTCGATAAAGAAATTTATTCATTAATTGTGAACCCTATACTTACAAGGCGCCTGCAAGTTAACAACTGTACAAAAATCCATAAATTACTTAGAAAAGACATTAACAGAACAAGTACTCTATAATAAAATTTAAAAGAAATATTACTTATTAAGATAATGAGTTACTGTTGTTTTTTTGCATATAATTTATGATTTATACATTATTTATTACAAATATTTAATCCTAGGAAAAGACTCAATGTTTTAAATACTTTAAGAACTTACATATACCCTATTGCATTTAGATATTCTCAGTCATTTCAGTTATAAAGGTCTTTTAGATACATTTCTTGAGAATTATTTAATTCACAAGGATAATTTTTTTTCTTATTTAGAAATATTTTGAATCATAATTCGGCTGCTTAGAGAAGATCATTGCGCAAACAACTTCTTAAAATTTCCTTAAAATAATAACAAAAATCAATATCTTTGTTTTGCTACAATAAAATAATTACCTCAAATATTAATGTATTATAATCTTTAATACAGAAAGAAAAGGAGAAGATTATTATTTGAAATGGATTGTTGTGTTTCTGACAGGGCAAATAATTTTGTTACGGAAATTTCATTTATTCTAGAACCACATTTAATTTTTTCATAGGAATAAAATGTCCAAAAATAAATCAGCTTACTCGTGTTAATGGAAAGTAAAAGATATAGTTTAGAAAGAGATAGAGAGTTGTATGCATAGCTTATGAATAAATATTTAATTTTTAGATTTATTTTTAAAGTTAAGATAATAATAATACACGTAAAAATAAAAATAACTTACAGTGAATCAAGTAATTTATTATCTTTCTCCTTTCAAAACTATCCAATTTAATATATAGTCAACTTAAAACTTAATATATTACTTATTTGATTTATCTACATTAAAACTGGGATAGTATTAATTTTTGTTAAAGTGTAAATAAAGAAATTTCAATTATATTGAATTTACATCATTATTTTGTTCCAACACCAAATCGTTATTTGAATTGCAAATAACTATTTTATTGATTCTAAAAATTATAAAATACCTATGACCAACAAAATATATCAGTAAAATGTAGCATTTGAAGTTTACAGTATTTTATGAAACTTTCCATTCATTTTTTTTTGTTTCACGTAACATTAAATTATTAACTTTGAGAACAAATTTTATATTCGAATAAAAATAGCACGCAAGTCTTGAAATATATTTTTCTTAGCAAATATTTCTGAATTTTTATCTATTCTTTATGTAATATTACATGATTTCCAATGGCAGTTTTTAATTTTTGAGCTCTGTAAGAGTTGAACTACTTTTCCTTTATATTTTAAGTCATAAAACTATTTCTGTAAGTGGATAACGAAAGTTTATCTAATAAAAATGTCAAGACGGGATCAAATGAAAGTTTGTTTCTTCTAATAAAAATTCTTTGTATGTATCTTGAAGGTATCTGCGCAAATCGAGGGAGTTGCGCGACGAATGCGTCAAATAGAGTTTTCATTGGCAGGGAACAAAATGAAGGGCTCAGAAGCGCTCTACTGTTAGACAGAGAAGACCGAACATTTTCGCTTCACATGCTATGAGCCAAGTTCCTTCACTGCTTATAGGAAATCTGCATTACATATCCGTCTGAAGAACAGAGATTATAGATAGCGAGCTATTAATAAACTCACTCGATATCTAACAAGAAAAAAAGGTAAAAGAAAGAAATACAGATTTAATTTTTTTAATCTTTTACTTAAATTAAGATATATAACTAGAAATTTCATTTGGTTTTGGGAGTCTTACCTTATTTGAAGGCTAATTAAAAAAAAGTTTTATATTTCATGTTATCATACATTTTCCTCCCAAAATTTTGGTTTCATATAGTAATTTTTCTTTTATTTAAAGGACGAAATTTTAGTGTACCATGTGATCTTAAACGCTTTACATTTTTTTAACAATGAAGAATTTAACCCACCTATTTAATTATTTATAAATTTTTAAATAGACTTTTTCATTAATATTAGTTATTTTAGAGAATTTAACACATTTATAAAAAAAATTCCACATTAATAAATTTCGTGATGAAGGAATCAATAATTTATTATTTCCCTTACTATATTAGAGTTCCCTCTTAAGAGCTTAAGATTTTTCTTATGATGAATTATATTTTAAAAGGTACAGCTTGGTTACAATATCTTGTATCTCAGTATCATTCGGATTATAAAGTATACTTTGATATAAGAGGTATTGATGTTAAAAAAGAAATATCATTTCACTTTCATCGAAGTTTAAAAACATTTTCCTTAAACTGTTTCGCGAGTTTTTTTTAGACAGTGGAGGAGCGAATAAAACATATTTCTCTGAAACGCTTTCCCCCCCACCAAACTTTTTTTTTATTGATTGAGATAAAATTTCGCACCTGAAAAAAGTATTTATTTCCAACCGATAAAATTATAAATAAGTTACTTTATTTGCATCTGCTTTCGTTAAAAGTATAGGGTGGAATAAATTCGTCTTTGGTTAGATTTAAAACGCCTTAAACATTTTAATACAGGCCTCATTACTGAGAAAAATTATTTTTGTTCATTTTCATTTATCTGCCTTCTTCTTATTTTCAAATCTATTCTTAGCCTGCTGCTTTTTTTTTTCTCATCTGGTATCTTTTTAAAATGATTATAATTCTGAGAATGTTTGGAAAAAAAAGTCAAAATTTATATATATATATATATATATTTAACATGCACAAGAAAAGAAACTACACATGAGTAGTGAAGTTGATGGTGAAATAATATATGGTACATAATATGTAAAAGAGATTTTGTTAATCTTTTTCGATTGAATTATAAACTAGAATGCTATACATTTATAAGCTTTCTGCTTTATGGTTAATAATAGTCTATAGCATTATATTATCATATTGATGTAAAACCATAATGAAAATTTCGATAAAAATCACACATGTGAAGTTTAGAAAATGTAATTCGCAGTTCAAAAGCTTTTATTATCATATTTCGATGGTATAATATTCACAATATTTCAAAATAATTCTTAATATTTTAAAATAATAAAATATGTGAATTTTAGTGAGTTATTTTTCACGTCGAGTTTATAAAAAGATAAATTTGTTAGAATAGTTTGTTAATCTAAAAACAAATCGAATAAGTCTTTCATGACACAATGAGCCTTAATTTGTCAGTATGGAATTTTATTTTAAGTATCAAAACATTAATCATTTTTAATACTCAACTTTTTCATTATCAATGATATTTTTTAAAAAAAGTATTATTATTTGAAGTAAAATTTCTTGATAATATTCTTTCTAACTGTTAAATCTGAACTATATATTAACTTTTGTTAATATTAAAAGGAACTGTCCTTATTAACTACAAATTATAAATAAACTTTCGATTTTACATTTTAATATGAATATATATCTAATATAAATTACTTCTTCTTCCTGATTTTGTTGAATTCATATAATTATCCACGAAGAAAAATAAGTAGATATTTATTAAATTTATGCACTAGCATTTAAGATATTTTGTTTGTTTGAAAATTACTGATAATAAGGAATAATTTTTTTTCCAGTTCTATTGTATAAAGTATAAAAGATTTTAATAAGTACAAATGTTAAATTTATGATTATATTAATGATTATTATAACCACAATTAGATATTATGGTTATAATAAATGTAATAGTTAATATGATCATGATAAACCCTAATTAGATATTATGGTTAGATTAAATTTATGGTTATTATGATTATGCTAAACCCTAATTAAATATTATGGTTGTATTAAAAGTATGGTTCTAATAGATTTTAATTCTTTAGTTTAATTAACGATGCTCTAAAACCTTGTAGTGAAGTTGTAGTTATTTTATACAGAGTAAATGTTAAATGTATTGTTATATTTGAAGAGTTAACAATATATTAAGTGAATGTTACAATTTTAGTAAAACTTGTAAAACATTAGATGAAAGTTGTATACTTAAGTAAATACTGTAAAAAAACTTTGATGTGGGAGTTTTGAAGCTGAGTGTTTTGTTCTATTCCTATTAATACCCTCAATTTTCAAAACTGAAACTTATGACTTATATTTTAATTATAGAAGACTAATTGGGATTGCTGTTCGATATTTAGTTAATTGGAATACAATTTTGAAAAATGATCACAAGATTCTGGTTTCTTAATTGAGAAAGAAGAGGAGATAATGAAATATATATAATATATTAAATTTGTCCGAAAGTTAAACATAGTAACTTGAAAAATAATCAATTTCGCTTTTCCGTTGTAATAATTCTTTCAGTTGAATCAAATATTTCACTCACATCAGTTTCTTTTTAGTTCAAAACATTTTATAAATGAGGGAATTCCTTTGAGTATTTTAACACAAAGTATTCGCGAAAGAGTTTGATATTTCAAAATCCCTGTGACAACATGGAAGTATCCAAATACATGATTCTAATTTTAGATAATTAATAAATTATTTTTCTTTTACTTCCGAAAATTAATCAATATTCAATTTATGAATAATTCTACTTAACTTTGAATTTATGGGAATTGTATAGTTTGTTATTTTGAAAGCATTTATCTATTTTAAATTATGTATTCAGCGTTTAATTTTAGGACCAAATTCAACGAGAAAAGAATTATTGAATGAAATACATATTGAATAACTATTGACAGCATTATAAATATGTGTTACTCACTTGAATTTTTTTTTAATTACTAGAAAAAAGAAATTATATACATATGCCAAAAATATTTCGTAGTTAGTCAGATGAGATATATTATTTCTTAGTAATTTAATTTAAATATGAATCACATAAATGGCAATCATTTATAAAATAAAAAGTCTCATAAAATGTTAAAAAAAATCGCTTATATCTGTATAAAGTGTATAATGTTGAGTTCTGTTTCATTTTCACTTTTAACGATCAAAAATCAGTCTTGTCCGCAAAAAAAAAAAAAAAAAAAATCTAAATTGCACATTTTCCCACAATATTCTTGGAAAAATTTAATGGCAGTGGTAGTCTAATGGCACGCTAAATCTGTCGAGGCTCCTAGTCCTCCCGTCGGCGTAGTATGGAGGTTTGGAGAGGGAGATGCTGGCTCAGGTGTTATCCTCGTCACTTGACCTAGACTCAAAATTTCGAGGACTGTTACCAAAAGTTGAAGATTTCCTTCTAAATGATACATTAATAAACAATTAATTGGGGAAATTTTTAAATTACAAATTGTTGTTGAACATTATATAGGTATCCGATAGTACATTAAGAATATTCTATGTTTAGCGGTAGTTCAGAGACAAAATTAATAATTTTATGATTCTTTCTTTTTTCTCTTTTTTTTAATTGATTAATTTTTAGCTTCTAATGATATAATTTTAATAGGATTTTTTAATGTGATAATTGTTTCATCCTTGTTAACATTGCTATCTTTAAACATGTGTGAGACCTAAAAATAATTCAACAGTTTCAAATTGTGAACTAGCCAACATGTCAATTATGCAAAAAATACAATGAAGTATTCAAAACAGATACTTAGTAGTCACTGTTTATACTGATAATGATAAAACATTAAAATATATCCAACCCTTTTTTTGATTTAAATAAAAGGGGATGTACCGTAAAAAGTTTTAATTATTACTGAAAAATCACTACTAACTTTTAATAATTAATAATAATTAAGAATTACTTAGTAGATATCCGTTTAAATTTATTCTGCATGTTAATTAGTTCTTTATGTATATATTGTTGTAAATTAATATTGATTTGTTTGGTTTCTGGAAGTCGTAGATTGAAGTAGCATGAAATATCGTAAAGTTTTAATTATTATTAAAATAATCGAGATGGAAACTTAATTTTTATTGATAATTCTTAAACTTCTTTACATGGTCACCATTCAGAGTTTCACATGGTCACCATTCAGAGTTTCACATGGTCACCATTCAGAGTTTCACATGGTCACTTACTTCTTTACATGGTCACAATTCAGAGTTTCACATGGTCACTTACTTCTTTACATGGTCCCATATACTTTTACTTAGTGTTTCTAGACCTTTTCAGGTCGTCATTGTAGAACTCAGCTGATTGAACTCTATGTTCTCCATATTGCTGTGTTGCTTCAATCTACAACTAACTGAAACCAAACAATTTAACATTAATAGTTGTAATTTTGAACACTTTGTGCATAAGAATAAATTAAAACCTAGAATAAATTTTACTCAGATATCTCGTTTATTTCTTATTAATGATTATAACTTTTCGATACCCCGTCGTAATTCAAACTCCGTAAACTTTTTCAACACCGAATATATATGAATGCTATTTGTTGCTATGTATTACTGCAATAAGAAAGGGATAAAACTATGACTTGACATTCAAGCACACACTCACATATTTGATTATTAGAATATGTATAAATTATTATTACTCTAGATTTAGTCTTAGTGCGAAAGAAAAGTAGTACTTTCGTTTGAAAAACTTACAAATTTGATTATTAGAATCTTAAAAGATTCTATTGAATAAAAATTTTCCTTGTAAGTAAGTAGCGCTTAACTATATTTTTAATTCTTTTGTACCATGTATTAGTTTGATTTTAGCTCTCACACACACATTTAAAAGTGATTTTTTTTAAGGCTCAAAACTTGATTTGATTTCCTTCCCCTTTACATCGGGATCAAAGCCTTATCCCATTATTTCAGAAGCTTGGAAAGTTTTCGCTAATGCACTAGGTAATTAAGAGGTTTTGGAATTTTTTTGTACTTGTTGTTCGTTAATATTCTTCAGACCAGAATCGTATTATATTTTTAAAAGAACAATTTTAAAAACAATTAGAAGATTCACCAATCTACAAAGGAAAAGAGTTTCTAATGTAAACAAAATCTGGGTTTGAGTAAGGGAGCTATGAACTTAAAGTGTAGTTGTCCCTTTTCTCTGAATGAGATGCAATTAGATGCAACTGTATTTCCAAGAAGTAGAACATTTTACATTTTTCTGAAATGAATTGTTTTACCGTTTCTTGCTCGATACTACTATTAGTACCATAGTTTTATTTAAAAATTGCGATTTTAAGAACTGTTTTACTTGCATCGACTTCTTGAAATAGTAGCAAACATTCCTTAAGTTGAAATTCGGTTATTTTAGGAGGTATAGTGAGCTAATAAATATATGGACTGTGTGAGATATGGTAAAAATTGAAATAAGGATGCTTGAACAATAAAAATAATAAATGATTTAAATATATATATAATATTATGAGTATAAAAATGAAAAATATTTAGAAATGTATTCGAGAATTTATTAAATTAATTAAAATTATGTTGACCCAAAAGTATATGGACAACTATAACAATAGAAATTATAATCTCAGAATAAAAAAAAATCATATTTCAAATACTTTTCCTGAGACGAAATTGTTGTAGAATATAAAAGATGAATTTGTTTCATATACGAAGTTTATTATGATATGCCTCACAACGTTCAGTTTTTTCAAGCTGATGAAACCGAAATTTAGCATTTTAAACGTAAAAGATTGAAGGTTTCGGATACTTCTAAATACGTGCGATGCAGTAGATCTAGTATATATATCTTTTCGCAACGTGGCACTTCTACAAGAAGAAAGCGTGCAGGAAGACCTAAGATGGGATCTCGACGTTAAGATAGATTTTCGAGCTGTTTTCAATCAAACAAAGATTGACCGTCAAATTACTAATAACCTAGCCACCCCAGTTTTCAAGATTTACAGTTCATCATCCTTTACAAGCAAGCAAATTTCATATTTACTGCAGTATGTTGTGAACACCAATGCCCAAAGCATAGCATAGAGAGGCGTGAATACTTGGACAAAGAACACATACATTGAAAATATTGAGTGATTAACTGTTCATTTCAGCGATGAAAAGAAATCTTATATAGACGACCAGATGGTTCGGCCTATTATTGGCAAGACCTTTGACGTGAACTTTGCTCTTTCTTCAGCCGGTATAAGGAGGTAGTAATGTCATGTCGTGGAACATGCTCTGTTTCAACGACACAACTGACAAATGTTTCCCTATTAGATCGTCAATATTTAGAAATATTATGTTATTTTCAATGTAGCATGGAACTTTTTAATAACTATTTTAATTCTGAATTTTTTTCATTCTTACATATTTCTGTCTTTAACATTATATTAAATTACATGTAAAAATTACATGCATTTCGGTCGAATGCCAAAAAAAGATACAATTTAGAAGCAATTAAACAAACTTTTATAAAAGGAAGAAAATATTACTAACTTTAAAGAAATGTTTTAATCAGTTTTATCACAAAGAATATAAACAGATTACTGTTAAAAATTATTTTTCTAATGTTAATCAATACCATTTTTAAAAATTTATTTTTTGATGCATTTGATGTATTTTAGTTAAGTTAAAAAATTCTTTTAAAATTTTTAATATCATATTTTACATTTTCTTCGATTTCTTTTCAAAGAATTATTTATTAATAAAAGTGAACATATTGCTGTTTTTTACTTAAATGTAAATATCGAGAATTTTTCAATTTAAATTACTTTTAATATCTTATAAGGCTTCAAAAGAAATCTTATAAGGCTTTTTTTACATAACGCCATCGAATTGAAAAAAAAAAGTGTTTAAACTCAAAAGATCAAAGAAGTGAATTAAAATATGATATTTTATCTCTTTTATGATTTGGATTTCAATTCTGCTAACTTTTTCTGTTTATCACTCTCAAAAGCATTCAAATAAAAATGTTCAGTAATAAAATGCGCACATCTTTAAATTGAAAATATTTAGTCGTGTTTTCCATTTCTGAGGGAGAATTTGATTATTTTACCTCAAGCACATTAATTGAAAATTTCATTTACTTCCATATAAAAATTTGAATAATAATAATCTTTTTCATAAACGTGATGATTATTTTACATTAAGTGAATCATTCTCTTAATACGCAATTCAAATGATTGATTGTCAAATTTGACTTTTGTGTTACATCGAATAAATAATTTTTTTAATTACCTACGAATGTCATTCATGTTTTCTTTCTTTTTCTATTTTTAAGTAATTTCTTTACCTATTTTTTTTAGCTTGAGTGATTTCATGAGGTGAAGTCTGAATAGTTTCGACTTATATATTCATTTTTTGGGTATTCTTTATTTCTAAAAGTAATTTTCTGTATTAAAACATCGAGAAAAACATAGTTCAACATCCATGAAGACCTTATAATGAATAAGATGAACGAAGTATAAGAAATTT
>BMAW01044339.1:969660-1025877 GCA_019974015.1 Nephila pilipes
CCTTCTCACTCCCCCCTCCGCCCCCCCCCCTTCCTCTGCCTGTGTGTCTCTCTTTCTGTTATTTTCACACACACACACACACACACACACACACACACATGTATGTATGTGTTGTATGCTTCTCTTACTTTCTATTCTATTTATTATTTACCATGAAGATAATGAATAGTTACATTAAAAGGGCTAGATTATGAAAAGAAATTCGTTGTTTGAATGTTCCTACCTCAAATAAATTCTGGCAGGCACTATGAAAATTATTTGACCTATAGAGAAATAATTTGATTGAGCATTTTAAAAAAATTAAAAAGGTCTTAACATTTTTCATCAAGAAATCATTTCATTCACGCACATTTTCACACATAGATATATACACAATATCCATATGAAAGATTTTCACATATTTCTCATTTGTAAACATCTCACATACATACATTTCACATATACCATCACGCTTCATGTACTTAATGCATGTTTTAATGTCCCTTTCCACATTTTTCGCACACATAAATTTCACATATACACATTTCATTTATATGCATATGCTTACATTTCTCGGACACATATTTTTAATGTACATACATTTCACGTTCGCACTTGCTTCACTCAGATACATTTCACATACATAAGAATATACATTTTTCATATTTGTCTACGCATTTAAATGTAATTCACTCATACATTGAACACTTACACGCGCATTTGTTCGTATCAATATATTAGTGAGAATTTCTTGTTAACACACGAGGTACACCCATTTCTAACATTTTGCCCTCTCGTTCATTTTACACATACACGTTTTCCATTTATGCACTTCACGTACAAATACATTTAACATAAATACATACATTTATTGTACTCATAAGTATTGAAATGTATTTCCCTCATAATTTAATCATTACATGTACTTTTGTATGTATTAATATTTTAATGAGAATTCCTTGTTAACACTCGTGATGTACGTGTTTCACACATTTCTCACACGCATACGTTTTACGCATACATTTCACATTCAAATACATTTGATTTACATACACATAGACACATTTAATTTTTACTTAAATGTTTAATTGTATTTCACACTTATATATTTCAAACATACATATACATTTGTACGTATCAATGTTTTAATGAACATTTCTTGTTAAATTCTCTTTGCAGTTTTCCCCGTCCACAATGTTTCTGATTGAGGCTTTAGGGATCTTGTTGATTTTTGGAACTGTTTCCATGGAATCGACAGTGTCACTGGATATGGAGAAAACTTTGGAGTGCCATCCGCGAGAATTTACGTATAAAGCCACTCAAACTGATGAAAACGGGTTACAATGTTGGGGCCTTGTAACAGCAACATCATGCTGGGGGCGCTGCGATACGGGAGAGGTAATGTCTACTCTACCCAAATAAGGAGTTATACATGTTTAATTTAACAAATATAATTCATTATTTGCCTAATTTAACAAAATTGTAACTTATTTATCTGGTCAACATAACAAGATATTTTTTAAATAGCTTCCATGAATGTATACAAAATACTCTGTCCTTTCAGTGCTTCTTATATACTGCATTTTTGAAAGATATGATAAGGAATTATAACACGGTTAAACAGATTATAAAACTACTCTAGATGGATTAAAGTTAAAATTTGTGATTGCTTACGCCTTATTTGGATTATAACATATTTTGGATAAATTTGGAAAATTTATGTATTTTTTTTTAAAAAAAGTAGAGTTTATTTGTGATTGTATCTTGTAACCAATATTGAACAATATTACAAATAACAAAAAATTGTATTTTTTATTTTGCGGATAATTCTCTCTCTCACTCACATAAGCTGTTATTGAGTTATGGCTGATATTGTTCCCACCAGTTAAATTAAATATTAATAATTAATATATTTCTCCTTTTATTTCTTTAAAACTTAAATATTATGTGTTGTTAAAATTTTTAATTCAAACATATCTAAATTTGAAAAATAGATTTCTTGAAATCATTTCATAAAATTTTTCACCGTTCATGTAATGTAATTGATGATGAAGTGCTCTTAAACTTTAATGCTACTCTGTAACTGTTCATTATATATATATATATATATATATATATAAAAATATATAGATACACAGAAATAGATAAATATATATATATATATATATATATATAGACAAAAAAAACCCGATACATTTTTTCCCTATAATATTTAATCACCAAAAGCTGATGAAGGGATCTTAAATGTATTTTGTCACCCCTACTTCACTATAAAGATCTGATTCATCGAACCTCATTAAGTAGTCAGTCAATAAAGTTTCCAACAGGTAAAACTTTACACTGTGTTTATTCTATCTAATAATAATTAAAAATGGTTGTATTGCGAAAATGGAGAGGAAAAAAAATTGACGTCCCCTACTTATTATTAACTAAAAACTCTACTTATCTCGATAACAGCAAAAGGGAATTCAAGTCAGGAACAATACTTATTTCTTAGGTGAGTCAAATATCAATTTTCCGTCGATCATTTAATGCAATGTCGTGTGCTCTACAATTTCGCGAACATTATATTTCCTTTATTTATATAAGTTACGGTTAATTCTCAAGGCGAACTTCTGAAATCAAATAACGTCATGTAGTAGCCTTAAATATTAGTTGAAACAGGAACGCGCGCGAGCCCGTCACCGTTTTTCAGATATTTCTATTTAATAATTCGCTTTTCTACCTTTCTGTGTCTTGGAACACAAACTTTACGTCACAACACCTGTCCTCCCCTTTTCACCTGTAGGTAGCAATATGTTTTACAGGAGAAACATTACACACTTTATTGGTAATGCGAAAATTCTTTCAAGAATTTTATTTTTCAAGGTTCTAAAAAAACAAAAACAAAAAGAGTGATTTGGGATGATAGGTTTTTGTGAAAATAAAATTATTCTTAATAAATTTTTTCACAATGAAAGTAAAAAAAAAAAAAAGAAACACTTTTCACGCTTTTTAGAAATTTATTAAAGAAATACAAAATAAGTGCATATTTGTAGTTTCAGAAACTTGAAAACTGTTTGCTTGTTGAAATTTAAAAACTGGTTGTTGTGCAATAATAGTGATGCTATAACATTCCACGTGAATCAGATTTACGTCAACTGTATAAATGTGTTTAAATAGAATTAAGGAATGCTTAATATAAAGGAATCAAACTTATTAAAATCTTACAATCATGGTAACTAAAATAGAACAAAAGTAAATAATAATGAATTATAAAAAAATTTCATTAAGAATTGTGAACAAAATTTTATATTGAAAAAATTGTTACTGATTTAGCTCATTATTAATATCGAATTAATTATTCTGAATTTTTTTCTACCTCAGAATTACGTATTATTTTTTATTTATTGAGATACAAGAAAAATTACTTCAACTTGATTCATATACTATCCCCCTCACCCTTGGATGTAACAAGAACCCCCCCCCCCGTGTTACTTCTCAGTGAGACGTTAACAAACAGTCAATCAAGATGTAAGAAGAAAACAAACTGTGCATTCGAATTCATTCCACATGTCTCATTAGAGATATCGTTTTCAATTCAACGCTCACAAATTTCTTCTTAAAAGCGAAGTGTGTTTGAATTCTTTCATTGAGATTCTCTTGTTTAACAATAAAAAGTACATATCTTTGACATTTACTTTATTAGGTATCTTTTATATTTAAAAAGTATCGAATTTCTTAATATACAATAAATTAAAGAAAGCGCTCGAAGATTTCTTTATAATAACTGCACTTACTTGTGAATATTCTTATTCTGTTCTATTATACATTCATCTGCACCTCCGACTTTAATTAACGCCCACCGAAGATTTGCGCTTCGACTTTTTGAAAATACTTTCCAAAAAATTAGGGAGATGGAATTTTGTTTAAGATGTGTCTTCTTTTGTTGAAAAGATCTAAGTTGAAACACTGCATTGATAGACGTACTCCTAATAGCTTTTTTAAATCCTCGTTTAAAGAAACTGAGGTTTTAGACAAAATGTCGTTTTAAAAAATGATTTAAAAATCTGTCGTTGAATTCATTTATGAATGTAAACACCTCAAATCGTATTCCAGGAATTGAATAAAGCGTTATCTGTAAGTATTGTATTTCTTTTTCACAAATACGTTGAATGTGTTTGTACATTCTCATATTGAGTCACTGCTTTTATTCAATTAAATTTAATTATGTTTCCACAAAAGTGAAGTACCGCATAAACATCTTTTTACGCGATATATAAATTCTTTAAAAATTCTGCTTAAATAGATTTCGCTTAAAATGCTCTGCTGTATAGAAAAGCCTGGTTTCAAACCTAAAATATAAGAAAAAAAAAACCCAATCAATTCATTAGGATCATAATACATTTATTTAATTTCTACCAAGTTCTTTGAGTTTTCTTGAATTATAATTTTTTTTCTTCTTCCTTGGTCGCATAATAGTGAATAAAAACTTAATACAAAATTATTTTTGATATCTCTGTCCGTTTCAATACGAATTTCGCGCAGCAGCTTAAGTAGTTCAAGTTGGTTGCATAAAAGTGAATAAAAACTTAATACAAAATTATTTTTGGTATCTCTGTTCGCTTTAATACGAATTTCGCGCAGCAGCTTAAGTAGTTCAGTAGTCTTAGTCACGAGCTCGTAACCATTGTTTCAGTTATGTCATATATTCGAGTTCTGACGTCACTTAAGACCCGTCTTGTGGCGGAGCTTATGCTCCAAATTCTACCTTTGGTATGGTAGTGTTAAGAAGATTTGTTAGAAGAAAAGATTTTAGCTCTGGTATCGTCTCGTCACTTAAAAATGGTTCAAAATTCCGATGCTCGTCTTCAATAATCCTAGCTTTGTTTCTAAGAGCGACGCTAATAAATGATCAATCAACCGAATTCGCTTAAAAACTTTCCACTAATGAAAGTTTCTAGTTGTTTTTTTCGTTTAGAAAATCCTGTTTATCCTAAAAACTAACATTACTCAGATACTTAGGAGTAATATAGCTATATATGACAAAAAACGCGTCTTTAATTTGATGACTGTTTGTTCCTATATAATAAAGATTTGGTTTGTACCGATTACTTAACAGATTTTTTATTCAATTTATTACAATCGATGTAAAAGAATGTACTTATATTTTACGTAATAAGTTACTTTGAAAATTATTTAAATTGTTAATTAACAAGCAAATGCATTAAAAAATATTTTTCAACAAATGAATAATGACGAATTTGTATTTTTTTTTATATCAAATAATTTACTCGTACTTCTTCGTCAACAGCAACGTCTCGATTCAACACTACGAGTATCTAATTGCATAATTTGAGTAAGATATGTAGTGACGTCACTTCCTAATAATAAATATGAATTATATCTTATGAAAGTCAATGTGAATACTAAATAAAAATCTTTTTGAATATGAAAATATCTTAAAAAATTTCCCAATGTTTTTATTTCTTTATTTTTTACTTTTTTCTCTCCTCACTTCTCACTTTGTGACGCGTTTCTTTCTTTATTTAACTCTACAACCATTTTGAAGTCTAATTAAATAGTCAATAAGTTTCAAACTTCAATTGAAGATACGTAAGAGTAGGACAACACACTTTATAATTATTCAAAGAATATGCAAAATCGATCTCTCTCGAATCCATCTTAACTCAGTTAATCCCAGTTTAAGTTTAAATAATAAAACCTTAGATTACCCAATCTCTCATACCGATTCAAGTACTTCTTGATAATAGCAGATTTGACTCCTATTATTCTGATCATGGGTCACTTCCATTTATTATCAATATAAATGATTAATTACGATGATTCACTCCAATCTGCAACATCTATCAGCTTGCTGTTATCCTCTCCCTTCTCTTTCTCTATAATTCTGTTTCGCTTATATATCACTATCTCTAATTCAAGTCACTACGCTTCTTACTTTCATCTAATTTGCCTAATCACGTTTAATTTGATTAGTAAGGAGATGTAATTGGCTGCATTTCAAATTTCAAAAAGTCAGCGAATTTAGTGAAGAAAAAACTACGAACAGCTCAACACGATAGCTTTTAATTCTCGGTTGGTTGGTGGATTTTAACTTATGGCATTTAATTTTTGGAGTGATGAAGAAATTTGTTTAAAATATTAAATGATTCTAAAAAGAAAACAAACATTGATATAACAGCAGAATTCGTATTTGAGTATTTTTAGATAAATGACTTTTTGTGAAAGAAAAAAAAATAGCAGAAGAACAACCGTCGAAGAAAAAAATATGTATGAAAAGCAAAATTCTTTTTTTTTTAAATTTTCTATAAAAAGTAAATGCAATGAAAAAAATGCTTGTGTAATTGAGATAATAAAGTTTATTTACTCATTTATCCTTAATAACAGGAGTCTTAGGAGCTCTCTTGATTCATTGTTTAAATAGGTATTCATTTTAATAGCTCGTATTTAATAATTAAAAGTTTTATTCTCCAAAAATATTTATGTAGCTTATTTATTCAAGAAGAGACAGATTAGTTTAGACAAAATTTCGAAATTTTGAACCATTTATGAAATGCTATACCCTTACCATACGTGTATTTTAATATTTCTGAGATATATAATTAAACTGTATCGAAACTACACAGATGAAAGTAGTTCTTAAATTCAAGTTCAAAGCCTCCTTTACCCAGATATTTAAAATCCCATGATATTTTATATTGCAATATTCCTATATCTTAGGTAAACGTTGAAGAATACATGAAATATTTGAAAATATATAGTTAAAGTTGAATTGCAAACGTGCCTGAAGGGATGCTGTCTTTGACTTTCATATAGTGCAAAACGTCATTTCAACGTATTTCTAAGAATATTTTCCAGTGTTCTTCGCTGATGGCGTTGTAACTTTCGTGATAATAACTTATTGTATACGTCAAAATAACATCCGACAAAATATCAAAGGAAAAAGATTATTCTTATATAATGAATTTCGATTAAATCAGTCTTAGATTTTTTTACAGACTTTTGGTGTAAATCATAAACTTCATTTTTTAAATGCAAATTAAAAGTTTATTTGTGGTAAATTGTACAAAAAAGTATTTAAATAGAACCAGGATATTTAGATCGTTGTTTCGTTAATAACGAACTAGGTAGCATAATAAATTGACTGAGATTAGTGAAGAAGAAATGATGTTATGGTCATGATGGGATAATAATTTCGTTTAAGATTTGACACTCTATTGCATTTTATTTTTATACTGATTTTCTTTAGGTATAAAGTGCAAGATTCCGATAATTATCATTAATTGTAATCCCCTTTAATTCTTCCTTCTGTAATCATTATTAATCAATATTCAAAATAGTCACTAATCAATAGTCAAATGAATAGAAAGTCGTACAGAGTTAATAACAAAATTACTTTATTCAGTTTTAGTAATAATCAGCAGTCACAATTTCTAACCTATTCTTTCTTTGGAAAAAATCGATATACGCGTCTGATATAACGTTACCAAAGTAACCAGGTTCGAGTTCTTAGAAGATTTATAGAAGAACGCTCGAAACCATGACCCTTTGTATGTAGATCTTTTCTTTGTTCACTTCTAAAGTTCCTTACTCAACGAACGTCTGATACAAATGTTTCACATTGATAACTCCATCTCACTATCTCTGACACGTTCTACACTACCAATCTTCATACAAAAGGCCTCACTGATTATATACGTATGTCCTCAGTTATACTAATTATGTTTATCTCTTAGTAACTCTAATATAAACCACATAAGATGTTTCATTTATTGGGAGGACTTTTGAATTTAACCAAATTCATTTGAAGTCCCCAAAGTATTAGTCGATGGAAAAAACGCTGTAGAGGGGGGTATCGTAATTTTAAGAATTATTATTAACATTACACTTAGTTAAATTTTATATTGGCTTACTTGCCTAAAACTTTTTTCTGGAAAAAACCTGATAACATCAAGAAACTTTCTGTTTGGCTTTAAAAAATAAAAAGTGCATTTTATTATGATTACAATAAATTTTTTATTTTAATTTTTATACTCATTTTATAATACAATAAAATTTTCTGTTACGTACAACAAGTTTTCTTTTACTCTTTATGAATCAATATAATGTAATCAATTACATTATTGCAACGTTTTACAATCATGCATATCCATCCACTTCAAAGCTCATTTACATTTGTCATCATTTGTAGTTTGGTAATTATTTAATAAACTTTATACAGAATTCATGGTGTTCTACTTTGTGCTCTTAAAATGAACTATAAAAATACATGTCAATACAGGAAATAATTTTTAATAAAATCATCTTTATTTTATAGATAGGTGACTGGCGATTTCCTTACAAGAGACCATTTCATTCAGTCTGTATGCATGAAAATCGAGAGGCACATTCCACGCTTCTCCAGAACTGCGACGAAGGAGTAAATTTAGATATAGTTCAATACGAATATTACGAGGCCCTCTCTTGTGCTTGTTATCTGTGCGATTCCTCGTCTACCAGCTGTCAAGAAATACCGACATACAGTGATCCTTTTAAAGGTGGTTTTCCAGCAGATGTCACCAAACCCGGACGCATCCATTCGATTGAACAAACAAACTGATGTGTTTTTTGTTTCAAAGAGTACAGTAGAAAATTTCAAGATATTAATTTGTTCAAGCTCATGTTTACAAAATTACACCAGGACACACAAAACGAGTAGTTAATCTATTTAACATAACTTTTGTTTCTTAATCCTCATTCACACCAAGGCGGTAAGCTACAAGCGGTGAAGATGTAACCAATTGGAGACCGTAAGATCCTTGTACAAAGGCATCTAAGAATACATAGCCGTTCGCAGTTTATCTATTTAGTGTTAATGAGGCCTATGGACAAATGATACCAGATGCTATCTGGAAAAGATGGTTTAAAAAAGAAAAATAAAAGAAACAGCGAGTCTAATAGCTGACAGAAAAAAATTATATTCCAGAATGAAAAAAAGGGGTGATTTGTTTTTTAGGTGTAATATCTAAAAATTTTAATTAAAAAGATTACAATACTTACATTTTTTTGGTTCTTCAACGTTCTTGTGCGTGTTTCTTTATCTATGGGTAGAATGCTCGTAAACGATGAAATACACGTACACACACAATGAAATAATGAGTAAAATTTAAAAAAATGATTACTATATTTAGTTTGCAGTAAATAAAATTTAAAAAAATAAACTTAATATTAGAAGAAAGGTCAGAGCTTTGATAATTATTTTTTTTTATCGTTTTACAAAACATATATATTGAGTTTATAAAAAATAATTAATGACTTTAATTGAGTATTTTATTAATTACTTTACTGGAAAAAATATTTACTTTATAAATTAAATACCTATAAAGTGAAAATAATTTGGGAATAAATTAAATTTCTTTCAATAAATTTTACTCCCATCTTCTAAAGAAGGAACAAATACTGACATAAAAGTAAATCGATGGATTCATAAATTACGGTCATATTAAAAATACTAAGCATTTTTAGACTATCAAAGAAATTCTGTAAGAGTAAAATTATTGTAATATTCCTCGATCAAAGGGATTCAATAGATTTTTAAAATATTATATCTTTAAATTGTTCTCTATTCTGTGTTGTTTAAGATGGGAATATTGAGTAAATCTAAAGTCAACGACATTCGAAATGATGTAAAATTACCATGATTAATCTCCTCTAGTAGACTAATTAAACAAATTTTAAAATTGTTATACTTTTTAATTGTTCATTATTCTTTAATATCTAACTAAAAAGGAATTGCTGTGTAAATATTAAATCATTTCATCAACACCAAAATCACCAAAGTGTATTAAAATAATCCAAAAATTAAAAATGTTGCGAAGCTTTTTCTGAATTAAAACGATGCCAAAGCACATTTTAAATTTTTGGGTTGCCAGTGAAGTAACTTATCCAAGAAATTTCTACTGTATTCTCATTGATCATTTTTTGTAGAATTTTTAGAGCTCCAAAGTAATTACTCGTATTTCATTTATATGAATAGTTTTATTTTATTTTTATGTTTTATAGTTATTAGAATCTTAAATAACTGTTCCTCATATGTAGCTTTTTTTACCGTAGATAAAGAAGTGGTATTATTTTCGATATGTGATGTTAATATTTTAAATTTTATAATTCATTATCTATCGTAAAGTTGTAGTGTACCAATTATCAAATAAATGTCTGTCTTTGCAATAACTCTTTAATATGTAATTATTGACTATTTCTTTTGTTTAATAACTTATTACCTATAAAATTACAGCATAAACTACAATAAAGTGAAATATTATGAGTATGCATGCAACTTTCAATAAAAAGTTTCGTTAAACTCAAAGTAAACACTAAATACTCGTATTAACAGAAAAAAAGAGCTATAATTAACTCTATGCGATTACGCTGAGCTGGTATTTAAAACTAGTGGAAATTAAATGAGAAAAAACAGATTTAACTAAAGAATGGTTTAAAACAAAAAAAATAATTAGATTAATTTATTTAAATGAAAACTATTATTTTCTTACTATATATCATATTCTTTAACCACAATGAACGAGAAAAAGAATTAACCACAAATATTTTTTAATAAATATGTGGGTGAGTAGTCTTGTTTTGATTTTATATTATAATGAGACAGGACATTTATAAAAAGGTATTTTTCACCCTTTTTGAAAACTAGAATCATTAAGATTGTAGGTAATATACTTAGGAAATGGAATCAAATTTCATCAATAGGATAATATTGAAAAATCAAACCCAAACAATAAGTAGGTGTTTAAAAAATATTTTTTTTACAGTTGAAATTATGAGGTTGGTCGTCAGTAGCTCTCGTGTTGCTTTTCAGAGTAACGTTAATAAGCAATCGCAATCACATGCAACTATTACATACAAAAAAATTATCAGAGGAATATATTATAAACACTGTTATTTGTAAACACGAAATTAAATACCGTGAATAAGGTAAGCTTTTGTATAAAATAATTTAATTGGTTTTCAATAAATTTGGCAAATTCAATTACGAATTAAAATTTCTTTGAAGAGAGAGAGAGAAAGAGAGAGAGGAATTTTATTGATTAATCAGACATTAAAGATGGATTATTAAATCTTTTTATATACATTTATTCTTCATATGTATGTTTTTAGCACGGATATCTTAAAGTCAAATTTTATTGAATTTAGTACATTAATTCAAGGAATTACATTACATAAGAATATTAAAAGTTATCACTCGTTAGTTCATAAGTTTATTACGAATTTTGAGAATATAAGATTTTAGTTCATAAGTTTATTACTAATTTGATTGTGCTAATAAAAGCGATAATTTAGGGAATAATATAATTACATCCAAGTTAGGAAGAAATAGTAATTCTTAAGCTAATGCTCAAACATTTCACTAAGAGGTACCTAAAAGTTCTTGGAATAACGTTGTTCTAAGCAGAGCTTGCGCTGTGCGCATTTCTCGCACTAGGGTCGTGTCCGGCAGCTCTTTAGAGCTCAATGTTGTCAAGGTCGCCGCAAGGGAAAGTTTTGCATGCCCGTACAGAATTTACTGATTTTCTCTTTTCTTTCTGTCTTTCTTTAAGGGCGAATTTAAGTGACATTTCGATTGCTGGTCGGGAAAAATGAAGCAGAAACAGTTGTAATGTTGAAATCATTTTACAAAGATGACGCTTTGGCAAAAATTTAAATGTACGAATAATTTTCTCTTTCAAAAGTGGTGACGTGACAAATCTAGTTTTGGATGTCCGTCAATTTCCAGGATAAATGAAAATGTTGCAAAAATTCGTGAACTTGTGCTGGAAGACCCATGATGGACAGTTTAACTTCGGTGGAATCTTGAATCTCGTTCAGCGAGTTTTAACAAAATATTTGGGATTGAGATAGATCTTTACTAAATTTGAGCTTTGGGTTGTAGCGACATCCCATGATTATTTAACTCTACAGACATTATAGAGAGTTTAATTAAATAGTCAATAAGTTCACAAATTTAACTGAAGAGACATCAGAAAAAGGTCGAAACAATTTATTAACTATCTTCACTGATTATGTAAGGTCACTCTCTCGAACCCCTCTTAATTTAATCCTAGTTTTACGTTCAAATAATAAAGACGTAGCGTACCAAATCACTCTTTTCAATTCAAGCACTTCTCGATAATACCAGATTTGACTCCTATTATTCTGATCTTGGATCACTTCCAACTACTATCAATATAAATGTTTAATTATGATGATTCACTATAATCTATAAGCTATCACAAACATCTATCAGCTTCTCATTATATGATCTGTCCCTCTTCTCAACATTTCATTCCTGTTTCGATTATATATCACAAAATCAATTCAGTTCATTACACTTCTTATCTTCATCTAACTTGCCTAATTACATTTCATTTGGTTGCGAAGGAATTGGAATTTTATACAATTCAAATTACAAGAAATCCCTGAGGTTAGTGAAGAGAAAACTGGGTTTAGCTTAAAGTTACAGGGCTATGACTGGTCAGTTAAGAAATCCATCTCAATTAAGCCAGTTTTTATCCAAAAACGGCATTATTGGTAAAATAAAGTTTTGTACATATGATACCGATATGTGTAGCACATATCCTCTCTATAGAACAAATTTCAAATGTACCGGTCGACTCAAATATTGCATGGCAAGGTTTTTAATCCCGTTTTCTTATCCAGGATATACCAACTTGTGTACCTCTGACGGAATTGACAACAGAATCGGAGAATACCAACGACATTGAAATTATGGGAATGCGACGCTTAATGAAAACCAGAAGCAGTCATGAGGTTGCCCCTGTATCAATTACTATTCTTAGTACCAATATACCAGAAACTATTAAGCTTTGGTTCATTAACTATTGCATACAAATTCTTATAGACAAACCCTGACAAAGTAACAAATGCTTCAGTTTCTATCATCTCTCCCGATTTTTCGAAAAAACTTTAATTTGTGTTAATTTTGGTATCACTAACATTAGGAAGTGTACCAATTATATTAGCTGCATTAATTGCAAAGAAGACCATCCCTTCAATTCCTCCCTGTGTCCTGCATTTCTTTAAAAAATAATGCAATATATACTTACACAATATTTAACTCTGTGAGAGGCAAGACGAAAATTTCACAATAAACCTTCGGACAGTTATTCTAAATGTTTGAAAGCAAATTTACCAGGTTCCAATATGCAAGATTACGGAAAAAAATAGAAAATATGTTAACAACTTTTCAGGCCTCCTTTTAAAAACATTCATTAATAATTTTAGAAAATGTACAAAAAATAATGAAAATAATGTTTTTACAGTTATATAATATTTTTGAAGTGGGAAACACAATCTGTTCTACCTTGTCGCATAAAGATTACTAGTTCAATGCTTCAGAGCTTTTGCGTCCTCATACCTGGTACATCTAATAACCTAAGGGTTGTATCTTATAAGATTGACTTTGGATGATCATAAAACGAACTATTTATATAAACATTTTTTATTTTATATGTGAAATTTTTTTTCCATATTTATGAGAAAAGTTCTTTTTACCTTCAAGGGAGGACAGAGTTTTGCATTTACTCTTTTCTTTTTTTCTTTATACTCTTATATTTTTTCTTCAATGGAATTGTAGAACCTATTACATAAACAAATAAATAAATATGATTCCATGTACCTTCCTTTGTCCAAACACACTTTAAGAATTTTCAGGAAACTTTTAGAAACCTGGTGATAGATTACACCTTACAGGAAAAATAATTCAGACAAGACAGACCAGGAGGAGGATTTCTAATAGCAGTACCAGCCCACATTTCTGCTCGTTAAATTCCTACTGCAATAGTAGAAATGCCAGATACAGAAATTTTAACTGTCTAAGTATATATTTATAATTTCTTCCTTTTTTCATAAATTTATATATTCCACGGGGGACTAAATATGTTATAGACAAAATCCTATTTAGAATCTTTAACAGATCAAATTTTCATTTTCGGAAATCTTAATCGACATCACCCGATTTGGGGTTCGAATTATATTTCATAATATAGTAGCGATTTTGTGAAATGGTTAACAGACTTCAATTTTTATTATTCTAAACATTACTATTCTTACTCACAGAGGTAATATAGAAGCAGTTACACTGATAAGTCTCACACTCTGCACAGCAAACTTATTTGGAAACTAAAACTTATGTATTAGAGAACTCTTATGACAGTGATCACTATCTCATAATATCAGAACTCTCTTTACAACTCCATGATAAGTGAATTAAAAAAAAACAGACTGGAACTTAACGATGAATGACGTTCAATTCTTATTAAAAAATACAGAAAATAAAATAGCCTCTCCGATACAATCTCTGAAATAATTCAACATAACATAAGAGAAGTGTGATTATCTAATAGACCATCCCCCCTCTCACCATGGTGGAACAGCACCTGTAATAACTCATACGGAATCAAAATATTTTTCCGTAAAAAAGTCACACGACATTTCACCACAACTGTGAATTAAATATAAACAATATTCGAGTAAACTGAGATTTCTTATTAAATAAGAGAAAAGATAAAGTACTGGAATAAACTATGCAATATGATACCTAATCCAAAAATCTTTTATAGTATTCTTAGATAAATTTCAACTAATAAAAATGCAGAATCAACGTTAAATCATCTTCAGTTTAACTCAACCTCAAAAACGGGCTCTTATTTTTGTGAACTATTTCATATCCAATAATGATGCACAGAAGCCACTTCCCTTGGATTATCTCAATTAAGAAAACAAAACCACCTTAATAAGCTCTTCCATACTTCTGAATTAAATAGAGCTATAAAATCTGCTAAAAATACGACCCCAGGAGCAGATCAGATGACGGCAGCTTTCCTAGAAAAGCGTGAACAATAGCCAACTATCGTTGCTCTGAACTATTTTTAATATTTACTTGAGAATTCAATAGTTCCTCAGTCCTGGAAGCATACAATTACTCTCCCATTCCCGAGAACTTGTAAAGATAAAACTAAAATTTCATCTTATAGACCTATATTTCTCAGAGCTTTCTTGTGAAATTTACACCGATGAGTTTAGATTTTAGGACAAAAATTTTCTTTTTCCTGTTATAAGAGGACTATTTGATGAAATACTGAACAGTAATTACCCGGATAATTTCAAAATAGCTACGGATGCTTCGAAAAATCATTATATAACGCCTATAGTAGGGCATGACAAAAAATTCCTCGTTTGCTTACAGCATAAATCCCATAAATTCTATATTTACAGCAGAAGCTCTAGTCATGTGCTAACCTTAGACGATCTTGCAAAATAAGTTAATAATTTGTTAATACTGTCCGATAGTCACTCTGTGCTATCTGCACTAAAAATTATAATATTAAATCACCAAAAGTTGTTCATAGATTTATCAGAAAAATATTTATTTTTTCGTCTTTTCATACACAACTGACACTACTTTGGATTCCAGGACACACTGAAATTTTTTTGAATGATCAGGTAGACAGTCTCGAAAAATCGGCAACGAAGTCACCATAGACTGGATTGCACCAGAAGATATTAATCGAAATATTTACAGAAACAGAAGGAAAAGAACAAATGAAAATTTTTATTCAAAGTAAACACTATAAAGTCATAGGGAACATTCCAACCATAGATAAAATATCCAATTGAGCAAAGAGCAAAAGAGATGAAAAATTCTTAGCACTCGATTAATCTGTAAAATGATCGGAACAAAAAACCCGATATTTTACAAAAGTTCAACCTACAAGATAATGCAATGTGAAGAACCGTATTAAAGATTTAAAACATATTCTTTTGAATTATAGTAGGTAAGCGTCAGAGACATAACCTCTGGAATATATACAATATAAATCCGTGGTAGAATATTACTCTCATAGAACTTTCGGAGAAAGCAGTAGCTAGTTAACAAATGTTCAGAACATTTCTGCAGAAGATTAAGTACTTTGATATCTATTGAATGAAAAGCATCTTTTAAAAAGGGATAATAGCCTTTGTTGCTCTATATTCCACAAAAATCAACCAATTAATACATAAATTATAGTAAATACTAAGAGTTTTCAACACTTTAACGTGGCCGCGGTACCCTTGTGGATAAGGCAGTGGACTCGTGGGAGGCGGCTATTGTCGAGTCGTAGGTTCGAGCCTTGATGCCACTAAAGACCCACCGTGTAATATATTTTCCTTTAAATTATCAGGTTTCATTAGATCACATAAGAAACTCTACGCTATCTATCAAACATGATTTTGATTATATTATGATATGTCTCAAGATGAGGGTGATATCACTTATCGATAAAGCATTCACCTATCCAGTCACAAAACACTTACAAATATGTGCAATTGTTTCAGTATACGAACAGATTTAACATGCCCCAAAATCTCTAAGATTTAGTTTTCTGTTTTTCGAAAAACGACTTAATATTTATTCAGTTTTTTACACGACATTCATTCATTATTTTTTACACTACATTCATTCACAATTTTTAACACTACATTCCTTCACAATTTTTAACACTACATTCATTCACAATTTTTTTACACTACATTCATGGCCTCGGACTCGTGGCAGGCAGTTATTATCGAGTCGTAGGTTCGAGCCTTGATACCACTAAAGACCCGTCTTGTAACCAAGGCTGATGCATGTTAAATCTGTCGGGGGCCAAAGTTCTCCCGTTGGCATGCTGTGGAATTTAGGAGGGGGATTGTCTGCTCAGGTGTCGTCCTCGTCACTTGACTGATTTCAATATTAAGAGGTCTGTCGCCCATGTTTCACCTAGTTCGATGTTATTAAAAAAAACCTTTTCAACACTTTACGATAAAAATACAAAAGCTAATGTTTTCAAAAGGATTTAATCTTTAAGTCACAACAAAAATTTATTCCTTTATTAATATTTTTGTCCCTTAGACTTACACAAAACACCTTAAAGTTCGATTGAATGTTTACGTGAAAATGACAATATTTCAAAATGTCAAAGTGAAATAGATTTATCACTGTTTGAATGAAATGCAGCACATCAAAAACACAATCCTCCAGAAATTGCATGTAAAATAAACTGTGTGGGTTTTTTAAAGTACATACAGAAAAGCATGTAATCTTAGAAGTACTCTTAGTTAAAAAAAAAGGTATTACTGGAAGCTTACGCGAAATTTTTGTTATCGTTTTAGACTTAAGAAAATGAAAGTTATTTTTAAAGATAAAAGAGAGATTTTTTAATACATTCAGTCGATATCTCTCTTTTCTCTTGCGCCCACGTACCATGGAGATTTTATGTTATTTCTCCGAAATTCTTTATAAGTCATTGGTTTGCTCCGAAGACATTAAACTACTAAATTTGTTGTTATTTTTATGGTAAGTATAGTTGAGCGTAAATTCCTTCAAGAAGAGGTAAAACTTTAGAGTATGTCATTACTCATAGATAATGATACGAGTATCTATCAGATCAGAATGTTTTGCTGCCTTTCAATTCTGTTCTCTAGAGATTCATATACTGACTTTTCAAAAAGTTAAGATACAACGAGTCTTGTATCTAATTTGAAAAAAAAAAAAAAAAAGGGACTTAATAAATGTAAGGAAAAAACATTTTTTTAACCAAGCTTTTATTTAAAGATGATTTAAAAGGTATAAAAGTAATTATTTCAATTATAAAATAATATATAACTTATAAAATTTTTGAAGAACTTAATTCTATGACATCTTTAAATTAGTGGTAGCTGTAGCCTAGATGTCATGGTCGTGAACTCACGGCCGGCATTGTTTTCGTTGATTCGTGAGTTTGAGCCCTGATGTCACTAAGATCCCACCGCGGAGTGGGGCCGATGCACGTTACATCTGTCGAGGCCCAAAGTCCTCCCATTGGCTTGGTGTGGAAGTTTGGAGAGGAAGGTGCCAGCTCGATGTCATTCTCGTCACTTTGTCCAGGCTCTTAATTAGATGGTCCATCGCCAGTAGCTCTCGTGTTGCTTCTAAGTGTGATTTTGATAAGTGATCAATGTTAAAAAAATACAGATCAACACTCGACCCGAACCACTTTCTGAAGTAAATCGAGACTCGTCTGTGAAAAGGACAGAAGCCCGTTGCTCTCTGTATAGGTAGTGTACTGTCTTGCTCAACGTAAGCGTACACTTTTGTATCGTCGATTAAGATGGTCTGACACAAGGTGAGTGAGTGAAAGTGATTGCTTATGGCCTTCGCAATTGCCAAATCTATCTATGCTGCGCCAAACAACGGATCTAGACGTTAGAAAGATGAAAGAAAAATATAAGTGACTGACAACAAGGAGGGTTGCGAAAATAGAAAATGAACTGTGAAATATCTCTGCGGCATGTCACCCGTATATATCAAAAAAAGTAAACTACTTGGGAAGAAAAGTATACCTAGGGTGCTTCAGGAGGTCATAATTCCCGTACTTACCTAAATAAGGTAAGCCCCTGAGGGGGCTTACACAAAAGGTCCTCTTGTATAAAACGTGAAAGCATCTACGTAACGTAATAGCAGATAGTCATCCCTGATACAACGTAGTGATCTGAAATGAGCAGTGGCATTCCTTTTCCTTCAAGCTAAAAGAACTAGAAAGCGATTTTTTTCAGCGAGTTTAACCTATGGGTGGCTGGCTTGTAACAGGTTTTCATAATAATAAATTCTCGGATTCAAATTGACCTCAGTCTTTGAACCGATTTACAATACACATTAAGATGTCTAGAAGCCTCAGCTTGTGATAACTCCATTTCCATCCATCTTATTACCCGTGCCTTAACTATTCGGATAAACGATAGTTCCACTAGACGCGATCAGTATCTTTGTACCAACAATTGAAGATCAACAGGCATAAAAATATTCCACACAAATTACGAAAGTAGGATATTCACAGTTCTCCCCACTAATATACAAGAAGGAGGGGCCAACTCAGGTACCTCCACAACTCGGTCAAATAACGAAGACAGTCTTCCTCACTTGACAGAGGTTTAAAATTACGAGATAGGTCTCCAACAGCCTTTGTATTGCTTCGAAGGGCTACGTTAATATACAATCAATAAACTGGCTGTTATGTTTGTAATTGCTTATTAATGTCGCACTTAGAAGAAACACGAGGGCTATTGGCGATGGACCTCGTAATTTTCAACTGAATGCTATATAAGTACCCAATTCTTCAAAAAACAATGGCGGGTTAGATTTTATTGAAGCTGAGTATGATTTAATTAATAGAATCATATATTTTACCTTTACTCTCCTCCTTTTGACGGTGAAAATCAAAAACCGGAGGAATCATAACATTTTAGAGGTCAAAGTATATTAAATTATTACTAACAATAAATAAAATTTTATTTCCCGAATCTATGAAAATGCAATTGGGATTGTTTATTAACGTCGCACTGAGAAGCAACAAGAGGGCTATTGATGACGAACATAGTAATTTTGAACCTTGGTCAAGTGGCGAGGACGACACCTGAACTGGTACCTTCCTTTCCAAACTGCCACACCCCGCCAACTAGATGACTTCGAGCAGCGGCAGATTTAACGTGCATCAGCCCCAGTTACACGGCGGATCTTTGGTAGTAGCAGGGCTTGAACCCGAGAAACGCCGTTCTCGAGTCCGCAACCATGACCACTGGCTACCGCGACCAGATCCTAATTAAAAATATGTTAAACATACAGTCTAGTGTCGAAGTCGAAGTTGCCTATTGGTTATGTTATTAAGCTCGTGGCCACCAATATTTCTGTCGAGCAGCGCATTCCAGTCCTGATTCTACTAAATACCTATCATAGAGAAGGGCTACTGCACATAAAATCTGTCTCAGCTCGAAGCCCTCCTGTTGTGTGACATACCAACTTTCTTATAGTTCATACCTGTTCCAACTCTAAGAGCTGAGAGTACGTAACATCATTGGTCGGTCACCGAGTGAAATCATACCTCCTCTCCATTCCTCTCTCATCCTAACAACGTTCCGTCACCTTTGGTGACTCTTTTTAAAATCTTTTTATTTAACCATTTCAATCATACATACGGAGAAAGAGAAGTCCCAGGCTTCTGGAATCTGAAATTTATATATTGCCACGTTGGGGTGGCATGGATGTAGAGAGTGGTGTTGCTACTCAGATATCGATATCGTCATCCTACCACGGCTCAAAATTATGCCGCATATCGGTTGCGGACCTTATGCCAGGAAAGAATAGGCAACCGGAGTGATTGAATTCATTACAAATAAGATGCAACTCGAGGGCAATTGATGACGAACTACATAATCTTCAATCCCGGTCAAGTGACAATTATGACACCTTAGCTAGAATCCCACTCTCCAAACTACCACACCACGTCAGGTGAAGACTTGAAACCTCGATAGATTTAGCGTGCATCATTTTCTCTACAAGATGGGTTTTTAGTGGAATCAGGACTCGAGCCCCTGACTCTACGGAAACAATGCAGACCGCTAGCTCGTGACTGTGACAACTCGGCAACTAGAATAAGTTCAATCACCAAATACACATTAAAGAATATTAATGCTTTATTTCCTAAAATAAAGAAATGTAGCATCTAGGGAAAAATTGTTTTTTTTTGTAAGTATTTATTGGAGTTTATCCAGCTGTCTGATTTTCTCGATTGCTATAAAGTTCTCTTTTAGCCTTTATTTTAGGGAATTCTATTTTTTCGAAGCATTGCAAAGATTTAAGGATTATCTTTTTTCTATAAATACTTTTCAATCACAATTGCAGTTGTTGAGAGATTTACCTTGGATTATTTCTAATTCGTTGTAAAATCCCTCTCTCATCAGAGGCAGAGAGAGAAACCATCTTTTGCTAGTTTCATCTGAGCTTTATTTCTGATTCCACAGAATTTTTCAAAGATCTTTAACATAAGCTAGATGGTTAAATGAATTTTAAAAACAATTATATAAATTTGTACGTTTGGATTTATGCATTTTAACTATTTAAATTCGTTTTTTAAGTTTATTTTGAGTATCTAAGATTTTTAATAGTTAAAAGGACTAAAAAAGTGTATAGAATAATAGTTCCACCCTTAACATTTGCATAGTACATAATTCGATGAATATTTAACTTAATTGACTTTTACTGATACTTTTATATTAGTCTCTGTTGCACACAATAATTTTCTTTTTGAATGTTTTGTAAAAAATGTAATTAATATGATTTTTAGGAAAAAATAAAAATATATGAATACGTTTTTAGATTCATATTAGGAAAGAAAATTTGCTATTTCAATAATTCGCGAAGTACAGTGATTGTTGAAAGTATTCGTATATTAATAATCATAATATATATATATATATATATATATATATATATATATATATATATATATATATATATATATATCTCTCTTTCTATATATATATATATATACTCTCTATATATATATATATATATATATATATATATATATATATATACTCTAGATGTCTCACCAGTCAAAAAAATACGTAGTTTAATTGCAGAATAATAAGAGATACACAGACTCTTTAGATATTTATAAAGAAATACAATTTACCGTTTCTTTGTAAAATTTACATGAAAAAAATTACACATAGAATTATTAAATTTGAAAAACAAATAATGCACAATCTTATGGAGTAGAAAGTATTCGTATAATGTGTGTCATTTTAAATGCTTAAACTAACAGTTTATAATAAATACCTTGAAGGATTTCTTTTAGCTTGAATAATTTTTCTGAACCTTCTTTGCATACATTCAACCATATTTGATGGTACCGGGTTAGAAATGTAGTCCCATTCTTGTTTAAGAACGTTTATCAAATCATGTTTAATGGGAATCGACTTGTTTCAACTATTCTGATCAAGAATTTCCCTTATATGTTTAATTGGATTGATGTTTGATGATTGAGGAGGAAATTTCGTAAATTTAGGAGTGCTATATAAAGTCAAAACCATGTATTTAAAGCTGTATTCTTAGCATCATTATCACGCATAAAAAAGTAATCACTGTGAAGATCCAGTATTGTCACACTAGACTGTAAATCATTTTTCAAAATTTCTATATAAAGCTTGTTGTTCATGATTCCATTAATCGTGCCTAAATTGCAAACCCTGACAGGCATAGGTCCCCAAACTGGCATATTCCAACTTTTATAGTTCATTATTGGTAGTAGATTCCACTGATGCATTTCTGTGTTTCGTTTTATTCTCACCATTCGTTTACCATCCGATCCAAGAATGTTATATATATATATTTCCCCTCAGAAAAAAACAACTTTATGTCCAGAGCTCTGGGCTTTCGCTTACGCATTTTATAACAAGGAACAATTGTAGCTTCCAATTCTTTTCATTCAGAAAGTATTTTTTTTTCGTGTAACACGGCCGTGAAAATCTAGTTGGTTACATGCATTTCGCGAACTGTATCTACAGACATGGCTTTTCTTCTGTCATTTAATTTTGAGGGGAGCTTAGGAGAATTTATTTTCGGATATTAATTCAACGAACGGGCAAGAAGACGCCTGTCAACAGAGATAAAAGGAAATGACGAACACGGGCGAGGAGAGTTACATGGATAGTATTTTCAAGACCTCCTAATAATAGACTGCACTATAGAGCTTGGTCTATCAACTAATGATGAAATTTCACTATACAGTGAAAAACAAAAAAAGGAAACATTAATTTTTAATAAGTAAAACATTTTCTTAAAAATACGTAATTAACTTGTAACATAAAGAAACGCTGTATGATAAAAATAATTATTTATTTAGAGTTTAACACCTTGTAAATATCAAGCAAATTTTACGATTACAAAAATAAATTATTCTAAACTTTTTTTTTATATTTCTATGAATATAAAAAGTAAACAAAGACAAATCTTCCCTTCATATCTATTTTAATTTTTTGTATGTATTTCACCACTTTTTTCTTACGGATTCTTAAAATAAGTTGAATTCTTAATATATAGTTTGTTATTGTGTGCTTTTCCGGAATTTTGAATTTACCATTGGGAAACAACACATCCCTAAAAACGCGAAATAAAAATATATTTGATGGAAAATGGAAAATCATTACGTAGATGTTCTTCAAGATGTATAGATGTTCTTCAAAGAAGTCATCGTACTGTCAAGAAATTCATTGAAAAGTGCACCAAGTACAAATAGTTTAAGAATTTTTAGAGAACAGGAAGAGCAAGACGACTTATTGATATAGACGTGAGAATTATAGTACAAGAGGTCATAGCAAATCCAACTATAGGTGCTGTAAAAATGCCCTGAAATATCTTTAAAACATAACAGGAAAGACAGTAAGCGCAAGTACTATAAGAAGGAATCTTAATAAATGTAGTTTACATGGGAGGATTTTTTGTGGAAAACCATTCATATCTGAAATAAACCAGAACAAGAGTCTGTAATTTGTAAGAAAGCCCTGCAAAAAGTACTTAAAAACTTTTGGAATAACATTTTATCTAGTTATAGAACAAAATTTGAAATTTTTAGAGCATGGAAGCAATAAAAAATATAAAGAGCTTTAGAAGAATTTAGTAATAAGTATATAATATATATATATATATATATATATATATATATATATATATATATCAACAATTGAAGAAAAAATGAAATCTAGCCTTCACGAACGAAGTTGGATCTTCCACCATGATAACATTCCCAAACATATAATCAATCAAAAACTATGATTGAATGCTTATTATATTGGGCATTTAAGATTGAGAGAGAGAGAGAAAGAGAGAGAACCATCCTCCATAGTCTCCATATCTTAATTCTATTGAACATTTATGGGCATATCTTGATACTAAATTAAGGCAAGAATAATTATCAGGTGTTGACAAAAAAATCTCGTTCGGACTTGCGATGATAAAATCAGCAGACGAAATTAATTGATACTTTCATTTTATTTTTGTTATTAATATTCTCTGCTTAATTTTTTTACTCATAAAATTTGACGTATTTCTATTTAAGATGATTTATTTCTTGTTGTATTTTGTCTTAATTTAGTGTTTATAAAATGTTAAAGTATACTTGAAAAAAACTCCCAATTTTGTAAATTTACTTTATATTATAAGTCAATTTACATACCTGATATAAAACATTTATAAATGAAAAAAGGGTGTTTACTTCGGTTTTTTTTTGTCTCTCACTGTATGCTTTACTGTCTCTGAGAAGTCAAATAATATATTTTCTTTCAAATTATCAGGTTTCATTAGATCATATATGAAATTCTGCGCTATCTATCGAACTTGAATTTGATCATATTATGACAGGCCTCAAGATGAAGGTGATATCACTTATCGATAAAGCATTCACTCATCTAATCATAAAACACGTTCAAAAATGTACAATTGTTTCAGTATACGAACAGTTTTAATATGTCCCAAAATCTTTAAGCTTTATTTTTCTGGTTTTTATTTGAAAAACAACTTAATATTTATTCAGTTTTTTAAACGACATTGATTCATTTTTTGTACACTACATTGATTCAATTTTTTACACTACATTGATTCAATTTTTTACACTACATTGATTCAATTTCATGTGGCCATGCATTGATTCAATTTCATGTGGCCATGCATTGATTCAATTTCATGGCCAATTTCATGCATTCATGTGGCCACGGTAGCCCGGTGGTCATGGTCCAGGACTCGCGGCCGGCGGTTTTCGTCGAGTTGTGGACTCGAGTCTTAATGCCACTAAAGACCCTTCGAGTAGCCGGGTCTGATACACGTTAAATTTGTCGATACTCAAAATCTTCCCGATGGCCTGATGTGGAAGTTAGGAGAGCGAGGTGCCAACTCGGTGTCTTCCTCGTCACTTGACCGAGGCTCAAAATTACGAGGTTCTTCGCCAATAGCCCTCGTGTTGCTTCTATTGCGCCGTTAATAAAACCAGACCGAACCAAACATTTGTAGAATATTGTTTTTTGGTGTTATCTTGTGAATTAATTTTATGCTAATTAGTATTTTAAAACCATTGCTTCTTTTGCAAAAACATACTTGCATATGAATACTTTTTAGTCTCACTGTAAGTACCGTATTAGTTCGAAAGTAATGCGACTCCGAAATTGTTTTTTTTATAAAGATAGAAAAAAAAATGATGAATTTAATGCGATCCATTCTTTTTACAATAAAAGAATTTGCATGCAATTCAAATAAAATATAATTTAGTCAGATAAGCTTATATTTAAAATAAAGAATAGTACAGGTTGCATTCATGACAATAAAATTAAGTAACGTAAAAAAAATTAGGTAATATTAAGAAAGTAACAAGAAGAAATGTCATATGTTCCTTTATCTAGACCTCTAATTTAGCGCGAGTCCTTTGTTTAATGGGAAATGGATCTGTTTAAAAGTGTCGCGTTATATTCGGGCTAATACGGTATTTCATTTCCAGTATGAGCTGTTTTGTTTACCGATGTCCGAAATGTAATAAAAACAGAAACATATAAGAACTTGAAAAAGGCTTATATTGCTGGGGTTTAATTTATAATGAGAACTTAAAAAATAAATCATATTTTTTTAAAAAAATAATCATAATTATTGTTTTAATAATTAAATAGATACAACTCAGCAGGAAATGATTGCTCTATTCTATGTTATATAGAAATACATTTTAAGTGATGATTATATGCTGATAAAAAATTCTGGTTTTACAAATGATTCTTATGCTGTTTCCGTGTTCATGACATTGAGCTCATGGCTGGCGATGTTTCACTTGAATCGCGTGTTCGTGTTCTGATTTCACTAAAGACGAAAAAACTCTAATTCAGATTATATTAAAATTATTTCACACTCGATAGGAAACGAAACGCTTAAAATTTTTATCTAACATAATTTATTCAAATATTATTTTTATAAGTAAAGTAGATTTTTCTATTGTAAGTAAGACTAATAAGTTGAATAATAACTTAAAGGGTAATAAAGTCTTAAAAGAAATTCGAGCACCATACTTACTTATACCATAATGAACTCCAATTTTTGACACTGGGTCTATGACGTAATATTTTACTTAGACGGAACTGTAAACATTATTTTTTGTATTATTAGATTAATTGAAATCCTTCTAATTAAATTTTTTATGTCCAGTTATATATTAATACATTAAAATTTATATCATTTTTACAGTCTCAGATTCTTTGAAAATTAACGGTGTACTAAATATTTATTTACATACCCAGAGCATCTTTCCAATTGAAAAAATACGCTTTAAATACCAATAATTAAAGTAAATTTTCCTTGATACAGGATTAATAGAAATGATTAAACAGATTTCAAAATTACGTATTTTCAAAAATAAACGACGCAGAATAATAAGTAATACATGAATAGAAATGAAAACTGTGAAAGTTTTATATTGAGAAAAATAGATGGCCCTTGCGTGTTTTTCATGAAACTATTTCATGAAAGCTGATTTAAAAGCTTTCACGGAGTTTCCTTGTCGTTGTATAGGTTGCAGTGGACCAGATGACTTGATATTACACAGCTGACCGCCTCAGTCACCTGATACGGCCCCATGCGATTTATTCCTTTGGGGGCTTGTAAAAAATAAAGTGTATGCGCCACCATTCCTTACGAATTTATGAGAAAAGCAACGGATTTCTGCTTTCGAACTTCAGCTACCATTGACACTTTACAAGTTATTTGGCAGAAATTTACAAATCGAATTGACTTACACGTGTAGCGAAAAAAAGAAAAAAAAAACACTTATAACACTTTCGGACACTTGTAAAAAAAACTTCCATATTTTCCCTTTGCCTTTATGAACTTTTTTTTTATCATTTTGAGTCGTTTATTTATGAAAATACAGTATTCTGAAATTGGATGATTCATTTTGAATAACCTTATATTGATTTTTTATATAATTGTATGAAAACTTTTCTGTAAATTGTGTATAATCTGATATTAACTTTTCTTAATTTGCAGCAGATTAATTTTATCAACTATATATATTTCTTCATATTATATTCTCTATTTCCTGATTACAGTTTATTTACAGATACGACTTCTTTTCAGTCTGAATAATCTTTAAAAATCACAATAATTCTGTTAATTTAGGAACTCAAAATGCATTAATTTATTTTCGTCTTCTTAAATATCTCTACACAGTTATTCTTAAGAATAGTTTTAAAAGTGCATATAATTTGAAAATACAGCACAAAATACAAAGCGCGTAGATATTAAATATACTTATTTAATTTAAATTAGTTTGAAAAATGAATATTTATTAAGCATTAGTTTCGTTCATTACAATTATTTGCATAATATTTAATATATAAAGTTATGAATGTAATTGAATTATGTTTTTTAAAGTACGTGGGTATTATTTGCCTTTAGTCTATAAACTTGAAAATAACGTACAGGAAACGAAATTCTCTCTAAAGTAAATATTCGCTGTTTGTATTAATATCATTCAGGACATGTAATTTACACTTGGAATAAAATTTGCAATAGGAAAATAAAAAAAAAACAAAATACAATTGTAGATATTTTCTCATATATTGTAAATTCGAATAATGTAAATATTTTGAATTTATTGAAATAATATATTTAATTATAAGACTTCTAATTTACCATATTTACAGGAATACTTTTTTGCCAAACTGCTTTAAGTAGACTATGAATTGCTTATTAAAAATAATTTTAATACATCCATTTAATTTGAATGAATTTACAGTTTTATTACTAGTAGTTTCCCATTTTTTTTTTTTTTTTGTGTTCTGTTAAATGGAATTCTGATAAATTCTTAATTAATTCTTGTTTACTTATAATAACGTTCTCTCCCCCCCCTAAAATTTATTGAAATTATTATACATAAAATTCTTTTAAAAATCTTAATAAATTTTCAATAGGTATTAATTATTTGAATGAACTCTTTTCCATTTTGTTATTTTGCTAAGCCTTTATAATCATCATAACTGTGGAGATGTATTCTAGATGTGGGAGTTATTGACGTATGGAAATGCATTGAAATAAATACGCACATTGATGATGATACCAGTCGAATTCTTGGCTATATTTATATATTAAGACAAGATCTCTATTTTAAATCGGAGTCGAATATTCATCCATTGTAAATAGAAAACACGAACAAATATAGCCGCAAGTGGCTTAATATCTAAAGTATGGTGCAGTTGTTCTCAGAAAAGAAGCAATTTTGTTTCGTTGGAAATTGAAGCATGTAATGCCTAGCCGTAACACACGAGAATATTGTTCTCTCAGGCACATTACTGTAAGAATAGAGCGAAGCAAATCCTAGAAGCATTGAAGCAAGTTTGAGAAGCAGCCAATTTTTGAAGATCTTGTAATATGGAATTTAAAGAAATAAAATAATTTTATTATGGCTTAAATCAGTAAAATAAGGTTTCTTCTGGTATCAGTTTCACTTACGTTTCAGTACAATATCAGATGTTAAGGACATTTCAGGAATAAAAACTTGGGTATAGTTTTTAATCATTAAATTGCCTCCGGTACGATATCTCCTTGACGGAGTTTCATTAAAGTAACAGAGTACCAAATATTTCGGAACAGCTGCATGTGCACTCAGTTGATGAAGTAGGAAATAGTTTCTAAATGAGTGGCTAAAAATGGAAGGATTAATTTTAAAGAAAAGTTATTTTGCTTTCGAACCATTATTATTGGTTATTAAACGATGTAGAATAATAGTACTCTGAATAAAAAAAAATTAAAAGAGAGATTTGTAAAAATTATTTAGATTGAGAATAACTCACACTCTTGACTTTTCTATTATTAGTATTTAATAGATTTTATTGCCTTGCGGTGAAATAAGTGACAAGTTTTCAATTAAATAGCATATATAAATTTTGAAACTTTAATTTTAAAGAAAAAAAATTGCAGATTTTTTATTAGAATCTGTAAAGTAGTTTACAATTACATTTTGATTAAAATTACTGAATGAAAGTAAATGATAAAAATGTGAATTTAATCCCTTATATTTGTCTCTTTTGTATCATAAGTCTTAATTTGAAACATTTTCTTGCTTGTTATACGTGTTTGTATGGTTTTAAAGTTAATAAATACCATTCATAATATAGGTTCTGTATAAAAGGCAAGCAGTTAAGGTGTCTTCTTTTTAATTACACCATAAAATCATTATTCTCTTTTGTAATGTCAAAATTATTCAATCTATCTATGCATTTTTACGAGGGTATGGAAATCTATGAATACCTTTTTTGACAAGCGCATAAAAATTCTATTATATACAGAAATAAAAAGACCTAATGAGGGCAATAAAATAATACAATTAAAATGAGTTTTTAATCATTAACTTAAGCGATAGATAATATGTAGTTTTACTTCAGTTATTAATTATTTACGACACTTTGTTTGCTTTGAAATTGTTTTAAAAACATATAACAAATTTTGGATTTTTGAAGTTTGGTATACATTGCAAAATCCCTTTAAAATTGTATATCGTGTAGAAATAAAAAGTTCTAACTATAAAATATGGCGTTAAAATAATTCAATTCAAATGGATTTTTAATCACTACTTTAAGCCACAGATAATATGTGGTTTGTCTTTAGTTATTAAATATTTAAGATACTTTGTGCTTTAATAATGTTTCAAAACATAGAATAAATTTTGGGGTTTTGAAGTTTGTATTGCAAAACCCTTTAAAAATAAAATAAAATTTTATCTTTAGAAAATTAATGAAATCTAAAACACTGCAAGCAATACAACAAAAATTAAGTAATTACCATCCATATCTCAGTTAGTGAAATTTTAAAGAGGTTTAATATGATAGATCGAGTCTAATGTATTTACTATTGATTAATGTGCTTCGCGTTTGGAAATATATATAACCATCGTGTCACAAATTAGCTAAGATTGCGAAGAATATCTGAAAATTTACTATTTCCAATTTTTATATAAATATTTTGGGAATATATTAATGAACCATTATTACAACAAATTTATATTTAAGAGTTGAAGAGTCTTTGTTAAATTTTTAAGCTATTCTGACATTGTTGAATGTTCCTATTATTTATGAAGTGACTGTTCAGCACGAATATAAAACAAATCCAGAAATTACAATAAATAAATTTTGTTAATATTTTTAGACCTTCGTATTTTTTAAAAAGTTTTCTCGCCTTTTATATTTTAATTACGTTTATAAAAAAAGTAGTAATTTGTTAAATGCTCGATTATTTAATGCTAGCTAGTGAAACGTAATATAGGTGAAGCAGTGGGTGAAGCTTTAGGCAACACTTGCATATTGGCTTCATAATAAGATGAGACTGCTACCATTTTCTTTTCAAAAATTACCTATGAAAGTATAAGATCTTTTTACAATAGTTAGCGAGAAATTAATTAAAAATAATTATTTTGAAATTCTAAGTTAATTCAGGGAAGGACAAGTGGTATAATTTTATCTTTAGGATTTATTTGGAAGAGAGTATTTAAAATATTCTTATTAACTGGTTTTCATTTTTAAAACCAAGATTTTATTTTCAACCATAGTTTGTATCAGAAAGTTCAAATATTAACAAAATGTTTGCGATCATTAAAATGATTTCTGCAACCGAATTAAATTTTTTAATTATTTTTAAAAGTTTACATTAAAAGTTTTTTTAGGTGAATAGAAATTATTAATACTGTAAGTTAAAACATTTTTCTATATTTTCCATCTAATACTCATTATTCTAGCACTTATAATTTGGATAATTTGTATAAATGAAATACTAACAGTTTGGAAAATTGCAATTTATTTTTCTCCGGAGAGGCTGCTTTCAGTCGAGTTTCAAATTCGAGTCCAGATGCCACTACAGACCCATCAGTCAGCGAAGCTAATGCACATTAAATCTATCGGGGTTCAAAATTTTTTTGCTCGGATGCTATGGATGTTAGGAGAGTGTACCAGCTCATGTATCGTTCTCATCACTTGACCGTGGTTCAGAATTACGATGTCTGATATCAATAGCTCTCGTGATGTTTTTAAGTACGACTTTAATTGAAGAATCAATCAGTCAGAAGGGCTGAATAATGATGTAATATTAGGATTTTTTAAATCAAATTTTCCAAGAATCATTTAAACTACCAGTATTTAATTTTATTTTACTCAGAAAATATTTTTAATATTATTCACGTATGTGGTCCCAAAATTTTGACTCTAATTTCTAATCACAAGAAGATTGTAGTACATGGAATTGCGATAAGTCACTGTATTGGAATAGGATTTGGCTATAATCTTGTTTCACTTCAGTAAAGGAACTAGAATACGGTAAAAGTTTTATGAATTAGAATTAGTAAAAATAAGAAAACGTCATCAGAATTGTAGAAATGGAAAAAACACCATAAGTTAAGAGCGATACGAAATAAAGAGACAGCTATTTAACCTTCGTCGTTTTTGTCAAGTCGTTGGTTTGAGTCCTGATGACACAAAGACCCACCGTTTAGAGGTGATGCACGTTAAATCTAGTCGAGGTCCCAAGTTCTCCCGTTAGCAAAGTATGGAAGTTTAGATAAGGAAATTCCGGCGAGTTGTCATCGTCCTCGTCACTTCTTGACTTAAGTTCAGAATTACGAGGTCCGTCACCAATAGTGTTCGTGTTGCTTTTCAGTGCAATGTTAATAAGCATTCACAATCACCACAATTATGAAAAAAAGGACAATCTCTTCCATTTGCCTTGAATCAATTAATCTCTTATTAAATTTTAAATTTTTTTAATGAGATAAAAGTCTCTAAAAAGTCACTAAAAGAAGCCTTCATCCTATTTTATTTGATTCTTAGGTACAACGGTTTTTAAAAACATATTGTTTATAAAACATTTCGTTTAAAAGAGCTAGAGATTGTAATTTAATCAGAGAAAAATATTTTGAGCTTTCAACTTAAATAATATCATTTTTTCTTTTCCGTATTGCCATCGGAATTTCTTTCACAGAAGTATTGAAAGAAAAATTACCTTTTTCTCAACAGAAATTGTCCGATTTGTCACGTTAAGAACTATATTCATGTACACTAATTGCCACAAACATTTACGCACCAACAAAGAGTTGTCTGAATAAAACGAAATTTTACATGCGTAAGTACAGCTTTATAGTAAATAAATGATTAGAAAATCAAAGGAAAATGATCATTTATTGTAGGAGAAATTACAAATGGTTGGAGGTTTTTGTACCCTTTTGGACCATCTCTAGCAGGAATGCATGATGTGATACTATCGGCCATTGAGACATACAAGTCTCATGTAATGTCTTACGACATCTCGTTCCACAGTTGCTGTAAACGCGCCTTTAATTCGACCAAACTCGTCGGCTATCTAACTTGCCGTACTTAATGTTCCCAGATATGCTCTACCGGTGACAAATATCGTCGGGCCTGACAGGGAAGGGTGGAAATGTAGCGGAGATAGCCCTGTGAAATCCTTACTGTGTGTGGATGAGCTCTGTCCTGTTGAAAAATGGCTCCTGGGAGTTTGCCATGAGTGGCAACACATGTGGCTGAAGATTTCACGAGCTATGATGGTGCCATGAATCAATAATAGGAGTGACCGTGTGTCGTATGCGATGACACCTTATGCTATCACACCAATTGTGGGAGCAGTGTGCCGCTCAAGGCAGGATTAAGACGTTCTCCACGGAGACTCCACACACGTACACGATTGTCATCCCTGCCCAAATTGAAGTTGGAAACGTCGCTAAAGGCGATCTGATTCCATTTAGTTGCAGTCCAATCCCTTCGAACGCCACTCCAAACGGAAGCGACGGTGTGTGGATGTCAATGGCAGTACACATAATGAACGCCGCGATAGCAACTGTCCTTCAGTCAGGCGCCTTGCGATGGTACGGACTGACACAGAGGCCCTATGTTGAGATAGTTGGCGCTATGAGTGCGTGTCGTATGATGTGACGATCTTCTCGACTATTGGACTGTGGAGGGCGTCTTTAACCTGGACGCCATGTAACAGACCTCTCTCTTGTTCAGTGGTCCAAACACCTCTTTACAGTAAAGGCAGGATGGCCTAGGTGGCCAGCTACTCGCCGAGCTGACCACTCAGTTTCCATCAACCTTATGATTCTTCTCCTCTCGAACTCTGACTCATATTGTCTCCAGTGAGGATGTAAGGACATCACTAGTTAAAATGCGTCTCTCTGCACCAGATTGAATACATGCAAACAAGCTCTACTTACCTGTTTTATAATCTGAACAGAACGAAGTTCAACTCCCTCTGGGGGCATAACGCAATACTTAATCACGTTGCATTTCTAAACTTTTACATATCTGCCTATAACGTACCTTCATGCTAAGTTTCGTAATAATCCCACTCTTAATTCTTGGAGCGCAAAATTTTATGGCAAAGAGTGTATATTCAATTACAATTTTACCTTCACACTCCATGATTTTACAAAGATGTGATTTACTTTTAAATCTGGAAAGTTGTACGGAAATATCGAAATTCCTAACAATTGAACTTAATTCATGTAATTGAGAAGCAAGATAGATTTGGTTTTCGATTCTGATGACATCCGCCATCTAATGAGGAAAAGGATTGTATAGTTTTTATAAAATTATAGACACAAAAAAAAATTCTTTCGAATTCAGTAATTTATTTTCCAATTTCAGATACAGCTTACAATTGAAGCAAATAACACAATTTGGTCGATTAACTTTTAAATGAAAACCGCAAAAATTATGCATTGGATTAAATTTTCTTCTTTAGACTTTTTTGCAATGATAGCAAGCACAAGTAACGGCTGACTTGAAGGTCAGTGCCATAGGACCGTCCAAACACATTACTTTTACTTTGACCTGTAAATATAGAAAATAATCTTAAGTGAAATGATAACATTAAGTAAATCGATTTATGTGACATTAAGCTAGACATTGTAAGAACTTCTGCAAGCGAGAAACATTAAGTATAGTCACGAATTCGCGTCTTTCAAAAAAGAATGTCAGACTACTTTATGGCTGTCATATGATACCTGAAGGGATTCTCTTCTGTTTCATGAAGTGTCATAACATTTCTCTTAAATGAAATTGTCTAGCCACAAATAGAAAAATGTTATCGATAACTTATACCTTCTTCTGGATTTCGCTTGTCTTTTTCTTACTTTAAGCAATCATTTTTTTGGGGAATTATTATTTATAAAAATCATTTTAAAAAGAAAAAATATATTAATCAAAGAACGAGTTCAAAGAAAAACTGTATTAAAAAAGGATATTCTGAGCTATATTAATAAAAGGAAGTTTTTTTTGTTTGAGTGTGTGTATGAACGGTATAGCGTAAAGGTGGAAAGGCCAAGACCACTAAATTTGGTACGCTGAAATTATGGATCATGATAGTGTTCATCATGAAGTAATTATTTTGAAATTCACAATAAATTTTTATAATTCAATGCTGAAATAACTTTTGTATTTTTTTTTTGATACATTCTCTCTCTCTCACGGACCTAAATCTCGAACGAAACTTTGTAGGATTACGATGTTTCGTCATCTGAGAAATCCAAATCTTTTAAAGAGGACCGGTTACGTTTCGTGTGTATAAGTTAATATACCATTTTTCTCTAATAAATTTAAAATTTTAAAACAAAGTTGAAAAATGTCAATTCAGTTTCTTTTTCATTTTGAATCATTCAGTTCTGAAATCTATGGGTCCAAATAACGCGGTATTTATGCAGTAAGTGCAATGAACATTTGGCTTACTTTTAAAAAAAGAGAAGAGGAAAGTGTTTATTAATGGAAATGCAAATTTTCTATTTCAAAAGCAGCCGCGACATTTTCATCTTCTCTCCTTCGCTAACGAAAAGTACCATTCCACTATGCATAGGTGGTCGAGATAACCTAGTGATCCTGGTCGCATATTCGATGCCAGCGTTATTTTCGTCGAGTCGAGGGTTCGAGTTCAGGTGCCCCTGAGACCCACCGTGTAGCTGGGCTGATGCACTTTAAATCTGTCGAGGTTCCAAGTCCTCTAGTTGATGTGGAGTGAAAAGTTAGAGAGGGAGGTGCCAGCTCAGGTATCATCCTCGTCACTTGACCGAGGTTTAAAATTACGAGGTTCGTCGCCAATAATTCTCATATCGCTTTTAAGTGCATCGCTAATAAAACAATCAGCCATTGAATCAATGAATCAACCACTACGCATAGGTCTAGAACATATTAAATCACATGAAGATGCAGTTTATCTTTGCTTCTGACAGTTTTTTCTTCATTTTCTGGAGATTGTTATATTTATACGTTTTTTTAAATGAGAATTAGGAATAATTTTGGACGGAACGATCGCCAGAAAGTATTATTTCAAAATTAGTTCCCTAAGATAAATTGTATTGATTTAATTGTTTTGCATGTTTTTTAAATTTAATTAATGTTGTAATTTTTTTAATAAATAATTTAATAATTTTAATTGCTAAAATTAGGTAATTTACCTTTATATATGTTTCTTATGCTCTTTTATTGTACTATCATCATCATCATCATAATATATAAACAGCAATATTATAATTCACAAAATATCTCATCATAAACAAATTAATCAAATGAATCATAAATTCACTATATTAATGCCTAAGAAACTACACAATTAAAGAAATAAGAAAAATGAAGTAAAATTAATATAACTCATATAAAAATTATAATAATTAATTAAACTAAAATTAAAACTTAAAAATAAAAATCTATTAAGTAACTGAAAATTTACAAGAGAAAGCCCAATGAAAGAAAAGCAAAAATTTAGAATAATGGAAATAGTGTAATTAATACTTTTCTGTACTTTGGAATGGAATAATGGGTGTTTATAACTATCAAACCATCATACTTTAGCGATTTACATTATAATAAAATATGGTAGCAAACCAAAAATCAGAAAAATTCAGAAAATCAACCATTAAGAAAAGAAAAAATTAAGCCAAGAACAAATAATAATCAAAATCAATTAAACTGCAAACAGCAAAAAAATACATCAATAAGTATCTAAAAAATTGGAAGACTAATAAAATCTAAGAAAACATATTAATTAAACTAAAAATATTCATGCAAAAAAAAAAAATGTAAAAAACACCAATGATGCATCATCATAAATAGAGTAGAAACTTTTTAAAGACAATGAACATCAAATGAAAGTAATAATAATTATATAATCATATAAACTACATAAATAAAATGCAAATAAAAAAAACAAGCATTACTATAGCCAAAACTTTAAAAATAAGTAAAACATACGTAAGCCTACCACTACTCTCCATGAAAGAATTCACCGCCAAAGTGAACACTGATTGATTGATTGATTGATTAAAAAGAAACCATACCAATAAATTATATTTAAATAAAATAAAATAACTAACCAAATTATTAAGATTACTAACCAAAAATTAAAGAATACACACACACACACACACACACACACACACACACACACACATATATATATATATATGTATATATAATGGTATATATATTTAAGAATGGCTAATTTGTAATATATATATTTAAGAATGGCTAATTTAATTTAAATTCAAGAATGGCTTATTATCGCCTCCTTTCCAAAGAATGAAAAATGTTGCATACATCTTCGGTTTCCATGATATTACAGCATTGTCCATAAGATGTAATGGATTGCTTTGGATTGATCTTAAGGGAGTCTTCTGTGGATGGAACAGCGTAAGAGATACAAAAACCTCTGCAAGCGTTTGTTGTTATATCAAATTCAACACATCCTGGGATGCTTATGGTCCTTGTATGGCCTAAAATTAAAATGTATAGGATCATAGCGATTATGTTATGGAACGGATTAATTTCAGTGTCAAAGAAAATATAAATTACGAATTTTACAAGTAAATTAAATCTAACAAGCAAATTGTGTTTTTTAATGGAAAATTACCACTGTCAGAAATTTCATGGATATCACATTATTATGTGAAAAAACAATAAATAGAATTTATGATTTTGTTTATAACAGCTCAAAGTTTTTAATTGTTTAATCCATTGGATTACACAGCTATCTTACAGCCGGTCGTACATTTCAAGTCCATCATTACATTGCCGGCTGTGAAACGGATTGAGGAGTTGTAATTTCTTAGTGTCTCAATCTTTCCGTTAATAAACGGCAACATGTTATAAGCCATTGGAAAACTGAGAAATAAATCTATTATAGGGTGTATAAAACGCATTTGATTTATCTCAATAAATAATGAGTTACAAGCAATTGTTTTTTTTTATGATTTTTCCTACTACACAGTAGTAAAAGTGGTGTACTATAAGAAAATATCTCTTTGAAGAGGAATTAAAATTCTTTTTCTTTTAATATTTTCTACTTTTTCTAATTCTTCTAATTTTCTTAAAATTATATAATAAACATAGGGTCAACTATAAGGGAAAATATTAATAAACCAACGGGTTAATAACTTTTGAATGTACGAAAAACAGTTAAATAAATTCTAAATACTTTCATTTCATATATTTTGATCACATTAAATTTTTATTTATCTTTTGTATACATAATTTCTAAATTAAAAACACCTTAAAATGTAATCATATACTTATTTGTAAGTATTTATATTACATACTCTTTATTAAAAATTTGTTAATTAATGAATAAAAAGATTTACACACATTTGTCAATTATATAGACATTCAGATTTTAGGAATCAACGAATTTTCATGAAACATTTCAAATGACTATATATTTCAAACCAAATGTTTATGTTTAAATGTTTCATAAAATTATGTCCAATAACCGATAGTCCTTAAATCTTATATATTTGTTGCTGTTTTTAATTAATATTATATGGTTTTTAATTATATTTATGAATGCACGGTATTTTGAAACCTGCCATCAAAAAAGCTACAAAATATAAAAAAATAAATATTTCCTTAAAAACCAGCGTAAAATGTTAACTACAAAAGATCTGCGTGAAATTATTAGTTATGTGGCAAGAATTTATTGTAATCGTCTATAGATATGATACAGATCTTAACCTGAAAATAAAATAATTACTTTTTGTCCCCGTTTAGGTAAAAAAAGCTATTCAACTTTCAAACATATGGCTTCTAATTAATTTAAAATCTGCTAGTGCATTTGCTTATGGAAATTGTTTACGCCTTTAATTAACAACTCATATGGAGGAAGAAAAGAAAAATAAATTATCCGCACAACTTAGAAGTTTCAAAAAATTAAGGGAAGAGGAATATGTCTACTGTAATGCCATCATTATATAAGAATATTTAGTAATTCTTCGCTGATTATAAAATCAATAAAGAATTACAAAATATTCCAACTGCGAGGAGAGTAGATTTTCCCTCCAGTGATTAAGCTCCAGCATCTATTTTAAGCTATTGATACGTTTTATGTCAGTGTATGAGGTGTGCTGGTATTTTTAGTATGAATCATTCTGTTCTATGGACTCTGATTTTGCTAATTAGTCCACATTCACTTCTTGAAGTTTGTTGAAGCAAATAAATGATGGAACTAAGTGTATTGCGTCTTCTAATTTTAATTTGAGAAACTCTTCTTAAGAATTCATTCGGACGAGAGATTGAAAGGAGGAGTAAGATAAGGTGAATGTGTTTCGGGAGAGAGCAGAAGATATATTATTGCGCTTAGTTTTATAATAGCTGACGCAGATTTAATATAAAATATATTGAATTTCATTCAGATATAGTCGTTAGGCCTAGTTTCTATGATTTGAGTTACAGCTGGTTTTATTTTCCCAACTTATGTTTGTATTATTTATAGCTTCAAATAGACACTTGCTTTTGTTATTCTTCTCAAGCAAACCTTTCATAATTAATTTTGTTTGTATAAAAAAGCTACCAAATTCTCACTTTTTCTGGTTTTACTTGGAAGTTAACCAAAGGAGCGACTCTGGTCTTTTAAGGTTAATGTTACTGAAAGTCAGATAATAGTAAATGTATTTTGTTTCCAACTTTGAAACGGCCAGGTTGTATTAGGAATAGTGAATGTGTTTTCTTACCAACTTTGAAGCAGCCAGGCTGTTCCCAGATATTGGAGTCAGACTTCCCCAACAGAGCAAAAATTAGGAGAAGCATTGATTTTATCAGGATAGTCATTCTGAAACTGGAAAAGCTGCAATTTTCCAAAATGTCAAGACAGTATGTTTTTTGAACCTGGATAAGATAAATTTTCATTTACAATATACAAATATTAGAGCAGCACGCAAGCAATGAAAATCGTCAATCCGTTATCTATAAAAACAACATTATTGAAAAAACCAACGGATAAAGTAAAACAATCAAACATTTTTAAAAATCAGTCAAGTTATAAATGATTTCATCAATTATATAATATTTAAGTAATATTTTATTTCAAGAACATTTCAGTGTTTCTTTTCATTAAATATAAATGAAATCATTTTTCCAATATTTATTTCCATGATATTTTGAATTAAAATTATTAAAATTCTTTGAATAGTAATCTGAATAGTGTTGTACAAAAGTATCAGATTATATTAATTATTTCTAGAAACCCTTTACAATTTAGTTTTAAGCTTTAAGTACAACTAAAATAATCTCAATGATGACTAAAAATCATACATCTGAAATGAATAATATTTTTTAAAAAAATTGTCTCTCTCTCTCTCGCGCGCTGTATATTACAATTTGCATTTTTAAGAAAATACGAGCAAGACAAATAATGACTTGAAGTTCTATAGAAAATCTTATTAATGAGATAACTGTAGAATATCAAGGGCTGAATATAAAACAATTTTAGAATGAATATGTATAATTACGTTTAATCAAAACATAATTTATTTTCTGGAATGGGCAGGCTGTTTGTTTTTAAGCGTTAACAATTATTAATGGAGAATCCAAAGAAATTTTTTGTTTGTATAAATCACGAATGCATAAATCACAGGTTAATTAGATATTAGATCCAAAAAGAATATCTTTTTGAAGCTTCGAGGCTCTAACATAGAAATAAAGTAGTATTTGATCGTGTGTGTACATGTCAAATACACAAACATATGGATTAAGCGAAATTATTTTTCCGTTTCTTGCGCATCTTCTAAATATATTTTTTGAAAAAATGCGAGACACGCAATGAAGAATAATGTGTCTCATTTTTGACCATATATATAAACAGACCGGAGGCAATACGGATATTTCTCACCTGTAGGAATGGTTTTGACATTTCCATTTGTTATTTTGATAATTCAATTTGATGATGTAATAGGTTATATACTTGGTAATTTTTATCTATTAATTTTATTGCTATTTCATTTTGTTAAAAGCAAGGAAGTATTTTTATCAGTATAACTCAAATTAGACTATAGATCCATCTCATTATCATAAATGACAATAAGATTTCTTACACAAGCCTATTAGTGGAGTATATTTTCAATAAATGGAAAAACGATTATATTTTCTCTATTAGCTTTTTCTTGACTTGTAATTTAAAGCTTAAAGATTGATTTAATTGATTATCTAAAACATATCAATAGAAAAGAGAAAAAAAACTTTCTAGATATTACTCTGTACTTAATATCTTTTTTTAAAGAGAAAAAAAATTATAAAACACTAGATCCTAAACACATTGATTTCTAGTTGTTCTCTTTAAATAATTGTACGAAGTTACCATGAACTTAAATAATTCAAAATAAATATCCCCTTTGACGATGGCTCCACCCTAGAATAATTATGCCAATCAAATATTAAACCTACAGAGAGGTACAATAGCTGGTTGTGTGATTCTATTTCGAATTCAAACAGAAATTTTCATCCTTTACTAACTGTGATCAGTTTTTTTTAAATAAGTAATAGATTATTAGTTTCGCGTAGGAAAATTTCATAAGATAAGTTTCCCAAAATTTAAACTTATTAGTGTAATTTATATATGTATTTTATGTAATTATATTTTATTTAGAAATTCAGCAACACCTTTCCAGAAAAATTTTTCTAATGTTAAAAAAGTAGTTTTTCTAAAGATTACATTATTTTATATCCTTATGTTAAGCTATGTATTTTAAATATAAGCTTAAAAAATTTAATTGTTATCAAATGGTGATATTATTACCTATAATTTCGATTAAATTATAAGCTGAGAATTTATTCCTTGAAAATTTTACTTGTAAAATATTTTGTTCAAATGTCTATTTATAATTATTCATTTTCTCTACACCACATAATTATATTAGATCAATTTATATTTATTTCATTCAAGTAAAATTTTTTTCTGTAGTCTGATATATCTTTTATATATGGATTAATAACAGATATTTCACTCAAATTTGATTTTTATAATTGACATTGCATTACTCTGTATTTCCCCCATATTTTTTTCAATAAAACCTTTAGCATTTTAGATTAAACGAAACAATACCTTACTGAATGCCTGTTTATACATATTTTCTCATTTATAAAGTCAATTAATCGGCTTGAAACATAATAATTGCTTGAAAATAATTATGAAAAGTTGGTTCACAATATCAGAGAACTGAAGAGCATTTAATTTAAAACTCAATATTTTACCAAAAGAAATATTTACGGTCAAAACTATTTCTACAGAATTATAGAATTAAAAAAAAATTCTTTTTACGAACAAAGTGTTTTTGACCTTTTTTTTGTTTTGAATGACGAGTCACATGAAATCTAAATTTATATTGTATTTTACTAATGACGCATTTTGAAGTTCAGTGATAATTTTTAAGGGATTAAATAGAGAAGTTTATTTAAATAGTATTTTATTTATTTATGCGAAAGAAATTATACAAATAACTTAAGCATTATGTTAAGTATTCTACAAATATAGCTTTATGGACAAGACTCAAAATTTTATTTAAGAAATATTTTCTCCTTCAGTAAATTCCTAATTACATTTCTTGCAATTATGAATAAGTAATGATTTTGACTATACGATAAAGTTTTTCATTCATTTCTTTTTTTCTTAAAATAAAATAAATATAAAGCTTAGCTATTTTGTAATTAAATGGCTTAGGAAACATATTTCATACATATGTTTTACGCACGAGTGAAAGTGCGCGATTTTTCGGTATTCAAAAGCATCATGTGTGTTTTCGAATACTTCAGTTTTATGTTTAATGAATTTCAAAGAATGATTTAGTTGTTTTTAAAACTCATTTTTATATTAATGGAAATAAATTCAGTGAATGAATTATGTGGGTGTATATTAAAACTTACTGCAAAATGTTTTTCAATGTTATTTACGAGTACATTACAGTGGGAAAAAATACGATATGTGATTATATTTTTTGCATTCCATATTTTTTTAATTCCTCTAATTAATATCATGGATTATTGTAAATGTCTAGACCATTTAAATTTTTTTATTCAAGTAGGATTTTTCTATACAGAAATCTTAAATACTTAAAATAGAATATAAACGATATGAAAATATACTTATAAAGAAATGAAGTTGTTAAAATATATATGTGAAAAAAATCATTGTAACCTGTGTTAAAATTTTAATTATATTACTCATTATTAATTAAATCTCTCATTTTATTAAAAAAATTTTAAATTTTTTTCACAGAATAAATATAATTTAGTGTTGACAGCAACGTTTCATAAAAATTAGTTGTTAATATGAATTAAATTGATTACTACTTTCTGCTAAAAACTGTTGCTGTTAACAATGAAACATTCAAAATGCACGAAAAAATTAATTTCCTTTTTTAAAGTTTTCAATTAATGTATTTAATGTTCTACGTTGGATAAATAGCATAGCCTTATTTTTGTTAATTTCCTTTATCTGTCAATTATATTTTAATTCATTTTAACTAATTGATAGTTAGAAACATCTTTCGCTCATAAAATTGCACAAATGAATTCTATTTCATAACAGAAATATTTCCTAAATCCATGTAACTTAAAACAATGTTTTAATGCATTTTTGTTAAATCAGACTCTATGAATTTTAATCTTTAATGCAACGTGGTGTAATTGCAACATTTAGAAATACTGTAAATAAACAAAACACTGACAAGTGATGTAAAAATAATTAGAATAAATATGTGTTCTGTATTGAAATACTAGTTTTCTATAATGAGGCGAATATAAAGTACATCGAAATAGGAAATTGACAAATAATAAAACACATATTATTTTTATATGTCCATTTTTAACTAATATACATAATTAAGATTAATAAATGTCGCATTATCATACATATAATACTTTTCTAAGATAAATACGTAGGGAATCTTACTTTTAAAGATACATTAACTATTTAATTCTTGTATTTTTAAAAGAATTAAATTAAAGTTTTTTAGAAAAGTTGGCTACCTACCAGATTAAAAATGAAATTAACAAAATTCAATTACAACACTGATCAAGCCACAAACCAGAATTGATGTTATTTTTAGAGTCACTTGAATAAAAATATTTGAGGCACTGAATGCAGTTCCCTAAATATGAATTAAATGCCTATTTAAATAATCTTTTAATAGGTAAATCAGTTTAAGTGCCAAATGAAGCGAAATGGGCTATTATGCATAATAAAGAAACATGTTTATGTTACAAATACCAAAAGTATTAGGCGGCAAGGACTAACGTAGAAAAAATTTCTCTAAAACATAAGTAGCCTTATTTAATGCTCTTGTGAAGAGTCTAAATCTTAAAAAGTTTGATTCAGTTTAGCTAGTTTTGTGACGCTTCCCTAAAATTTCTTACAGCGTTCATAATTAATTTTATGTAGATAATTACACAATAGTAAATTTAAATTAAAAGACGTCAGATTAATAATAATATTGATACAGTTTATTAATACTATTCAAGTAATGAGTTCGAGTGAGTAAAATCGCAAAGGTTAAGGGTTCGAGTGGGAAATCCGAATTTTTCCTGTTTGAGCTCACTCAACCAAGGATGCTTCTTCAAAGTCGGTCTACTACCTCTAATCACTTGTTAAACTCCAATTTCTATTATCCAGCGATTTTTCACTGTAATATTCCCTTCTACTTCGCTTATATATACATTTCCTCAAGCTATTAATTACACTTCTTAACTTTAATCTGTATGCATCACGTTTAATTTATTTTGTGGCAAAGTGTTATTTAAAACAATTCAAATTAGGTAAAGTTTCCAAGCTTAGATAAGATTAAATTGTGAATTGCCTAACATTATAATTTGAGAATATTCTCAGGGTTACATATGATCTAATATCAGATGGATACATCAACTACTGGTTCTTCAAGCACACATTATAATTCAATGGCATTTTTATATCGTTTCATTTAAGATGTTGCTGTTAGTATCGTTTCATTTAAGATGTTGCTGTAAATGTGAGTATGAAGAGATTCTCATCTTATTGCATGTATTTTATGAATACAGCATATCCTTACTATTCTCCTTTAGCAATAAAAATGCAGCCCGAATGTCAATATATGCAACTGAACAAAGAGTTCGATTTCATTCCATACTTCTTTAAGCCTTTAATATAAAAATTAAGCTGTATATACTGATTTGCATTTCTATTCAATCTTTGATATTTGTATTTCGTCTATAATTAGTTTGGGGTAATGCCTAGAAGATAAAATTCAACTTTCAGACATATATATTGAAATATTACAATTTACAACATTATTTTCCCTGTTTACTGCCTCATTTAATTTGAAGTTCTAAATCAAGCTTAATATTTTCTAGACAAATTTTGAAAAGTATTCTTTTTTAATTTTATATTATAACAGCTTCCAAATTAAAAAAATTGATTCATTCCATTGGAACGTTTTCTGAGGCCGTAATAAAAGCTGAAGGGAGCTTTCCGAATAAGTATTAATAGACATGGCGAGAATCTTTACATATCTCATTTTTTATATGTATCTCAAATTCCTTATGGGTGCTAGGTACTATTCTAACAAAAAATAAAAATTACGTGCACGCACACACACACACACACACACACACACACACACACACACACACACACATATATATATATATGTGTGTGTGTGTGTGTGTGTATACAGGGTTTTTTCAAAAGAATATTTCAAAACACACTCGGAGAGTTTTCTATTACGAAACTAAAGAATCTATAATTTTACTGACTGATTATATTTAAAATAATATTTTAATGTTTATAAAACTATAAATGTTCAATGGGAACGCCACCGAACAAATACTTAAAGAAAAATAAATAGTAAAACTCATCCTCATAAACTTCAATAAAAATCAAGTAACAAAATGATATTCAAAAGTTCTACATACAATTTAAAATGTTTGTGTTTTACTTTGACTTCTTTTGATATTGACCAAAAAGAGTTAGGGCACTAAAGGAATTCAAAGATTAATTTAAAAGTCTTATATCTTAGATTTAATATTAACTGAAATTTTTAACGGGGTTCAAGATCTTTCGTTTTGTCAAAAGTCTTAAAAATTTGAAATGAACCTAAGATTCTTATTTACACACGTTGACTGATTTTGAAAGATGATATTTACTTAATAAAAGGGAACACGAGGAAAAAAACTAAGAAAGGAGAAACTAGAATTTAAAAAAAATAAAAATTACAGAGCAAACATAGAAAAATTTTCATATTCTGTTGAGCATGTAGTTGATGTAAACGAGAAATAAAAATAATTGATATAAAGAATCGAAATAATTTGAAAACTATTTTTATTGAATCTAAGATATTATTAGAAAGATAAAGAACGGCAGAAGTATGTAGTAAAAACTGCCACCTCTCTCATGCTGGTATTTCAGACGATATTCAAGGTATAAGGAATTTCTTACTACATTACTACTCATACAGTGAAAACACATTTACTAACTTTTTGCTTAATTTAGTACTCGGTATAAAAGTAGCTGATAAAAAATACTCTAAGTTTGCTTTACAGTCTTTCGCATATACTAAAAATAGATTCAAAATATCACATAAGTTATGAAAAATTACACTTAATGAAGCGTACAAAAATTATATTAACTTAACATACTAAAAAATTGTGTTCTTTTTTTTTTTAATCTATTCCATAATCTTTAGGCTAGAAAAAAAGAAAATTGCATCTTTACAAAACACACACACACACATACACACACATAAAACTAAAGAGAAAAACATGAAGGAGAAAAATATTATCCTCATTAATATATATTGAGTAGGAAAGTGTTTTCATTATTAAACTTTTGACTATGATAGAATATTCATTAGATTCGATTAAAAAACCCCAAAAACAAAACATCTCGCCCCAGTAAGACACAAAATTGAAAATATGATCCTCACCTATCATTAAAAAACTTTTTTTTTTCGAAATTAATAAAATCGCTTTTCATAACAATTTGCTTATGCGATTTCGCGTCAGTTCGGGAAAGCAGATGACTTCTTTTTTTCCTTCAATGTTGTAGCAGTGAAAAATTTCCCATTGAGCATTTGCCGATTTATGTTGAACACAACTTATTATACATTAAAAAATATTAACTTAAGTAGTTTTACTTTAGAGGGTAGAGATTCATTATCTTGAATAGAAGAAACTATATTTCACTGAATATTAATAATGAATTAACATACAATCTAAATGCAAATTAATATCAACATTTAAAATAATGTATCATTTATATACTAACTTTAAATAATAAGAAAAATCAGTCAAAATAATTTAAAGTTGTGGAAGTCTTAAACATAAAGAAATTTCATTTATAATTACTTAAATTACCAATAAAAGTCCATTTTAAAAAAGCTTTACTTTCGTATTAAACATCTTCACAAACTTGGATAGATAATTTATTTCATTAGATTGAAAACTTGACACTATTTTGAAAGCTTTCTACGGTTTTACAGTTACAGAAATGTGAATAAATATCAAAATATCCGTTGATGTTATATTATTAGAATACAATATCACCGAATTAGTATCAAATAAAATAAAAACTCATTCAATTTAACTTTAAAAATGGAAAAAAAAACACTAGACAGATTTAATATAAAATATAAGCATTAAAAGTTTAATTCAAGCTTTTGTTGGACTGTTTTTGTTTTTTTTCTTGTAAAATAAAAAATTTCATTTTTCTAAAAACAAATTTTATCCCATGAACTTCACAAATTTTGTTTGATTCCAATAGTTTCCTTGAAGGATAATTTTATTTCAATACCAAATATCATTACCAACTTTCTTTTGAAAGAGATTTGATTATTTTTTAAAACTTGAAATAAAAAATATAAATAATTTTTTCTATGGAAATAATTAATTGTCTATTGTTCTAAAAATAGGATAGATTAGTAAGAAAGCATTGGTAACTCTCAAGCATAGAATATCCCACATCTGAAGTTTCCCGACCGCATTATCTGGCTAATTAACACTAAAGAAAAATGAAATTAAAGATGCTTTCACTGCTTTTAATTTTAAATGAACTATGATAATGAAAATCTCAATTGTTCACGATGTTCAGGAAAATTTTAATGGAACTATGCTTAGAGAACTGCTAAATGTGGATAATAAAATCAGTTACAACAGAATGCTGAAGCATTTTCTTCTGAAAATGCAATAATAAAAATTAGAAATTCAAAATCAGAAACATGTCAATAACTTTTTTGTAGTGTGATATAACATTTTTGTAGCAAAAATGAAATAAAAATTGCAGCTAAGTCATTTTAATATTTCAAAAAGGATTTACAATTAGTACTTAAGTGCCTTAATGATAAGAAAAATTGGTTGATTTCAATAATGTAACGATTTTACTGTAATAATGCCAATAAATCTTAGATGCTTGAGCTTTATGAAATACTTATTGCATAATTTTCAGCTCTTACTTTCATATCATTATCAAATAGAATGTGGCAGATATTAATTTATCTTAGTTTAAATATTGGTATTTGCTTTATATATAGACACAAGGCACACATACACACACACATTTCCTAGATTGTTTTTGATTTAGATATATTCTGGTATTTAATTACATATAAATATCTATAAGAGAGGTGTATAATATAGTAAAAACTCTATATAGTTCTTTTTCAAAACAATTCATTAAATAAGTAATTGTTTATTAAATTTTGGTAAAAAAATATTTTTTATTCCATGTTTGTTCTACACTTAAGGGGGGAATATAAAGTTTACTTTATCAATTTTTATTCTTGATGTACTTCCACACGTTATAGTATTTAAATTAAAATAGAAAAATAAACACATAGAATAACTTAAGAAACAATAGAATTTAGTTTCTTAATGTCTGGACGCCAAATCATACAAAAAAGTTCAAGTGTAAATTTATACTTTGTTTATTGTTTGCGCAACATAATTATCTAGTTTTAAACAAATAATTATAATTAAAGAAGAATTGCTGCAATATATTTATGAATGAAATTTCCCAGGTTTGTAATTTATTCACTTCCCAAATTTGATTTAATTCATTGATAATATGAATTCAAAAACTTAAATTCATTCTGAATATGTTCATTTTTAAATTATCAAAAATATACTAGCAACAATTAATTTCACTATGGGCTCCTTAAGAATTTAATTTAGTGAAATGAAAATTTGTATAGTTTTAATTGTAACTACTGATTTTCTTTGTATATTAAATTTAAAAAAAAATTAGATATTTTCCTACATATCGGTGATTTTAAATTAAGATATTAAATACCGTTCGTCAACTTTAACAAATACAATGTTTTTAACACTTTGTCAACGACACTTTTCACAATGTTCCAAATATATTTATCGTGAGAAAAGTAAATTTATCCATCCTATTTTACAAAATGTTATTAAATTTAATTTAAGTTAAAATATATATTGTGAATTTAAAATAATAAAACTAGTCCCATAAAATTTTATAAGTATACTCCTTTATGTATGAACTCAAAATTTATTGAAGTAACATAAATTCTTCATACATAAGAAATTCAATTAAAGATTCTTATTTTTCTTATTAATTAATTTATATGAATATAATACGATAGAAATTCACTAAGACCAATTAATTAGTTTAAAGCTTATTCCCATTCGTGTTAACTCGCATTGACATCTAGTTATGTAAAGCATCTCTTAGCAACACAAAATGTCCCTTACCAATAATATCTGCTCCCACGTTGCGATACAACAGTGAAGCCCTTCCTAGATACATTAAAACGCAGTGACATATAACTTCGCTAGAACATAAAATACCTCTTAAGAAACAAATTTACTCATATTTTCTTCGATATATACCATTTTAAGCAAATTTACTTCAAAATGGATGATTTACTTACTTTATAAAATGGAGAACTCGGAGAAGAACCTTGATAACTGAAGATGGAGAGAGAAAAGAGGAAGAGATATGCAGACGTCAAAAATGGTTCCTACTTTGTTGTGTTTCTCCCGCGCTGATTTGCACCAATCGTGAGCAAGCACCTCGAATGGGGCGGTGCTTGATTTTCCCAAAATAGTTTATTTGTTTTTCATTATAAATCAAAGCGAAATCGTTATTCTCAAGAAGCTACTATTGAGCTTCCAAAAAATATAGCGCCGTATCTCTCACAAATAGGAGTACTACTATTTCCTTAAGAAATATATGCGAAAGAAATACTGATTAAAATAAATTTCGATGTAAATATGTAAAAAGTTATTTGGACCATTTTTAAAGTGCTTAGGTATTTATTAAATTTTAGTTGAATGGTATAAAATGTATGGATTTATACATAAACTTAAAACGCTTCTTATGAAAAAAAGCAGCTCTTATCTATTGCTAAAAACTTTGATTCAGAATATCTTTACAATACTTGAATGAACTTAAAAGAAATTTTATAACGCATTTATAATTAGAAAAGTTTGTGACAGGAAGCGAAGAGTGTATTTGAAATCTGAAATAAATATTTATTCTTAAAATGGTAAGAATTGATTAATTACAAAACTTTTAGAATTGTACGAAACAAAATGCTTCAAAAAATATTTAGTTTTGCTTAGTACAAATATTTTGGATATTTACAACTAAACACTTGAAGTGATTTATAAATACCAAAAAGTACCGATGACAAGTTTAATTGCTTCCTTACTTTCAAAATATAATGCTAGAAAGAAAATTCCTTTATTTAAAAACATCAATTATGAATTAAAATCAGTCTGAATTTACTGGTATTAAAATAATATTTACAGTTCAAGAGAATACTTAGTAATTAAAATTTAAATAAAAGTTGTTTATAATACTTTTACCCATTCGACGAATTCAACTCAACTATAAATGCTAACATGTACGCAGAAGTAAAAGTAACTAAATCAAAAGCTCATCAATATTTAGAATCACTTAAAGAATTTTTAATTATTAATTAAATAATCATTTGATGTATATACATTGAAATACAAAGAAGTATTGCTTATGTTGTAAATGTTTTAGTTTATTTTCAGCATGCTATGAAGGAAAATTAACAAATAATGTTAAGCATTTTAAGATGGGCTAAATTAGCTTAAAAAATGTGTACTCTAAAATTAAAAAAAAAAACAAGAGAGAGAGAAAGAAAAACCCACATCAAATTAATACAATGATTTATTAAGCAAGAAAACAAGAAGAAAATCATTTATAAATCATTATATATGTGATGTATGTGTATTTGTGTGTGTTGGTACACTGTAACAAAACGACGCACCTGAGGGTTGTACCAGATTAATGAAATTCCTTATGCAAACATTGACTAATAACATACAAATGATTAAATTTGGTGTCAATGAGAACTAGGGCTAACAGACTGTCATGAGAACGCACTCAGCAGGTGGCTATATAAAAGCGATTCTCAATCTGATGGACAAATTTTCTGTTGCATTACTATTTGATACCTTTCCATTCAGAAAGATGCCTCCTATATTAAGCTCATTGCCAGAGCAAATGTCGAGTTTGAAGTGGTCGTATCATTGGATGAAAAGAGACAGGTTGGGCAAATCAGAGAAATCCTCGTCATGATGGATCAAAACGATGAGGGATTAGAGATGCTGACAAGAGTGGGTGGACAATGCATTTCAGCGTCATGAAGGTAGTGGTCGACATAGGGCCACAGATCGGAAGGACAGATGATTGTCGAGTAGCATTGTCCCAGCGCCCAATTCATCGTTATCAACCCATCAGACGTGCGACCACGTGTCCACCAGTAGCCATTCACAGAACTGCTTGATAGAGCGAAATCTCGGCTCGTACACCCCGCCTACCTGCCACTCAAGCCTGCACTATCGAGCAAGATTACCAGTGGTGCGGCTCGATCGGGTTGGAGTGATTGTGACTGAGGATGTATAGTGTTTTAGCGAGCAGATATCGCTTCAACTGTGTCTGACGGTCATCAGAGTGTCTGTAGACATGGCAACGTGGCTGATCCTCTGTTTCCAATCGCTGCCACACTGGCCTCAACTAGAAGTTATGGCCTGGGGTGCCATTCTCACTAGCCACAGCCGACCTTTGGTATCAGTAGAGGCACACTTACAGAACAAAATACGTCTGGCACATTTCTAAGAGACCTGTTTTGCTAGGCTCACCTCAGTATCCGGCTTATTTTCGTCAAGATGTGCTATCACTACCAGGACATGTTGCTATAGCTGTCTTTACAACTCAAACCTCCTTAGCCATGCAGATCTTTCTCCATCCACTCGACAACTTCGCTAGTGTCACTTTTTGTTATAGAGTATATATATATGCATCTCTCTCTCTCTCTTCTTGTACTATGATAATGTGAAGTAGTGAGGCGTGTGTTAGTGTATATGTATGTGTCTATATAAGTGTTGTTCAATAAGCCCTCAAATCAAGAGATGACGTTTGTATTATCTCGAAATGTTTTGTTTTCCTATAGCATCTGACTTGCAGTTGAGCAAGAACTTTTGTTCGTTTTGAAAGATGAAATAAGTTTTGCATTGTGATTAAATCTTATATTTAAACAGGTGTTCTGAAAGATCAACACTAAGTTAGATGAAATCATGGCAGGTGCTCCTGTGTTTCAACTGCTAAATCGGTTTAATGAGTTGAACTGAATGTGATCATACATCAAAGATGAACGCTTCGGAACGTCCAATGGAAGCTAGGCTGAAGATAATCCGGTATGTGTTTGGCTGATCGACGAATCAAACGTCAACTGAAATGTTGAGGCCACAGGCATGTCTAGGTATATGTGTTCCATTTTGCATTAAAATTGGATGAAAAGAAACATGGACAACGTTAACAGTGAACGTAATTTTCTCAATAGAAAATAAACACCAAGTATGTTGTCGACTCTGAAGTTATTTTGATCTTTTCGTCTCAATCAGACGGTTTCTGTTCAATACTAACTTGCGATAAAGAACGTGGAACACTACTTCCTCAGAAGACAAAGGAAGCAGTCAAAGAAAGTTTTGAGGTAAACAGGATCATTAAAAAATGGCAAACTTGCCATTAACATAGGTATAGTTTTTGGGATGCGTGGATCATCACACCGAATACGGAAAAGGAAAAATATGGAATATTTTGCTGGTTGTATTGCATTGACAGAAATCAAGAAAAATATCCCTCTTTTGAAAAGAAAAGATTCTTTTATCAAGCCAATGCTCGGGTACACCTGTACCAGGTTTTGGTGGCTAAATCATGAAGATTAAATTGAGATTTTGCAACACCTATATTTCGGCCCCGTGAATTTTTATTTCTAACTTTAAAATGGCTCAGTGGACAACGGTCGTCGTCAAACCAGTAGTCATTGCCCAAACAGTTGCATATCTTGCGGACTATCAAAATCTTTTCGATGTTTAAATACATTTGGAGAAAACGCGGAATGTATATGAGCTAAATTTTATTGTTTTAAAATTGTAAAATTTGTTTCTAGGACTTATTGAACATTTATATATATATTATGAATAGATATATTAATTTTTAAAATTTTGGTTTTTAAATTGATCAAATATATGAAGTCTTTTAACTGATGGATGTATGGAATAGAAACATGTAATTGCTGAAAAATGTAAGAAATTTATAAAATATACATAACATTTTATGCTCATAAGTTGTATGTTTATTTTTAGACAAACTTTATCTTCCTCTTCAGGTATCTAAATTTTGATATCCGTGTTTTCTTAATTCTATAAAAGTGTGTTTTAGGCATATAGTTTAATAAATTCACCATGTCTTTTCGTTTCTTTGAATTTTCACACCATTGGATAGCAATATGTTAACTTTCAAACTTTGATTTTATACCAATTTCTTTTATTTAGTATATGAAATGATCATCCTCAGTCAAAATTATATTTTATGTCCTTACAACAAATACTATCCGTCTTCAAAAGTCTTAGGTACTTCCGGTTTACAATATAAATTGATTTAATGCTTTGATACCAGTATTTTTGCAAACAGTTCATTGTAATATTTTGCTTTAACACAGATTAAGTATTTAAATTAAAGAAAGTTCGACATTGACGATTCACTTCTAGAAGATGGTGTTCATTTCAGGTCTATCTAGAGCAGATCATATATACTCTTATATACTCTCTCTCTATATATACTATATCATCTCAGAAGTAAAATTACCATTATTATGAATTTTTAAAGTTACCAACGAAATATCGAAGAAGGGAAATCAATTTACTTTTTATTTCAACGTTTGTGTAAAAATATTGATAAATTAGACCAATTTTAATGATATCATACTTATTTTCCTTTACATTTTGATAATATAGACATCTACTAAAAATGAGCAATGGAGTGATACTTTAATCAATGAAGAATTTTATTTATTCCATTAAAATTTACAAAAATCAGAAAATATCCATGAAGTTAATTGCATTGATTTCTGATGATTCATACATAATAGCATTTAAATGCTTTATCTTCTTAATTTTGGCTCTTTTTTTTCTTATCTTTTTTTGCTTATATTACATGATTATTTAGTTTTTGCACTATAATATACATTTTCGTTATCATAACCACACCATACACATGTCAATCTCTTTTATCACATTATTTCAAATAAGGCATATCATAGATGTATATATTGCATATTACATTTCTATATCTATAGATAATTCATATATGTCATGTACATGTATCATCTAGAATGTATGTATGCATATAACATTGTCATGTACATGTATATCTATAAGATGTATATACCTATATAACATCTACTGATACAACACAATATATCTCTCTCTATATACATATACATATATAATATAATATATATCTCTTAATACATATTATATGATAACCAATATATATAAGTCCTATATCTCCTTATGCTATATACCCACCCATATATGTACTTTCTATATCATATACATATACATGATCACATATATAATATATAATATAGTTTATATAAATTATCTATATTTGGCTCAAATTAATTAGATCTGTTGAATGAAATATCAGTTTATTATCATCAAGGGAGTATACTTAATCAGCTTTCCATTACATTGAATCAGTACTCTGCCGTTGAACAAGTGGATTATCTATTTAACGGAGGAAAAGAACACGTGTACAAGCTCCATAATTCATGTCGTTTTAATTGTTCATTTCCTTTGAAACTTAAGTGAAGCTCATCTCTTTTTTGTCTTTGAATGCATATTTCAAAACTGTACAATATTTGATGTATTTTCACTGACGGTTCTAAGTCCTTTTTATTAGTTTACAGAAAAAACACATTTAGTAAAAATTAGAATAAAAATGTTTTTAGTTAATTCACTTTATTTTATCAAATGTATAAATGTATTATTTATCTTTATAGATTTAGGTTGAATGGAGTTAAAGGAAAAATTTCACGATCAATCCCTACTCTATTTAAAACGAATATTGACCAATGGTTAGATTCTACTAAGTAATTAATAATTTTGAATTATTTATATACACTATACATGTATATATCTTTTGACGTTTGGATTTATTCAACGAGATACATTTATATAAGTTAAGCATATGTGTTGATAATTATTTAGTAGTGTATGAACTTCAAAAAGTTATAAAATGAGCCTTATCTAAAATTTGTATTTGAAGAAACATTCTTCCCATCGAAACACTTTGCTTATCTTGGACAGCACCTAGCAGTACTTAATTACTAAAATATTTGCATTTATATAATGAGTATATAAAATCTTAATTTCTCAAATATTAAAATGAAACGTTTCTGGCAAATATTTTCTGTAGAACATGTACAGTCGTTCTATAATGCTTTCCAGTTATAAAAATTGCTTAAACATCTGAATATTCTTACAGAGGTTTGACAATCATTCAGAACAAATATCATTTATTTGATAGGCTTACATGAATTTCTTTAATCTATATTTTGTAGATGCAGAGTATCTGTTAAAATGAGAACATCATATGAAAAATATCAAAATTTTGAGTGGACGGGTGAACCTGATGAACTAGGATTTGTTTTACTCAATATCTTTCAGGTATGTTCCTTCTTGTATTTACTTAATGACTCTGAGAATATATTGATTGTTTCACAACAGTCTTAAAAACATCGTCGCATACGAAATGCAAATCGAGAAATTATAGCAAATATTTGTTAAAACCCGATGGGTTTGCTTTTGGAAGAACTGCTGAGCACCTGCTACTGATTAAAAAATTTAAAATTGGTTTGTGATTGCACAGACAAGTTCATATTTTGTTCCTTGAGTGATCTCAATTGAGAAAAGCATTATTTTGATGTTTTGGTTAAAGATTGGGCAGTGTCTCCCTCTCAGGCTACTCTGTCTCACCTTCTCCTGTGTGCCTGGGTGTCATAACTCTCTAATTCCTGTGTCAATCTGGTAATGCCTGTCAGTATATCTCTGGTGAATAAATGTTGCTACCTCTTCAAACCATATCATTCTCATCATCTCAAAATCAGAATCATCTGGCTCCTCTATCTGATGTACTAGTGTGTGCTCTTGCTGTGTGCAATTCTCAGCCTGGTCAGAACTGTGTCTCAGCTCAAACATACAAGCAAATGTCTCATTCTATCCCAAATCACCTGGCATGCTACTTCCTACTGTCTCAGACAGTGTGTGAATCAAATATGTCTGTTATTTATCTTACTGTTATTTGCAAGGGACCGTTTCATTGTTGTTTTGATACAGATAGATACACCCACAGAAATGTTTGGTCTTATAAAATAGTGATGTGGGTTTCAGCTTTTGGTGAATGTTGGTACCAAAGCAGTAATTTAGTACATGATCTCACGTGGCATTTAGGTCATAGCAATGGGCTGAAATCTAGATTTGAGTACCTCATTTCAGTGGCCTACAGGAAAAACATCTATCAGTTGCCAATCTTTGTACAAAGTTAAAACTACTCAAGTATTGTTTAAACAATTACATTTCATCCCCACTTTCATTACTTTTCTTGCCATAGTTATTACAATTTGAAAAATCTATTAAGTGTACGGTTTATGATAGGCAGTTGAATGTACTTTAGTAGACACTGCAAGAGAATATGATACATGT